>CM074491.1:18394721-18441509 GCA_037389245.1 Oryzias sinensis
TGTGTGTGTGTGTGTGTGTGCGTGCATGTGTGTGTGTCTGTATGTGTGCTTAATAACACTGAATTTCTAAAATTGAAGCAGAATTTCAAAAGATGTTTTTGATAAAAATCTAATTTATATAATCTTTACTGTTTAGTCTCTGAATTAATTTTCTATTAAAAATCTACACATATTGACAGTTTCTTCAAGCTTTAAGTTTTCTTTGCCTTTTTTTTTGTTAGGTGGTGAAATTCAGGAAGCAAAAGTGTACCTCCCCGTCTTCTCCAAAAAATACGTTGTGGATTTTTCACGAACTCGGTCTCACTTTGTTTACGGATATCCACTAGATGTGGTGGTACGTAGGAGACAAAAAAAGAAAAAAATGGGAGCACCTGTTTGTGAAAGACCCAACAAAAATACAGTTTTTGCTGCAACTATAGGTGGATGTAAGCTTCCCAGATGGTTCCCCAGCTCCTAATGTGCCAGTTAAGATAGAAGTCAGGGATGGGGAGTCCATGGAATTGACCACTGATAAGTATGGAACAGTGATCGCCCCTTTTAACTTAAAAAATTTACCGCAAGTTACATTTGATGTAAGTATCCTGGATGTTGGGAAAATGTAACACATTTTATTTGGTTCATTGCTAATCTATTTATTCCTACTTTAGGTGACAGCAGATGGTCAGCTGGAAAATAAAATAATAGATCAATCTTCCGAAAGAAAGAATTATCTCTATATGACTTATACCAATAAGGTCTACTATGTAGGGGAACATTTCAAGGTGACATTCAACACACTTAATGCTGCAGGAGATGGCAACATCTATTACATGGTGAGAAATAGATGACTGAAAACTGTATAACGAAGTGGAAACATGTTGTCATGGTTACTAACCTTAAATTACATGTCATACAGATCTTAAGTCGTGGGAACATCATAGACACCGGGGTTGTCCCACTTGGTGTATCAGTTCCAAGAATACTGCAGATAACGGCTGCCATGGTTCCATATTTTCGACTGGTTGGTTACTATTACAATGAAAAAGGAGACATCATAGCAGACTCCATCTTGGTGGATGTCAAAGATGAATGCGAGATAGATGTCAAGGTGGGTAAATATGAGAGTTCAGGGTGTCCTCGGCGGGATAGTAAACAGTTAAACCCTTTCCGGAGCTACTTTTACTTTTGCCTCAAATCTGAAATTATTTTTATTACAATTTTAATCATCTTTTTGGGTCTGCTTCTGTTATCAAACCACTTTTAAACTTCAGAAACTGACTTTAAATGAATGCATTCTAAAAAATAACATTGACAAATTAAATTATTTAGGTGTTAGGTATTTTAAAGTAAGTTAGTCTGAGAATGCATCAAATGTAAAAGTTCAGCTAATAAAAATTAGCTGACACCTGTCAGGTTTAGCCAACGTTTTGGATATTTGCTACATTTTTTGTTGCTTTTATGCTAAAAACGCTTAATATAGGCCATTTAAATGACACAAACATAGATAGATATTTATGAGTACTGAACAGTCCAAGTACAGTTTTCCAGATTCATTGCATTAAATGTGTTCAAACAAAAAAGTAAACAAGAATTAAGGTCAAATCCATTCACATTTCAGTTTCATAAAGTTCAGCCCACTGTTGTTACTCCACAGCAAAACAATTCAAACAGAAAATGTTAGTATACTTGTTGCATTTTTCTACTATAAAGCTTTTTAGTCACAGTCCCATTCACCATTTCACACAATGATGGCGGCTCTGCTGATGAATATTGGTGCCAACCAGAGGCAAGGTGGCGTTCAGTGTCTTGACAAAGGACACTTTGACATGTGGGCAAGCAAGGCGGGAATCTAACCTTCAGTCTTACAATCTGAGGTTGACTGCCCTACCACTGCATCATAGAACATCCTACCACATTGTATGGTCACATGTCTTTACAATGTTCAAAGTGTTTCCCCACAGTGGACTGGAATGATGGACTGATCATTTTATGCTGCCATCACGTGTTGTTCACTGTGATGATGCACTTGGTCGTTTTTATTTCATAGTAAAATAAACCTACCATGTCTCAATCCATATGGTGTTTCCTATATGATATGATTTATCTCATTTTGAAATATTCCATTTTTGATTTAGGTTGATTCGATTCAATTTGATTTGATTTGATTAACAACTTGCCTCATACAGATTAATAGAAATTAATTCATACATTCATTTTTAGTTCCCCAGTTTAGAGTAAATTATATTTTAATGTAAAGATAATAAAAACACAACAAATATTAGAAAAGTTAACTAAATCTGAGTAAATGGTCAGCCAACATTATTTTCATACATTTACATTTAGCAGCCCAAATTGCACATATCTGTGGGACTTCAGTTGACCAACTTGATATATAATTAGCTCTAAAAAAAGATGTTAACAGTTTAACCTGATTTCAGGTACACACAGAAAAACAAACTGTGCCTGGAACCATAACTCACCTGGATTTTGACCTGCATGGTCAGACAGCTCAAGTGGCCTTACTGGCTGTGGATAAGGCCATCTATGCCCTGAACACTGATAATAAACTCACCGCCCAACAGGTTATGGCTTTGCAAAATCTTTTTTGTACTTAATTTTTATTAAAACATTGGAAATTATAAGAGACAGATATTCAAGCTAAGGCTTTCCTCTTACATTTTAGGTGTTTGCCACCATGGAATCCCATGACCATGGCTGCACGTATAGCGGAGGAGCAGACTCAAAATCCATACTCGATAAAGCTGGCCTCGCTTTTTTTTCTCAGTCCATGGAAGAATGGAGAAGTATGACATAATGCATTTCAATCATTGAACTGTTTGATGTTTTTCTTATCTACATCACAATTTAGAAAAATCTACATACATTTTAGCCCTGGCACTTCTTTAGGGGATACTGACTCTAAACTGATAAAATGTATCTAGAGCTTTATGGGGTCTTGTTGATTTTTGATACGTTCAACTGAGAAAAAGTACTAAACACCATCACTTTTGTTAGTGTTTGCTTAAATTTAGCTTTTAGTATTTAGGGTAAATGCCTTGAAGCAAAACTTGCTCTTTCTTTTGTAATCATTGATGTTCATTTTGTTTACTGCCATCAGACTTTGAGAGAACAACGTTATCAGCCTCTGGCATTGGCTGCTGTTTGTCTGGTGCGTCCTTGTTGTGCCAGATTGACTTTGCCCTAAAACTAACAGCCATCATGGGCTGTAGCTAAGTTTTGTTTCTTAGAAGGAAGCAAAAAAGTGCAAGTCCTGGAAGGTCATTGTTACTATTTATTTTTTACCTAATTGTTACTGACGTGGAATATGAAAATACCAAATTAAGAGCTGTGCAACAACTGAAAAAGAAAAAATGTTCTCTACAAAATGCCAGAAGACAAACTATTCAAATAAGTATTTTATGCTCAATAAAATGACTTTTACCCATCAATTCAGGGATTGACTGTCCTTCTAAAACTGCCCGATTAAGACGCTCCATCGACCTTCAACAGGAAATGAACACCTTGAGTAAGATCTCTGCTTTTGCCACTTTCTTTATGAAAACATAGGCTGCCATTTTTTTGCACATGGATACCTTTTTTTTTGGTTAATTCCCCTTCAGAATCAGGCTACGAGGATACCGAACTACAATCCTGTTGTGCTCAGGCGTTTTCTCTGATCCCCATGAAACGAACGTGCAGAGAAAGAGCAGCAAGGGTCAGATTGGTGGGAGGCAGTGAAGCCTGTGCTGCTGCCTTTGAAAAATGCTGCACGGAGACCGAGATCCTGAGACGAAAAAAGATATTGGAGGAAGGCCAAAGTGGATTTGGCAGGAGTAAGATTTTAAATTTCTGTTTCATTAGCTTGATATAGACATTCATTATGTAGTGTAAAAATGTACCTTTGATGCACATGTCCAGGTGCTACCGACAATGACATTGAAGAGTTCTTCAAGGACAGTACTAATCAGTACATTCGCCGATATTTTCCACCAAGCTTTGAATTCAAAGATTTTGAAGTGAACAATAAAAAAAGGTAAAAAAAACAATAATTTTAAACATTCACAGAAATACAGTTTAGTATCATGCATTTTTTCCTCTGGGTTCTGCATTTTCCACAGTTTTTTGCACCCAAATGAATCAAAGAAATAGTTTTTTATTCAACCTAATTGACACTCATCAAAACCTTTTAGATACAACTTGGCTCTGCCTGATTCCATCACCACATGGGAAATTCAAGTTGTCACCTTCTCTCCTACATCTGGTGAAAGCAACTCTTGACTCATCTTAATATTTAAATTTAAGAACTTATTATTAGATATTCCTCCATATTTCTATTCTGTCTTTTTTTTAGGTTTATGTGTAGTAAAACCGCAGGAGATCAAAGCATTCAAGAGGTCATTTGTGTCCCTGAGGTTGCCATATTCAGTGAAAAGATACGAGCAACTGTCTGTGACACCTATTATCTACAACTACGATGACAAAGAACTAAAGGTAGAGGCAACTAGGGTTGCTTTGAAAATTATTGTTGCCAAATTCAAAATCAAATTTAAAATATAAAATTTTTCCTTTACCACATCTACAGGTGGCTGTGCACATGGAACAAACCGAAGGACTTTGCTCTCCTGCTTCAGCTACTCAAAGTTCCTTTGATACGACCGTTGTGAAGCCACACTCATCAAAGTTCGTCTCTTTCTCTGCCGTCCCCATGGTAACAGGTTCCATACCGATCAAAATACGACTCTTTGATATTGAGACCGAAATGGGAATTGATGCTCTGCAAAAAAGTTTGCTGGTGAAGGTCAGAAGGTCAAAACACAATGCACCAAATCTAATATTGTCATGTACTGAAAAACAGAAGCCTAAACATGTTTAATTTACAGGCAGAAGGAGCAGAAAATAGACAGGAGGAAACCCAAGTGATTCATTTAGATGGCAAGTTGTACTGTTCTTGATGACATCTAATTGACTCTTGCAGATGTGTTGGCATTTTTTAAAAAGAAAAATATGTTTGTTTTAATAGGAAACAGCACAAGGACTCTATACATTAATGGGACTTTACCAGACAACACAGTGCCTGAGTCCAGCTCCAATATATTCATTTCAATGGAAGGTGAGGATCGTCATATAAGGATGTCTTTGTGAACCACAAGAGTCTGACCCCACAAATGATCCAATTCACAGCGAATGGATTTTGCACTTCTCAAGTCAGTAATCTCCTTAATCCGGAGACCGTTTCCAAGCGGTTTGGTCTATACCTTGGATGCGTAGAACAGACGATGTCCGCGCTTGCACCAACAGTTTTAGCCATGCGCTACCTGGACGTGAGCCAACAGTGGTTTACTCTTAAACCAGGAGCCAGAGATGTGGCTTTCTCTCATATTGAACAAGGTAAAGACTATAGCAAACTTTCAAATGTCTAATACTGTAAGTTTAAAAACTGCTTTGTTAAAACTAAAGGCTATAAAATTACCCTAATTAAATTGAGTTTAAAAAAATAATTAAATTAAATCAATAATAATAATTGATACTTTATCCCACAATGGGGAAATTCTTCTCCACATTTTGACCCATCCCCTGGGGTGAGCGGTGAGCTACAGACTGGCTATTCTCCGGGGGTGGTAGCTGGCTGGGGAGAGCAGGGGTTGATCCTCCAACCCTTCAATTGTTGGACGACGTGCTCTACTGCCTGAGCTAAACTGCTCCCCTCATGGAAAGCAATTCAAAATGAATGGTCCATCATTATTATATTTATATAAATTACAAGAATTATTAACTCTGATCGGTTTTGACAAAATTTATGGTTTTGTCTCATGTGTCCACAGAGCCTCTTTACATTACAAACCTCTGCAGGCGTTTAAGTAATCCTGTATTGAATGCACAACTCCTAACACTATGTGACAATAATCACCTTTTGGTGTGGGTAGAAGTAAAAAACGGGGCAAAAAAATAAAAATGTTCTCTTTATCTCCTTTAGTGTAAATGTTTAGTATAAAGCATTTAACTATGAAAGATTTAAAAATGAAAGATACCTTTTAAATCTAATCTTCATCTGATGCCCTGTCAGGGTATATGAGAATCATTACGTTAAAGAACAAGAAAACTGCTTCTTATAGTCCATGGAAATCAACACCATACAGTACTTGGTGAGCATTTTTTATATTATTTCAAATCGAGTGATTAATTTTATTCCATCAAAAAGGCATTGATAACATTCAAAGGATGTGTAAAATGGCAGTTGAAACAAACTTCATTTGTCCTCTTCAGGGTGACTGCTCTTGTAGTCAAAATGTTATCCCTGGTTACTGAGCGGCAGAGCACTGCTGTTGGACCAAATTCTCGACTTCTCAAAGTCGTACCACAGGAGGAAATCACAGAACCAGTCAAGTTATTGCTTTCAGTACAGAAGAGTGATGGCGCATTTGATGATCAAAATCCTGTGATACACAGAGACATTATGGTAACTACACATGTTTTTAAGATCTTTTTTTGTAATGATCCTGTGTTGTTGCTTTTATTAGATAAAAAAGCTACAGTTTATAAAATATCTGTTTTTGATGCAGACAAAGACGAACAAAGACGTTGCCATCACAGCTTTTATCACCCTTGCATTGAACCGTTCCCTTCCATTTCTGCCAGATGAAGTCCAAACTAACGTGGTGAGACTTAAAAATGAGAGGGACACTGTTGATGTAGAATACCACAGCATCTATTGAAAATAAAAAATATGTTTGGAACTAAGAGACAACATCATTATTAAATCAGCATCACTTTGACTAAAAAAAGTTTTTTTATTTCTACTTTTGTACAGAAAAAAACCATTTCCAAAGCAATCGAGTATCTTCAGTCACAACTTGAAAACATCACACACCCTTACGCCATGGCCATCACCTCCTACTGCCTCTCAACTTGCCCGTCTGAGGAAAGAAACCGCACGGCTGCATGGAATAAACTTCAATCAATGGTGAAAGAAGGCATGTGAAATCCAAAGCATTTTGACAAGAATCAATTGTTTGTCATTTAATACAATATGTTTTAGTCAAATATTCAGGGATAGAAAAACAAGCATTTTATGTGTATTTGCTCAATTATTTAACAAGTTTTCTTTGTTTTTAAATGATCAGCCGGCAATGACCGCTACTTCTGGTCTGATGATCCCAACATGGCCAATCAAGAACAGGCAGATGGTATTACGATACAGACGACTGCATATGCTCTGCTAACTGCAGTGCAAGACGGAAACAGGGAGTGGGCAGACAAAATAGCCCATTGGCTGATCAGCCAGGAAAATTATAATGGAGGTTTATTGTCAACACATGTAAGTATAACGGTTGCTAAGACTAATTTGGAACTATCATTTTCTTCAGAGATCTTGAGTGCAGTTTCTTGTCACCACAGGATACCACCTTAGCCCTGGAGGCCCTTTCAGAGTACGAGCTGAAGAAGGGCGAATGCCCTGAGGCAAACGTGGAGGCAGAGTTTAGTGTGACAGGAAAGAATAAAGTTGTTCAGCTTACTATGAAAGACAATAAAGAGAAAGTGGAAACAGAAATGAAGGTATCATAGACAACATTCTTTATGCACTTAATAAATAAACTAAATACAGACTAAGTTATATTCATTTTTCCCTTGACAATGTTTGTTTTTAGTCTTTAACGGGGAACATTACCGTGCAGCTGAAAGGAAAAGGAAAAATCAAGTTTAAAGTAAGCTTGTTTCATTTCTCATTTAAATATTTTATGACAATACTTTGTATAAATATCCTTTTTGTAGACCGTTAAGGCTTTCCATATGTTGGACCCTGAAGATGACTGTACAGATGTTTCTATCAGTGTCACGGTGAAGGGGAAGGTGGAGTACACCGGTGAGCTTTTGTCTTTTAACGAAAAGTAAATCACCCTACCCATTCAGTAAGATCTGTCCTTGCAGCTGAGATCCTGGAGAACTATGACTATGGAGACTATGAAGAAATGGACAAAGATGGCTCAAGAGTTTCACGATCGGCAGATAATTGGTTTGATTCTCACACACGAAGCAGGAGAGAACGTGAGAACGACGTGAATGCAGCCAAGGTTGTTACCTACAAAGTCTGTGTCAGGTTAGTAGATCGGAATCAGGATTTTTGCTTAATAAAAACTTAAAAATGAGAGCTTTGCACTCATGTTTTGCTCAATTTTATTACAAGAAGTTGAGAATGGCCTAATTTTTTTTTTGCCCATTTTCCTTTAATAATGACCTAGTAGATGTTGTTATTACAAGATAACAAATGTTGTTATGTCATCATAGCAAGATAACAAAGAATACACTTTTTTAATTTTTCTACAATCCACAGCAAAATGAAGCAGTTCATCAGAGAAAATGTCTCTGATCAATTTATAATGGATTACTTGGCTCAGTGATCCTGGGCCTTGTTGTCAAAGACAATCTCGTGGTCTCGTCATCATGAGACAAAAAACTTTGGTCTCTTGAGAAAAAAAAAAAATAATGGTAGAGGTTATTATCACAAGAAAATTATGTCATTATCACAAGCTAATGGGGAGAGGAGCAGGGTAGGCCTTTCCTGACTTCCATAGTTTTAAGTTTAATTTGCTTTGTATTTTATGGCACAGTCACAGCTCAACCAGGAATCTTACAGGAATGTCCATTGCTGAAATCACGCTACTTAGTGGATTTGAGGCTAAAAAGGAAGACCTGGAAAAGGTTTATCTCTTTCTACTTTCTTTTAAGTATTGTTATTCATCGTTGGAAAATATGTGTTGTATTAACCTCTTCTTTCCATGTCTGCATTCATGTACCAATAATGTCAATCACACCTTTTCAACCTTTTTTAAAAAGCAGATTGTAATGTGGAACACACAGAATATAGAAAAGCTTGTTTATTATTTAGTCTGTCTGCTTTTAATTGTAATAAATCTTTAAGTATTTAAAAAGAAAAAGTGAAAAAATCAACATCAGTTTACGTTAAACAATTAATTTATTATTTTTCATCTCAGTTAAAGCGGCCACCTGAACAGTACATTACCCATTATGAGCTCATCAATGGAAAAGTGGGGATCTACTTCAATGAGGTGCATTTTAAATCTAGAAAGTCAAAGTTATTTTTGTATTTTTCTCTATATTTACTAAAATAGTTTATCATTAAAATGTTTCCTTAGCTTTTTGAGAAAAAGGAATGTATAGAATTTGATGCTGAACAGTTTGTACCAGTCGGCCTTCTCCAGCCGGCTGAAGCTGTGTTTTATGATTACTACGAACCAGGTAAGCTGATCTTTCTGTTTAAAAAATGAACAGGAACAAATTATAAGTATAATTAATGTAAAATAATTGGTGTTATATTTTTCAGAAAGAAAGTGTAGAATATTTTACTCTGCCCCAAGAAGAAGCAGGATGATATCCACGCTATGCTCAGAGGACGTGTGCCAGTGTGCAGAAAGTAAGCTATAACCTATGTCTACTGATGCATTAAGTCTTATAAAATCAAGGTTTTGTGTACTTTTAGATGTAGCTGTCAACATTGTAAATGTTCTTGTAATTATTTTTCCTTTTTTAGAACTTTAAAGTTGGAAATTAGCAGAATTTGTAACAATTATCCAATATTTGATTTGTATTTCCTAATTCCTGGTATATAGGAGCTGCTTTAAAATTAGGTTGAGCTTTCTTTAATAAAACAGGGCAGATTAAAAGTGTTTCCAGGATTTATGTTTCTTTCTTTGCAGATGATTACTGCTCTTAGCTCTGACTCAGCAGTCAAAGCCTTTAGGTTTATGAGATGGGAGCTACTCTTTTATGATGACCACAGAACTAGCTACCCATTCATTTTCGCTGGATTGAGACTTGGTGTGGACATAGAAAACTGGGTTTGGGTGTCATTGCAGAGCCACAAAGAGCTTCTGTGCGCAAAGTCCTCACACTCATTCTGACTATAAATCATTTAGTCCATGCAAGATCCAGTTGAAGTGTGAGAGGAGAGTTCTAGGAGAAAGGGTTATAACTGCTTCATTAACCGAATTCATTGATTGTTGATACCCATTTTTCCTTCATTGCTATCAGGACCCTGCTATAAGGTAAAGGAAGGATTCAAATCACATGGATCCAAAAAAATCAAAAAGATTGACCGCGTTGAACATGCTTGCTTCGATCCAGTGGTGGATTATGGTCAGTACTTTATGGATAGAATGTAATATATTGACTTGAACACATACTCAATATTCAGGGACTGTTGTTGTATTGCAGCATACATTGTGACTGTCAACAGTGTTTCCCTGAAGAGCAACTTTGAGTTGTATAAAGCTAACATAGCTAATGTCCTCAAATCAAGTAAGTAACTTATGAAACTTCAGTGTTAGAACATTGACCCCAAGATGACGTTGTGTCCATATATCAGACTTTTTATTTCTAACATCTTGACTCATTATTTCTCATTAGGTGGAGATCTCTGCGTTGAAGAGAAAACTCTGTCAGTCTTTGCCAAGAGGCTTCAGTGCAAAGGCCAGCTGGAAGTAGGAAATCAGTACCTTATCATGGGCAAAGATGGCTCCACAACGGACACAGATGGAAAGTAAGTGGGATCAGATATCCATCCATCCATCCATCCTCTTCCACTCATCCGGAACTGGGTTGCTGCAGCAGTCTAAGCAAAGATGCTCATACTTCCCAGATATATATCAATAAAAAAAAAAGAAAACTATTTTTGTTTCACGTTCTTAACAAATAAAAAAACTCAAAGTACAATTCACGCAAATTGCAAAATTCCACCATTCCACCACAAAGGTGTTACTTCTCTTGTCATTTTATTATTTCATGAATTCGAGTTAACCATTTCTGAACTGTAAGTTAATTTAATTCTATTAAGAACCATTTTTCTTTCTTTTGACAAAAAAAATCTTAAATAAAATACATGAATATGGAAATGCATATGAAAAGATTTAGGTCATTGACTACTAACCTGTCTGATTTACAGTTGGGAACTAGACAAAAAGCAAATTCTAACAATTAAAAACAGAAGAGAAATCAGTCAAAATGTAAACGAAAACTATAAGTTACTCTTTAAAATATCTGCATGCTTTTAACAATATTTTAAAAATAAAAGGTGTCTTAATTAAAACATGATAGAAACACCACAGATCTTTATCACCACATAGTGAATGATTGAAAATGATACTTTTCTATTTTAGTTATAGGCTACTTGATGTACAAAGAGGTTATCTGATGAGCTGAAATGATCTCTGATAATATAATAAAAGCGTATCCCTAAGTGTTCACTGTTTACACTGGTTGTAGCTGTGCAACTCGACAGCAATGTGGTTAAAATAAAACACAAGGTAACATAGGCGCTAATTCTCTAGCTTTTTTGCATATTTATTTAGAGTAAAAAAATGTACTAAACGACACAGCTTTTCCAAGAGCTGCAATGCTAAACATACTTATGAAGACGTACCACATGTCCCTGACCTCCAAACCTGAGCCTCGCAGTGACAAACAACTATTACATCACAGATTATATTAGCTTTAATTTAGTGCGTAACAGAACTTTCTTTGCAAAATGTCATCTCTATTGTGTCAAATATTTTATCAACATTTTCTTGTCATTTCTTTTTTAGAATGCAGTACCTGCTGGAATCTGACACCTGGGTTGAAAAAAGGACTTCTGATGCGGACTGTCAAAAATCATTCAACAAGAATAACTGTAAAGAGTTTAAGGAATTTATTGAGGAGTACAAGATAAATGGCTGCACTCAGTGAAACAGTCTGAACTTCAACTGTAATCCAGATACAGCAAATCCAATCAGCTAAAATGCCAGTATTTAGCTTGCCTCCTCCATAACACCATTTTCAAATATAAAATGATAATAATAACTTAGTTATATGTTATTCATGATTGCTTCAGGCTGACTTTAAATATTCGTAATCTTTAAGTATTTTGATAGCTTGCTGTGGGCCATTATTTTCTTTACACATGCTTATTTTCAGTTTACATAACACTTCATATCTTTGTGTATTCAGACTTCTTTGCAAAAATGACTTATTCAAAAATGTTCAAAGAACAATGAGAAAATATTAAAGCTTCTTGTTGAAAAATGTGCATTTGTTCATTCATGTCTTTGCCAGTGGTGTGATTCAGCTTTGCTTGATTTAGCTTTCCTGTTGAATATATTTATTTTTTCATCCCCCTCCACACTTTTTTTTTTTTTACGGTCAGCGAAGGATCTGAGAGGGGTCTCTGTACTCAGCATAGCTTTGGTCAACGTTAACCCCTCCCTACGTGACATATATAAGCTGAGCAGCATGGAGAGGGGGGGGACTGAGCCCAGTGCTCGTTCTGAAGGGCAGTTGCAGCCTCATAAAGATAAAATTTCCCTCTCAAAAAAAGTTTTCTTATGTTAAATGTGGCCAAATATGACATGATGCAGAAGGCACTGAGTGCAATTCCATGATTTAAAGAAAAGAGAGGGATGGAGGTGGGAAGGGGGGGTGGAATGGGGGCAGTGAGGCTGAAGAGTGAGAGTATAAGTAAAGGCTTCTGTGCACATATTATTCTACTCTGTGAGGCCCGGTCCAACGAAAGCAACACTGGGGGACTGACTGTCACTTCAATCCGAGCCAGCTCAACGCCTTCCCTGTTTCAGCCTTAGCGTTTGATTTTTCATTCAATCTGAATAAATACAGGAGAAATAAACAGATCTCATGGTTACTTTGTTGCCAACATTAAATTTGAAACGAAAACCTTACTGTGTAGCCTTGTCACAAAACGTGTCAGGTTCAAGACACAATGATTTGTGCATCAAATAGTGTCATACTTGCAGAAAAAGCTGCACGTTTGACACGAGACACACTTAAAACATCTCTGATTACTATTGGACAAAGGCTAAAGAAAGATTTAGGCTGTCAATAAAGTTTGGGGAAATGCTGACCTGACAAAATTGCATTTTTTATAAGTAAATTAATTGAGTTTCTTAGTGGGGAGCCGGTTTAGCTCGTGCTGGTTTGCGGCGCCTTCCGTCCGTGAAACCCAGGTTCGAATCCGGGCTGCTCCCTGTTCCCTTCTCTACATCTGTGCCGGTCCCAAGCCCGGTTGCTTTGAGAGGGTTGCGTCAGGAAGGGCATCCAGCGTAAAAACATTGCCAAGTTTACCATGCGACTCGTTCGCTGTGGCAACCCCTGATGGGAAAGGCCGAAAGGGAAACAACAATTGAGTTTCTTAGTCCACTTCCTAAAATGTCCTTGATGAGATGCTTACCAATCCTGACAGGTTTAATATGCTTGATCAGCATCGATGTTTGCTGTTGAAGTTTGTATGAGTTTATTTTCACAGGTGTACTGTAGCATTTTTCAAAAAGGCCAGTGCAGGGTCAGAGATGGAAGGGTGGTCTGTGGTGCTGAAAGGAGCAGTACAAAGACCCTGCCACCAGGCGCAAGGGGACCACCCAGTAGTGTAATTTTTTTCTGTTTATTTTTTATTTATTTATTTCATACTTTTTTAGCAGACCAATTCAGGAAAAAAACTGCAGACAATCATTTTATACAGCATTTATACATTCAGAATTTAAAAAGACTGCTTCTGACGAGCTAATCATCAGTAGATGAACAAAATCATTAAAGAGCAGGAATAGTGACACAGATTTGGTTCCAATAAATGTGAAATACTGATGCATTTTACACCTCTATTAGGTTTCTGTATACTAAGAGCAGAAAAAGTGGAATTATGTGCCTGGAATCATCCTGCAGGTACAGAAGCGACCCATTGAGGGGTTGAGAGTTCAGTCAAGGCTAAGAAATGAGGTAAGAGTGTCTGCATATTCTCATGACGCTCATAACGCCATCTTCATCCCCATTTATCACTTGTGAATGTTATGTAAATTGAGCATCTTCCATTTTTTTTTTTGCCCCAAGTCATCACAGCTGCAACTCAATTTATAGACTCAAGTTAGCTTCTGCTTTTCAGTCTGCTTTAGGTTCGCTTTAGCTGAACCGCACCAGGATTCATTTGCAAGTGATCCAAGACCCTATTTCCTGGGAGACCGGTTCACTAGTTTGGTCCCGGCCAGAGTTCAAGTGAGCTCAACATCCACAGATGGACAGATAGATAGAGGTTCATGTGGGAAATGTTATCTTCAAGGCTTGTTTGCACTAAGCTCCTGAGCCGCGGACATGCCTTCATGTGGTTAACAAAAGGACGGATGGTGGGTGGCCACTCAGCCAAGGACGCAGTGCACCCACAAAGCTCTCCTTAAATCTGGCGGTTATTTGGTTACTTACATAACTCCCAGGTAGTTACATGTCATTACTTTAAACAAACTGCTGATTCATATGTTGAGAGGACTCAGTCCCACAGAGAGAGCAAGTGAATGCTTACATTGTGGTCATTACATTAATGTATTGATTTTTAACTCAGCAAATTGGTGTTTATTGTGTATTGATTGAGATCAGAACCCACAATGAGTCAAACAGACTGAGGGACACTGAAGATATTGTGTTTCAGCAAAGGAAAGCTTTGCTTTAAGAATGTTTAGGGAAATGTGAGGTGGAAAAAAAGGTATTATATAATTCAAATCAGTTTGAATTCCAGTGAAAACTAGAGTCCAGCAGGTTTTCTAAAGCTTTGACCAAACCTGAAGTACTTTTATATAAGAAATGTTACATTTCTGTTACTCCAACTCCAACATTTCCTATCATGATTGTGAGCCTGCAGCAATGAGGTGTGGTGTAAGGGTGGTATGTGTGTACATATAAAATGTGTGTGTGCTGGGGAGTGTCGGTATGGAAGACCAGTCCTCATCACTCTGTCTTTCTAGTGCCAGTCCTTTGCTCCAACCTCTTTACATCCAAATTATAGCTTAATAGGTTTTCCTGATCATTTGGAGCGGGAGCCCCAATTTATGAGGTAACTTTCATTTTTTCTGCTTTAAATTATGTTCAACCAATTTATCTGTAATTTATGTAATTTATTAGGATTATGATAGAAAGAAAATTCAGTTCTCTTTAATCAAGTTTAGTAATTCTTACAAGTTTTCTGGAGCTTTGAATCATTATCTATACATATGAAAAGTTTATACCTTTAAAAGTTTATATGTATAAATATATATGTCTACTACTTAAATGGTGTTTGTTTTAGCCTCAGTGTGTTGCCCTTCAACATAGTGTTTTGTACAACTGTAACTGATAAATTCCTAAATTGTCCAATAAAATCATATTTCCTGTTGTCATTTAGCCCTTTTATTTATGTAAGTGTCTATATATTTGTTTTATTAGATGATATCGTGTTGAGCAAAACAGGTAAATCAAGATGTTAAATTGAAATACTGGATTAGTGTTTTAATCAAGACAGATTTTATTTTAAATCTGGCTAATCTGGTTCAATGTATTTCAGAAAAACAGTTCAATTAACTTTAAATTAAATTTGGAAACTTTAATTAGAATGAAAACTTTAAATCTTTTTTGTAACAATGAATAAAAAATTGGAACTGTTGTTACTAATATTTTAGAATGTGAAAGCTGTTTTCAAGCAAAACTGAGTGTCAACTTGTTTATTCTAGTCAGAGAATAAAATGTAGCACATTAATTTGAATAACTGTCACTTTAAAACAAAAGTGTCCTGGTTGAAGATGGGAATGCTGAGTTTGGTTTGGAAAAAACAAAAATGGGAAAATGTGTCCATCATTGCAATTTGAGGCAAAATGCAGCCTAACTTCAGAACAAGGCATCAAGCCTGAAACTGAAGCAAAAGCAGCTAAGAGGTCTGAATGGGAACTCTGTTAATATGAGCTGATCAATGCTGAAAGAGAGCAGTATTGCTCTGACATACAGTGCAGGTCTAAATTAACTTGTTATAAGATTTCCTGTGTTAAACACATAACTGAGACCTTTTTTTTTCTTTTTTCCTCTTCAGGAAATACTTGGTAAAGTCCACCATCAACTTTTTCTTGGAGTACAAAGGAGGAAGTTATCTTTTTTTGGCTGCATACACAAGTCCTTCAAAAACCCTGCTAGGGCTGGTCACAGCTTCTGATTCAAAATGTTATTTACTCTAGGACTGCTTTTCCTTCTAACCTCACTTGTCTCCTCTGAAACCACAACCAGCGAGAAGAGAGATGGCGCAGAGAGAAACACAACTAAAATCCGTGAAGTTTTAAACTCTTCTAAACCAAAAATCCCAGCTTTGGCTTCTACGCAAACCTTTCACCCCACCCTCAAACCAAACCCAGTAAATCAGACCGTTTTACCCACTTCAGCCACTAAACTAAAAGTTCAACCAGTTAACACTACTGAGGCTGGCAAAAGTAGACCCAGACCTACAGATGCTCCATCAGTAGCAGCAAAAAATCCTAAGACGAACAAACCCGTGTCCAACAAAGGCAAGCATTTAACCAACCAGACTGTCTCAGATGAGTTGACCCGTGATGCTAAGGGCCAGAAAAGGGAAGCTTAGTTCCAACGGATCGCCAAATGTTCAGTCAACATCCGTAAAGTCTCCTTTAGCCCGCATTGCAAAACCAGCAACACACAAACCCCAATCTGTCAATCACACAGTCCCAACTGTATCAAATCATAGGAAGATATCAGAGGGTGAAGCTGCACAAAATACCTCATCATCATCAGTTAAGTCTCATTCAGTCCGCATGGACAAAATCATCAAAAACAAACCGAAGCAAACAGTCAACCATACAATTTCAAATGTACCTATTTTATCCAGTCATAGCAAGACTGCCAAAAATAAGACAATTCCAAATGTTCCTTCAGTATCCAAAAAATCTCCCTCAACTCACAGTGCTAAAGCCACCACACACAGACCTCTGCCAGCACTCAATCAAACAGATGTGAATGAGTCTCATTCACACCATAACAGCAAGACCAAAGAGGAGGAGTCTGCTCAAAATGTTTCATCAAAAGCCACAAAATCTCCACTAGTACATATCACAAAACCTATCAAAATCAAACCCCTGCAACCGACCAATCACACAACAACTGTTGAATCTGCCACGACCGGCCATAGGAAGGCTGTCAAAAATGAGACACTTCAAAGTGCTCCGTCAGCTTCCACTAGCTCTCCATTAACGTCCTCTGGAAAATCCACCAAAAACAAACCCCAGCAATCAGACAATCCCACAATTTCCAACAAATTCGGTCATAGAGGGAAAACTGAAGGCAACTCTACTCAAACTATTCAGTCCACAAAGACCAATACTATCGATGGCCCAAAGATAACCAAAGGCATCAATCAGACTGTTTCTACCATTCCCCTGGTCAATGCCACAAAGCATCCAATAAAAGATGGAAAAGGTTTAAAAGTAGCAACATTAAACAAGACTTCTATTGAAGTCCCCAACAAAAAACAGCCAACTGCTTCACAGCCAGTAACAGTGGTCATCTGTAATGGCTGTGACTCAAACAACAACAAGGATCAAGAAGTGAAGCTGTCACCTGGCAATCCTCTGGTGGTGACTCATAAGATAAGCTTGCAGCCGGGGAGCTGCCCTGATGGACATGAGGTCAAGTTGGATGCCCTGAAAGATCGAGTAGCCAGGCTAGAAAAGGAGATGTCCTTTCTAAAAGAACAATGTACGTATTTTTCACCATGTTTTCCAATTTTTTTTAATCTGACACATTATCCACTGGATTTTTATTTTGCTTTTTTTTACATCCAGGCCCATGTTCTACTAAATGTCCAAATGGATATAGTGGAAATGGAAGGTGTGAAAAGGGAAGCTGTATCTGCCAGCAGGGGTTCATGGGTCCAGACTGCAGTAAGTGCAAACAAGGGGCAGATTGTAATACAAGTAAGTAGAAATTTTCTTTGTTGTTTTAACAAGTGGTACAGATTTGATTTGTATTCTGTCTCATGACTCAATGTGTGGTTGTTGTTTTTTTATTGAAAGAAAATGAGATTACAGCAAAAAACAAAAAACAGCAAGGAGGCACTTCTGAAAAGCAAAAAATTGTCCCAAAATTGAAAGACCAAGAAAGCCCTGCAAAAACGTACCCTAAATCTGACCACCCAAAAGACGAGCCTCAGGGAAATGAGATCCATCATAACGAAAAGACGTCTATTCCACCTGAAAAGAAGAACGCTACAAATGCAACCACTCTTGCAGCATCAGACAAAGTCATCTTGAACAAAGCAACTATTAATGAGACCAGGAGGACAGGAGGATTAGGGTCAGTGAAGGTGGCAAACATCTCCTCACACAGCTTCACTGTCACATGGTTAGCACCACAAGAGATGTTCAAAAAGTTTACAGTGACCAAACGAGAGCTACTGTCGGATGGCGACAAAAAGGAACCCCTGAGAGTCGAGGAACAGGACAAAAGCTCGACTGCGGGCAACACCACTATGGTGGAAAATGAAAGTACAACTGCATCCTCTGGAAAAGCTGCTGGATCAGAAACTGAAGCTAAGAGGACCTCTGTGGTGGTCCCAGGCCACGCACGCTCTGTGGAGATCACCAATCTTCAGGCAAACACACGCTATATCCTGCAAGTTTATGGCATGGCAGGAAGCAGAAGATCAAGAACCCACCGAGTGACAGCAACTACAGGTTATTAGAACAATGACACATTTAAGGCGTACTCGCATTAAACAATCCTTGTCATACTCGAGCATATTCAATGTTTGTGGTCTAGTTTAAGTTGTTCAGCATCCTGTGGTGTGGCTTCAATAGTTGGTCCAGTGTGCAGTAGAGTAGACCGTATCATAGAATCAAGAGTTTTAAGCATTTGCACTAAGGCAGGGTTTGTGCGTATGCCCTTATGTCCATCTGTCACACTTTCCAAAAATAAATGATAAAAAATCCCCATTAAAATAAAGAGATATAGAAAATTGAAAAGAAAGGTATAAAAACCAAATTCAGCATTTGCTTTGCCTTCTTTTAACAGGCCCTGAGCCTCCAACACAGATGGTTTTCAGTAATGTCACTGAATCATCTGTTGGTGTTTCCTGGGTCAAACCAAAGACAACATTTACAGGCTTCCGAGTTACGTACATCAACATTGTGTCAGGTTTGTTAAAACTTCTCCATTTAGATAGTGCATTCAAACACTTCTCTTCCTATCAGAAAAAAATATGAATTATGTATGTATGTATATATTTTTCCTTTCAGGGGAAAGTCGATTTGTGTCACTGGGATCCAAACAGCCTCATGTTGTCTTGTCTAAGTTGTCTCCTGGAACTTCTTACATGATTAGCATCACTGCGACCAACGACGCAGCCCAGAGTGATGAACTCACATCCTTTGTAACCACTGGTAAATGCACAGAGAGGCTCACATTTATTTGTAAGGGGTTTACTTTGAGAAACAATGAAAATAATTTCTTGTGGATTATATTGTTGTCTGCAGTCCCTGCCCCTCCAAAACATCTTCAAGTCACGTGACACATAATAGAGCTTTGCTACGGTGGACTCCCAGTCTTGGGCAAGTTGACCGCTTCATTATCAGTTGTGAGTCCTCCAAGAGTGAGTGTCCATAAGTCATTTTTCACCAAGTGCTGATAGCTAAAAAAAATGTTTTTATTTTCTTTTTTCCGATTTATGCTTTTATCCTAAGCTAATCATAGCGTATACTTTTATCCTGTAGAAACGATGAGTCGAGCATGATTATTTACAATTTATTAGGTGTCAACATCAAGCAGTTAAAGCAGAACTTTATGTTGATAGCATTCACGAGCAAGTGAGTGAAAACTATTTTATTATTAGCTTCATCATAACATAAGAAGCCATGCAAACTAGTTATGTTTGATATTATGTGTAAAAACCACAACTGGAGCCAAAGCGCGTCCTGTTGGTGTGATGCATGTAGTGTAGCTCCAGAAAGTCACAAACTGTCTTGATGCTTCTTGATGAATATGTCATGTATACAATCCTACTTTTTTTGTAAGGTGCACTAAGGTGTACGTGCGCTTTTTTGACGCGCTGGAGAGGAACAGGATGATGGCTGTATCAATAATCCGTCAAAAGATGCAGAGAAAACAAGGTTCTATTTTACGTTTTGGAATGCATACTTATTTGAATTAATATTTAAACTCTTAAAATTCACAGTGCCTATTTTCAAGCAACTTTAAATTTTGAAGACTTGAACTTCTGACATTTCTTTCAAAAACAAAGGGAAACTTTGTGTGAAGCTTAACGTGTAGAAAAGTTCAGTTAAATCACTTATTTAAACTGTTATTTAAAAAAGAAAAAACATAGCACCAATAATTTTGTTGTTTTTACAGATTGACATCTCTGAGGCTGGATACGTGGATGATGGCTGTTCAGCCACAGAACATTACCTGAAGATTTTGAGAGTATTAAGAAAACCTACTGACTGACTTCCTTTATGGATGCAGATAGAGGACATTTACATTCTCTAATTAAAGTGTACTTTTCAATGGGGTTAAACCATAGAGAAATACTGCTTTTACTCAGCGCTGTTGATGGAATAATAATCAGCCTTCGGACTCTTCGAAGAATCTTGTCAACACTGAGACTTCACAGAAGAAAAAACCAAAGTGACATTCTTGACATTGCATTATTTCTTATTGGACAACTGCAGACTTATGGTCAACTTAATGGATACAAACTGCAACATCTTAGATGTATACAGGAGGGATTTGTTGTCACCCAGAACACAGTGAGACAGTTAATCAAAATTCTGGATCCCAGAGGTGTTGAGTTGAGACAACGTAATCGTCTCCGTCGTCGACTGTATTGTAATCCTGGACCAAACTTTATTTGGCATGTGGACTCTTATGATAAACTGAAACCATATGGAATTTGTCTGATTGGGCTGTGGATGGGTTTTCCAGAATGCTTATCTGGCTTCATGCATACTCTACAAACAGTAATCCTAAAATTATTGCTGGATATTTCATTTCAGAAGTTGAGAAAAGAGGTGGTACTGCAGCCAGAGTTCGTACAGACATGGGGACAGACAACGGTACAATGGAAGACATTCAAAGATTTTTACGCCTTGATCATGATGACAGCTATGCCAGAAATTGCTTCATTTTAGGATCCAGCACCCACAATCAGCAAATAAAGAGCTGGTGGGTTTTCTTAAGGAAACACCATGCACAGTACTGGATTAACGTTTTTCAAAAACTGAAGGATTCAGATGATTTCACTGGGGACTTCTTGGACAAGCAGCTGATTCTTTTCACCTGTTTGAAGATAATTGAGGTGTGTGCATGTATTTGAGAGAGAAAATAATATATGATAAGGATATGCTTTTAAATAAGGGATATGTAGTGTATAAACATGTTGCCTTTCAGGAAGAGCTTCAAAATGTTGTTCATTTATGGAACACTCACATCATTCGTCAGAGCAGAAATGCGATTGCTCCAAGTGGCCGACCATGCATGATGTATACCCTCCCGCAGCTTTTTGGTGGACAAGATTATTTGAAGCAAGTTTCCGAGCAAGCAGTGGCAACTTGCAAAGCACATTGTCTTCAGAGAGGACCAGACACATGTGATGAAACAGTCTTCTCACTATCCTGCCTCCTGATGACAGAAAAATTTCTTCATGCACTGACCACACCAAATGAAGCAATTGAACTGTATCTATTTTTAAGAGCTTCCATACTTTCAAACCTGTCAGCCGTGTAACACTGGTTCAAATCAACAGTTTCCTGCTTTCTTTACAATCAACTTCTGTGTACTCGTAGTTGGTGTCATATTGTCCTTTCATGCACCTTCATATATTTTGTTTAAAGAACTTTGAAACTTTTTGCTGTTGTATATAAATGAAAAAATGCTATGACATAAGAGTAGTGGAATGTTAGTAAGATATGGATCTAGGTTTACTCAGTTTTCTCATAAATGTTTAAGATATTTAGATATGTAAATTCTACAAAATATACATTTAAGTGTACATGTTGGAGAACAATTTTGAAAATGTCATTAAAATTGTTAAATCTATCATACAGTACACAACCTATTCAAATTTGGTCCAATTTATAAACCACACCCCACCTCAGTAAATACATAAAATATACTTTTCATTATGTCTAACACCAAAACTCTCCTTAAAGTTCTCTGTATCTGGTGACTGAGGTCAGTTTTAAACTGATAACTAATCTGGAAATGCAGCTATGATAAAAAGTTGAAAAATCAAGGACTCATGTTGAATGCGTAATGTTTTAATCATCACAAAATAAACAATTTTGGTGATCAAACCAACAATTTTGTTCTTTTCCTCATAACATTCAGAAATGTTGCTACATGTTCTTGACATGGTAAACAAAATGTTCATTTAACAAGTGCTCTGAAATGTCCTATTGGGAGGAGGTTCTCTCCATCCAAGAGCAAAACTGTAGAGCAGATATGTTTTAAATTTGAAAAACCAAATCTCAAAAGTGAACATGAGAAACTTCACATACATTAAAAACGAGGACAAAAATAAATACTTTTGTTGTGAACCAGGACATCATTGTGCTTAATGCACATCAAACCAGAAAGGAATATAACATATAATACTGCCCTGTAAAAAGAAAAAAAGATATGTAGATGCATTCTTCAAGCTTAACCTGCTTAACTTTGAAAATCTTTTTATGAACAGTGTTAATGTTACCTCAAATGCTTGTCTTTCACAGTATTCTTTTAACCAGTCTTCCTTGTCAATAAGTGATTCTTTTCCATTAGCATCAATAACAAAAACTGTTGAATATGAATTTTACAGTGGTACATCGCATTTGTACATTCTCCTGATATTGTCTCTATTCTTAAGTCAAATAAAAAAAAACTTCTTTTGGAATATGCTACATAGTAATAACCAAAACGTTACCAAAACACTTTAGATTTATATGTGCACATTTCTGTTATTTCTGTAAAACATTTCAACATAAAAAAAGAGATTTCAACAGGCACCTTATTTTTAATATTACACAATGTTCATGACATAGCAGCTGTTGCTGCTCAGTATATTGTCGAGCTCCACACGCAGCTCTGGGAAGGACAAGTATGTCCAAGGTAGCTCCAGAACTGGACCACATGTATGTGCTACTAGCCGCCGTGCTACTCCATCTAAGGATGTGAAGAGAACTTCAATTTTAGTAACACAAAGCACATCTGAGCCAGTTGTAAATCGCAGAAACCTTCTGAGACCTGCCTGATCCAGTCCTCTGATGTACTGCTCTCAGCTTGTGTAGTAGGATTAGCATATAATAATTTCAGAACCTTTCTTGCTGTAGGTTTCATGTTTTCATACATTTCTTGAATTTTTAGTTGGCTCTTGAAGACATGTGCAAATGTTGTTCTTGCAACTTCTGACATTTTATCTAGAGCATATTTTGGCTGTTGAATGATCAGCTTATGTGCAACATTTAAAAGCACAGCTTTCAAGTTTTCTCTTGTTGGGATAAATTTAGCACCCACACGATCTAATAAATCAAGCAGTTCCTCATGCTCTTCACCAAGAAGATCCTCCAGCAAAGCCTTGTTCACAAGATCTCTCTCTTCTGGACTGATGTAAAAGAGGAGTGACTCAAATAGCAAGTCAGGTGACACCAAGTGCTCACCAAAAACCAGCGCCACTGTGAAAGCTGGTGCAAGGCGGCTAGGGAAATAGCCATGGTCTAGGAACCCCTTAACAAGGATTTGTCCAACAGTTTCCATTCTTCCTCCTGCCACTTTGGGGCAGTTCCATCAAACGAGAATGAAATATCCCGCGAGAAGGTGACGTTTTACTGTGAAGCAACTATTTCGTTATAACGTGATACGTTTCTCGTTATAACGAGATACGTTTCTCATAATAACCAGAAACTGTTCCAAAAAATATATTTCGTGGTGGCAGCTCAGCGTTTCCGTAATAAAGTGTTTTATATGATATAAGTGAATATTTCCTTCATTGAGGTAACAGTTATTTACATAAAAAGATGCTGAAAGGTTATTTAATGATACCTGTTGTTAAGATGTAAAGATTAAAGTTCGCCCTTACTCAATGTGTTATGGTAAAGTTAGAACCTGTGTTTATGTGTGTGTTCATACAAGGTGCTTTACGGTAACCTGTTCACTGTGATGTCGGGTGATTCTGCAGCAGAGCTGCGCATGTGCAATGTTCGGTGTGTATGGCAGACTCAATGATCCGAGGAGCATGTACTACGTCTTTCTCATGTGAATAAATGTGCCTGTTATGCACAAAAGAGAAAGTGGCTCTACGTTTCTTCATCACCACGCAAAGAGGACACGGAAGCAGACACCGTTCCCTCCATCCCTCTACAGGTTATGGGCCCAGGCGAGTTCGGTAAAGTTAAAAAGATATTCACAGATTCGGACTTCCGGCCTCAATAACTCTTCCGATAAACGTTCAAATGTGCCAGCAAGTATCTAATTCCTTTTATATTAACACAGAGAGTAAACTACAAATGCACTGCATAAGAAAAAAGATAGTTTTTTCACCTTTTGATCAAAATTGTTCTCTTCGAGGTGTAAATGCAGACATGCAGCGAGCCGGCAGCCAAGGTCCGGCAACAAAGTGCAACCTCTGTGAAACACCATTCTATAAAAATCAATACTCTTTTGAAAAGTGAATACATCTACATTTATATGAACTGGTAATAAATATGTCAGCATATTCATGCTAAAATAAATATTTTGTGTGTCTTTCTTTATTATATTTTATTGCACATATTTTTCACATTTATTAAAGACACAAATCATAATTAAAGTGATCAATAGCTTTTAAACATACTGAAGCTTCAGTCACCAAACTCTCTGTACTAAGTAATCATGACCTTATTGTCCGACTACAACAAAGACTTGGTCAGAAAACCGCTTTCTTTATGTTTTTCTATTAGTCATATAGAAATATGGATCATATTCGGTCAAAAATCCTCAATAGCTCTGAAGATACTGAAGCTTCAGTCACCAAACTTTCTGTACTGACTAATAATGACCTCGATTATTTGTTGGGGAAGGAGTTCATTTTGCGCACCGATCATAATTCTCTTCGCTGGCTGCACAACTTTCAGGATTTGGAGGGTCAATTAGCTCGATGGATGGAGCAGCTGGCCAACTTTGAATACAAAATTGTTCATCGGGCGGGCCGGTTGCACAGTAATGCTGACGCACTTTCTCGGTTGCCAGGCTGTGTTAAGCACACTCAGACAGAAGCAAAGAAATCTGATTTAGTGAACGTTAACGTGTGTGCTATATTACAGGAAAATCAATCCCCTGAGCCTGAGGATGTGACGGCAATGGACGAGATTGGAGAAGCCCAGAAGGCAGATGTAGAATTGTCACAGTTAATTCACTGTAAGGCAGAAGCTGCAGGGTTGTTGCCGGATGTTCCGGAGTTGCAGAAGTACGCCCCCGTGTGGCACCAGCTGCAAGTGCAGAAGTCTAGGTTGGTGAGAATACCCCCTGATAATTCTGATGCTGCTGCTTGCGTTCAGGTTGTTCTGCCCAAGACCATGGTGCCTCAGGTTTTGAGACTGCTTCATAATGTTCCCACTGGAGGTCACTTAGGGGTGCAGAAATTGCAAGCTAAAGTGAAGGATAGATTCTATTGGCCAGGTTGGTTTCGTGATGTGAAGACTTGGGTGAGAGAATGTGCTGATTGTGCTTCACGCAAAATACATGGGAAGCAGCCGCGTGCACCCATGCAAACTCTTGTTCCATCCAGACCATTTGAACGGGTGGCACTGGATATACTTGGGCCTTTGCCTGAAACACCAAATAAGAACAAGTACATCTTGGTAATCTGTGATTATTTTTCCAAATGGACAGAGGCCTTCCCATTACCGAACCAAGAAGCTCAGTCGATAGCAAAGGTGCTGACAGAAGAATGGGTTTGCCGCTTTGGAGCTCCTCGCAGTATTCATTCGGACCAAGGTCGTAATTTCGAGTCTACGCTCTTTAAAGAACTATGCAGTCTTTTGAGCATTCATAAATCTAGAACTACGCCTTACCACCCTCAGTCTGACGGGTTGGTTGAGCGGTTCAATCGCACCTTACTGTCAATGTTGGCCCTTTTTGTGGAAGACAATCAACTGAACTGGGACAAGCTTTTACCATACGTGATGCTCGCATATCGCAGCAGTGTTCATGCTAGCACCTCCTTCACGCCATACCGGGTTTTGTTTGGGCGGGAAATTGTGCTGCCAGTGGACATAATGTTGAATGTTGGTAAGCATGAGATCTTTTCATCCGCTGATGAGTATGTATCGCGGCTACAGGAGACATTGTCCTCTGTGGTGGATGCAGTTAAGCGGCATCAGACTCGAGCCTCAGGACGGCAAAAAGACTCATATGATTTCAGGGCTAATTTTCAATATTACTCAGAGGGGGAGTTGGTTTGGGTCCATAATAAAGCCAGGAAGCGTGGGGTGTGTGCCAAGTTACAGAGGCGTTTCAAGGGCCCCTTTAGAGTTTGTGAACGGCTCACAGAAGTGCTGTATAGGCTAGTTCCAATGGAGGGAGTGTCAGAGAGTGTTGTGCATTTTAACAGACTTAAGCCATATACTTGTTCTTTAGCAGCCTCATCAACCCCGACCTCCCAAGACGAAGGCCAGAGGGGACCAACCATTCAGGGCCAGGAGCCGCAGCAGAGGCCTCCCCAGACGCCTGGCGCCCAAGCCCATGAGATGATCCCTAAAAAGCAAGACAGGATGCCATCGGAGGATGAGGAAAGCGGCACCTTGGAGGATGTGGCTGTGACCTGCTCAGGATCTGCCGGGGCAGCTGACGTGAGAGGGGAAAAGGCGCGACCTGTGCGCCTACGGATGCCACCTGCTCGGTTCCAGGATTACACCCTGTTTTAATGAGACTCCCGGAGGAGTCCTTTCTTCCATGATGGGGAGGAGTGTGATGGGAGTTACCGCTCCGCCATGGAGGGGCGGGGAGGAATGCACCGGTGAGCATCATGAGGACTGATTGTAATAAACTGATAAAGGAGGGGCTGCAGGGCGCTTCCGTGAGGAGCATCTCGTGAGAGGAGCCGGCCACTCAAACCTTGGAGGGAGGGTGCCGTTCCCTGCTGGTTAGGGCTGCCGGCGGTGAAGACAGACAGTGAGGGAGGAGTGTGTGTACGCGAGGAAGGGGGGCTAAGTGCCTTCTGGAGGAAGAATAGGGCGGGGACTAGGAGTGAGCCGGTTGCCGCTGCTCCACTCAAGGTACCGACTTTGGACGCTGCAATCTGCTGCACACGTAATTCATTCACCGCCGTCTGGCGCAGCTATACCCCGGGGAGTCGGACGGCGCTGGAGCTCAGACCCCGGGGAGGGGTCTCATCGACTGCATGAGCTAAGTCTTATTTACACTCTGGACATTTTAGGTTGTATTTGGAGGAGTTTGGAGTTGGAGTGTTGGTATCGCAATTATTAAAGAGTATATTTTGTAACGCGAAATCTCGTGTGGTTCTTGCGGCCTGACACAGGTTTTTACACCTGCCCTGGTGGGACCCTCACAAATATTACACATGTCTGCATTTACACCTCGAAGAGAACAATTTTGATCAAAAGGTGGAAAAACGATCTTTTTTCTTATGCAGTGCATTTGTAGTTTACTCTCTGTGTTAATACAAAAGGAATTAGATACTTGCTGGCACATTTGAACGTTTATCGGAAGAGTTATTGAGGCCGGAAGTCCGAATCTGTGAATATCTTTCTAACTTTACCGAACTGACGGACCAGACGGACATTTTCACCGGTACATACGGAGGAATCAATGAACGCTGAGTATCAAGCGGATTCCTTAAACGTCTAACGGACTTGCTAAGTATTCAAGCTGCCGTTAAGAAAGGTGAAATTTGGAGAAACGAAAGAAAGAGCTAAAGAGAAGTTTGCTAAAGAAAAGAACTGACGGAGCGAAGCACGAAAAAAAGGCGCGAAAAGCAAAGAGCGAACTAACAACATGGCTAACAGACTAGCAAGCCTTCAAACAGCCCAGCTAGTATTTGACGGTTCAGAGGAAAGATATGAACTGTGGGAAACACGTTTTCTCGGACATTTATACAGCTTGAAGCTTAAGGAAACCATCCTTAATGAACCTGTGACCGAAGAGCAACTAGCTAATGATCAAAGCAAGAATGCCGACTGCTATGCAGAGTTAATACAGCTAATCAACGATAAGAGCTTGTCGCTCATCAGACATGAAGCTGCGGACAGAGGCAGAGAAGCTCTGAAGATTCTGAGAGACCACTACTCGGGGAAGAGTAAACCCAGAATCATAAACCTCTACACAACGCTAACGAGGTTGAAGATGGCCGAAAATGAGTGCGTGACGGATTACACAAGGGCGGAAAACACAATCACAGCTCTACGTGATGCCTGGGAGAATATGAGTGACGGACTGCTCATCGCCATGATCCTAGGTGGACTCCCCGACTCATTTAAACCACTCGCCGTGCACATAACTCATAATGAAGATAAAGTAACTTTCACAGACTACAAGAGGAGGTTAAGAGTCTACGAAGAGGCAGAAAAAATGAGCAAGGCAGAAACAACAGACAACGTGATGAAAACCTACACAAAACAAGAACAGACGAAAAATAAAGCACACACCTACCACAGAAAAGAAGAGGCTGAAGTGACATGCTACAAATGTGAAAAAAGAGGACACATAGCAAAAAGATGCCAACAGAAGGTGTTGTGCAACTTTTGCAAAAGTAACACACATAAAGAGACGATATGTAAGAAAAAGGGGAGACAAGATGATGTCCGGAAGGTGACGGAGGACGTGAATGGCAGCACAGACCACTTCTTCAAGGCCAAAGGAGAGACACCAGCAAGCAAGGTGAAGATGAAGGGCATCATGGTCGACGCAGGCGCCACATCCCACATCGTGAATGACATCAGGAAATTCACCGACTTTGATGAGTCCTTCAATCCAGAGAGGCACACAGTGGAGTTAGCTGACGGGACGAAGGTCAACGGGACAGCGCAACGCAGAGGAACAGCGTTGATACACTTGGTAGACTGCACTGGACAGCAGCACCGGGCATATCTGAGAGATGCCCTCTTCATGCCAACGTACCCCCATGACATCTTCTCAGTGGCAAGAGCAGCAAGTGAGAGGACAACCATCACATTCAAGAAAGGAGAAAGCCACCTGATAACGAAGAGCAGATGCAGGTTTGATATTCATGAAAATGAAAAACTGTACTATTTACCCACTATTGAAGATGACAGTGACAAATGTAAAGCAATTCATGATATTCAAGGTTGGCATGAAATCATGGGTCATTGCAATTTTGACGACATAAGAAAGTTGCAAAGTGTGGTGAAAGGAATGGAAGTAAAAGGGGATGTGCATAAACAGGTGAACCCATGCAGAGTGTGTACAGAAGGTAAAACCACTCAGACAAGAAACAGGGAACCAGATGTAAAGGCTGAAAAACCACTACAACTAGTACATACAGATCTAGCTGGTCCTATGCAAACTAGTTTAGATGTTTACAGATACGCACTGTCTTTTACTGATGACTACATGGGGACCGTTTTTGTATATTTTCTTAAAGCTAAAAGTGATGCAGTTTGTGCGACTGAAAAGTTTATAGCTGATGTAGCACCATACGGTGAAATAAGGTGCAGATTTTCAGACACTTATGACCAGAATCAGACGCGAAAGGTCTGCACCGTACTCACCTCATCAAAATGGCACAGCAGAAAGGGGCGGGCGTACTCTTTTGGAAATGAGCAGATGTTTACTGATGGAAAGCGGGTTGCCAGATAAGTTTTGGAACTACGCAATGCAGACAGCAGCTTACATCAGGAACAGGTGTTACAGCAGATGCACCAAGAAAACAGCTTATGAGATGTTAACAGGAAAACAACCAAATATTGCTAACATGCATAAATTTGGCTCCACATGTTTGGCTTACAAACAAGATAAAGGGAAGTTTGAGTCAAGATTTAATGAAGGAGTTTTTGTTGGATATGACAAGTATAGCCCAGCTTACCTAGTCTATTACCCGAATTAAAGTAAAGTCCAGAAGCAAAGGCTGGTAAAGTTCATTAATAGGGCTACAAGTGAAAAAGAAACACAAACAACAGAACCATTTTTGGAGTGTGTTGATGGAATGTTTCCTAGAGAAAGAAATGATGATGATCCAACAGCGATGGAAAAAGAAATGGATAAAAATGTTGAAACTGACTGTGAGGTTCCTGAAACTCTCACAGAAGAGACAGAGCAATCCTGTGTGGGGAAACCCCGGGAGACAGCTCAAAGAAAGAATCCGACTCGAACCAAAAAGAAACCGGCTTATCTCCAAGACTATGACATTGAAAGTAATGACAGTTACAGAGCAGTATGTGATCTCCCCAATGCCTACCAGGAAGCAGTAGCATCAGCAGAGTCAGAGCAATGGAAGATTGCTATGGAGGAAGAAATGAAGTCACTGATAGACAACAAGACTTTCACCCTTTCAGTGAGACTTTTTCACCCACTGCAGACATGACAAGTGTAAGGATAATGAGGAAAAAAGCAGCACAGGAAGGTTTAATCCTACACCAAATGGATGTAAAGACAGCCTATTTGCATGCTCCAATAGACTGTGAAATATTTGTGGATCAACCAGAAGGTTTTGAGAAGAAAATGAAATCAGGTCAAAAACTGGTGTGTAAGCTACATAAGTCACTTTACGGGCTAAAGCAATCAGGTCGAAACTGGAACTTATTGCTGCACAAGTATTTGAAGGAAAACGGTTTTGAACAGAATCCCACAGATCACTGTCTCTATTCTATGAAAAGGGAGGATGAAAAAGTGAACCTTGTGATTTAGGTTGATGATATTATTCTGGCTGGAAGCAGCGAACTGGCTCTAAGTGATGTAAAACAAATGTTAACTGACAGATTTAAAATGAAGGATTTGGGAAGATTGAAACACTTTTTGGGTATTGATTTCCATCAAAACAAAAACCAAGTCAAAATGTCGCAGAAAAGATACATAAATAAGATCTTAGAAAGATATGGAATGGAAGACTGCAAACCAAGGGAGACACCTTGTGAACAGAAACTGATCTATACTGTCCAACTGATAAAATGACAGCCGATGTGATGACTAAGCCAGCAACGAAGCTGAAGTTACAAAGGTTTTCCCAGAATTTGTTTGGTGTTTAATGTGTTAATGTGAAACAGATAAGTGAATCAAAATTTAACACAGTGAGCTAAGTTCGAGTGGGGGTGTTAAGATGTAAAGAATAAAGTGCGCCCTTACTCAATGTGTTATGGTAAAGTTAGAACCTGTGTTTATGTGTGTGTTCATACAAGGTGCTTTACGGTAACCTGTTCACTGTGATGTCGGGTGATTCTGCAGCAGAGCTGCGCATGTGCAATGTTCGGTGTGTATGGCAGACTCCATGATCCGAGGAGCATGTACTACGTCTTTCTCATGTGAATAAATGTGCCTGTTATGCACCAAAGAGAAAGTGGCTCTACGTTTCTTCATCACCACGCAAAGAGGACACGGAAGCAGACACCGTTCCCTCCATCCCTCTACACCTGTTTTCATAAGTTTTGTAAAACTTTGAAGACGTGTTTTGCGATTATGTCTTCTATTTTTTTATTGTGCTCTACAAAATAAAAGCTCAAATGTCTTTTCTGTTTCATTGAAAATTTTATTTTTCAGATAAGTAGAGAAAATAAACATTATACTTTGATTTGTCATATACATCCCAGTTTGATTAATTTTTCAAAGTTGTCAAGTAATGGATTTTATAATGAAGACAAGGAAAGGTTTTTTTTTTTTAAAGTGAGTTTAAAAGAAAAGGAAAAGAAGTTAAAAAAGCCTGAAACATGTTCAGATTGGCAGATCATTGGCAGATTATAGGAGTTGATTCGAAAACAACAAAAATAGATATTATTTGATTTAACTGTTTTGTTTTCAAAATGAAAAATATGTTTGTTAAAAAGCAGCAAGTTGCTGAGCTAAAATCACAAGTAAATAANGCTGTAGTCTTTACCTTGTTCAATATGAGAGAGAGCCACATCTCTGGCTCCTGGTTTAAGAGTAAACCACTGTTGGCTCACGTCCAGATAGCGCATGGCTAAAACTGTCGGTGCAAGCTTGGACATCGTCTGTTCTACGCATCCAAGGTATAGACCGAACTGCTTGGAAACCTTCTCCGGGTCAAGGAGATTACTGACTTGAGAAGTGCAAAATCCGTTCCCTGTGAAGTGGATCATTTGTGGGGTCAGACTCTTCTGGTTCTGAAAGACACATGCTCATATAACAATCCTCACCTTCCATTGAAATGAATATATTGGAGCTGGACTCAGGCACTGCGTTGTCTGGTAAAGTCCCATTAATGTAGAGAGTCCTTGTGCTATTTCCTATTAGAACAAACATTTTTTTTTTTAAATGCCAACACATCTGCAAGAGTCAATTAGATATCATCAAGAACAGTACAACTTGCCATCTAAACGAATCACTTGGGTTTCCTCCAGTCTATTTTCTGCTCCTTCTGCCTGTAAAGTAAAACATGTTTAGGTTTTTGTTTTTCAGTACATAACAATATTAGATTAATATTAGATTGTCTTGACCTCTAACCTTCACCAGCAAACTTTTTTGCTGTGCATCAATTCCCATTTCGGTCTCAATATCAAAGAGTCGTATTTTGATGGGAATGGAACCCGTTACCATGGGGACGGCAGGGAAAGAGACAAACTTTGATGAGTGTGGCTTCACAACGGTCTTCACAAAGGAACCTTGAGTGGCTGAAGCAGGAGAGCAAAGTCCTTCGGTTTGTTCCATGTGCACAGCTACCTGAAGATGTGTTGAAGGAAAAATGTAATATTTTAAATTTGATTTTGAATTTGGCAACAATAATTTTCAAAGCAACCCCAGTTGCCTCTACCTTCAGTTCTTTGTCATCATAGTTGTAGATAACAGGTGTCACAGACAGTTGCTCATATCTTTTCACTGAATATGGCAACCTCAGAGACACAAATGACCTCTTGAATGCTTTAATCTCCTGTGGTTTTACCACACATAAACCTAAAAAAAGACAGAATAGAAATATGGAGGAATTTCTGAAAAGTTATTCAATTTAAAAATTAAGATGAGTCAAGAGTTCCTCTCACCAGATGTAGGAGAGAAGGTGACAACTTGAATTTCCCACGTGGTGATAGAATCAGGCAGGACCAATTTGTATCTAAAAGGTTTTGTGAGTGTCAATTAAGTTGAATTAAAAAAATTTTCTTTGATTCATTTGGGTGCAAAAAACTGGAAAATGCAGAACCCAGAGGAAAATATGCACGACACTAAACTGTATTTCTGTGAATGTTTAAAATTTATTTTTTTTACCTTCTTTTATCGTTCACTTCAAAATCTTTGAATTCAAAGCTTGGTGTAAAATATCGGCGAATGTACTGATTAGTACTGTCCTTGAACCACTCTTCAATGTCATTGTCGGTAGCACCTGGACATGTGCATCAAATGTACATTTTTACGCTACATAATGAGTGTCTATATCAAGCTAATGAAACAGAAGTTTAAAATCTTACTCCTGCCAAATCCACTTTGGCCTTCCTCCAATATCTTTCTCCGTCTCAGGATCTCTGTCTCCGTGCAGCATTTTTCAAAGGCAGCAGCACAGGCTTCACTGCCTCCCACCAATCTGACCCTTGTTGCTCTTTCTTTGCATGTTCGTTTCATGGGGATCAGAGAAAACGCCTGGGCACAACAGGATTGAAGTTCGGTATCCTCGTAGCCTGATTCTGAAGGGGAATTAACCCAAAAAAAGTTATCCATATGCAAAAAATGGCAGCCTATGTTTTCATAAAGAAAAATGGCAATAGCAGAGATCTTACTCAAAGTGTTCATTTCCTGTTGAAGGTCGATGGAGCGTCTTGATCGGCCAGTTTTAGAAGGACAGTCATTCTCTGGATTGATGGGTAAAAGTCATTTTATTGAGCATAAAATACTTATTTGTAAAGTTTGTCTTCTGGCAGTTTGTAGAGAACAATTTTCTTTTTCAGTTGTTGCACAGCTCTTAATTTGGTATTTTCATATCCCACGTCAGTAACAATTAGGTAAAAAAGAAATAGTAACAATGATCTTCCAGGACTTGCCCTTTTTTGCTTGCTTCTAATAAACAAAACTTAGTTATAGCCCATGATAGCTGTTAGTTTTAGGGCAAAGTCAATCTGGCACAACAAGGACACACCAGACAAACAGCAGCCAATGCCAGAGGCTGATAACGTTGTTCTCTCTTAAAGTCTGATGGCAGTAAACAAAATTAACATCAATGATTACAAAAAAAGAGCAAGTTTTGCTTCACCCATTTACCCTAAATACTAAACGCTAAATTTAAGCAAACACTAACAAAAGTGATGGTGTTTAGCACTTTTTTCTCAGTTGAACCTATCAAACATCAACAAGACCCCAAAAAGCTCTAGATAATTTTACCAGTTTAGAGTCATTATCCCCTAAAGAAGTGCCAGGGCTAAAATGCATGTACATTTTTCTAAATTATGATGTAGATAAGAAAAACATCAAACAGTTCAATGATTGAAATGTATTATGTCATACTTCTCCATTCTTCCATGGACTGAGAAAAAAAAGCGAGGCCAGCTTTATTGAGTATGGATTTTGAGTCTGCTTCTCCGCTATACTTGCAGCCATGGTCATGGGACGTCATGGTGGTAAACACCTAAAATGTAAGAGGAAAGCCGTAGCTTGAATATCATTCACTTATAATTTCCAATGTTTTAATAAAGAATAAAAACAAAAAAAATTGTGCAAAGCCATAACCTGTTGGGCAGTGAGTTTATTATCAGCGTTCAGAGCATAGATGGCCTTATCCACAGCCAGTAAGGCCACTTGAGCTGTCTGACCATGCAGGTCAAAGTCCAGGTGAGTTATGGTTCCAGGCATAGTTTGTTCTTCTGTCTGTACCTGAAATCAGGTTAAACTGTTAACACCTTTTAACAGCTAATTTAATTTCAGGCTGGTAAACTGGAGTCCTAACATTGCACAGATATGTGCAATTTGGGCTGCTAAATGTAAAAGTATGAAAAGAATGTTAGCTGACCATTTACTCAGATTTAGTTAACTTTTCTAATATTTGTTGTGTTTTTATTACCTTTACGCTAGAATATAATTTACTTTAAACTGGGGGAGTAAAAATGAATGGATTAATTGATTTCTATTCCTATAATTCAACCAGATTAATCTGTATGAGGCAAGTTGTTAATCGAATCAAATCAAATTGAATAGAATCAACCTAAATTAAAAATGGAATATTTCAAAATGAGATAAATCGATAATCTATATTGGAAACACCATATGGATTGAGACATGGTAGGTATATTTTATTATGACAAGTGCAAGTGCATCACAGTGGACGACACGTGATGGCAGCATAAAATGATCAGTCCATCCTTTCAGTCTAATGTGGGGAAACACTTTGAAGTTTGTAAAGACATGTGACCATACAATGTGGTAGAATGTTCTATGATGCAGTGGTACGGCAGTCAACCTTTGATTGGAAGATTGAAGGTTAGATTCCCGCTTTGCCTGCCCACATGTCAAAGTGTCCTTTGTCAAGACACTGAACACCACCTTGCTTTTTCACCAGCGGAGCAACCATCATTGTGTAAAATGGTGAATGGGACTGTGACTAAAAAGCTTTATAGTATAAAAATGCAACAAGTATACCTAAATCTTCTGTTTGAATTGTTTTGCTGTGGAGTAACAACAGTGGGCTGAACTTTATAAAACTGAAATGTGAATGGATTTGACCTTAATTCTTGTCTACTTGTTTGTTTGAACACATTTAATACAAGGAATCTGAAAACTGAGCTTGCACTGGTCAGTACTCAGAAATCTATCTATCTATGTTTGTGTCATTTAAAGGGCTAATAATTTTTATTAGCTGAAATTTTACATTTAATGCGTTCTCAGACTTAATCACTTTAAAATACCACGATTAAATAATTTAATTTGTCAATGTTATTTTTTAGAATGCATTCATTTAAAATCAGTTTCTGAAGTTTAAAAGTGGTATGATAACAGAAGCAGACCCAAAAAGATTATTAAAAACGTAATAAAAAATAATTTCAGATTTGAGGCAAAAGTAAAAGTAGCTCCGGAAAGGGTTTAGCTATTTAGTATCCCGCCGAGGACACCCTGAATTCTCATATTCACCCACCTTGACATCTATCTCGCATTCATCTTTGACATCCACCAAGATGGAGTCTGCTATGATTTCTCCTTTTTCATTGTAATAGTAACCAACCAGACGAAAATATGGAACCATGGCAGCCGTTATCTGCAGTATTGTTGGAACTGATACACCAAGTGGGACGATCCCGGTGTCTATGATGTTCCCACGACTTAATATCTGTATGACATGTGATTTAAGATTAGTAACCTTGACAACATGTTTCCACTTCGTTATACAGTTTTCGGTGGTCTATTTCTCACCATGTAATAGATGTTGCCATCTCCTGCTGCATTAAGTGTGTTGAATGTCACCTTGAAATGTTCCCCTACAGAGTAGACCTTATTGGTATAAGTCATATAGAGATAATTCTTTCTTTCGGAAGATTGCTCTATTATTTTATATTCCAGCTGACCATCTGCTGTCACCTAAAGTAGGAGTAAATAGATTAGCACTGAACCAAATAAAATGTGTTACATTTTCCCAACATCCAGGATACTTACTTCAAATGTAACTTGCGGTAATTTTTTTAAGTTAAAAGGGGCGATCACTGTTCCGTCCTTATCAGTGGGCAATTCCATGGACTCCCCATCCCTGATTTCAATATTAACTGGCACATTAGGAGCTGGGGAACCATCTGGGAAGCTTACATCCACCTTAATTGGAGCAAAAACTATATTTTTGTTGGGTCTTTCACAAACAGGTGCTCCCATTTTTTCTTTTTTTGTCTCCTACTTACCACCACATCCAGTGGATATCCGTAAACAAAGTGAGACCGAGTTCGTGAAAAATCCACAATGTATTTTTTGGAGAAGACGGGGAGGTAAACTTTTGCTTCCTGAATTTCACCACCTAACAAAAAAAGAAAGGCAAAGAAAACTTAAAGCTTGGAGAAACTGTCAATATGTGTAGATTTTTAATAGAAAATGAATTCAGAGACTAAACAGAAAAATTTACATAAATTCGATTTTTATCAAATACATCTTTTGAAATTCTGCACACACACACACACACACCCACACACACACACACACACACACACACACACACACACACACACACACACACACACACACACACATTCCCATGGGGTGTGATGACCTTAATCCAGTGTGGGTCCTTATGCAAAACCCTACATGCTACTGCTTAATTGTGTGGCCACAAGGAGGCCCAAGTCTAGGTACCCGGTCCCCAGCCCAGATAAAAATACAGGGCTGTGTATGGAAGGGCATCTGGCATGAAAATCTCTGTCAAACCAAAATGGACAAATTGGTGAAAGCTGATACGCTGTGGCAACCCCTAAAAGGATATGCCAAAAGAACCAATTATTATAATTTTTCTAATAAATTAGACTCAATTTATGAATCAAACTTTGTTGTCTGAAGAATTAAAAAATAATGGGTAAACAGCATATTCAAAACTAGATACAAGAAAATACTGTCAAAACTTTAGGCGTCAGTCGTTAGTTTAATCAGTGGCGGAGCTAGAACATTTTAAATGAGAGGGGCGGGAGGGGCAGCAAAACACTTTGGAAAGTGGTAAATGGGAACCGCAGAGAGGAAGGGAATCTCAAAACAAAAGGATCAAAACTTCTTTACTGTCTTTTTCATTTAGCTGAGGTGCTATAACTAATTCTTAAAGAAGCTTATATTGATTATTTCTGAATCTGTGGCAACAATGATGACTCCAATATTAGGGTGGCAAAGCTTTTTGCGGAGGGGGAAGCTACCCCCCTTGACTCCCTGTAGCTCCGCCCCTGAGTTAAATTAACATTCAGAAGTGATTTAGTATTATATTGTGACAGTGTGCCACTTACTTTGAACGTTGGTAACAAAGACTCCCACAAAGAGCTGCAGTTCATTTTCTACTAATTTCGAAAGGGTGAGGTTCAGCTTTTCCTGAAGTTTTGAATTTATTCTTTCCAGAGAAAGACTAACCTCTGCACTTCCATTGTGGACCTGTAAAATATTGAAATAATATAAGAGAGCAATTAACTAACTAAAAGCCAAACATGAGCAACATGAGACCCAAACAAAAACAAACAACCCACTTTGAAGGTAAATACCATTTTTAAACGTTCTCACCGAATTTGCCTGTTCCAGTCCTTTGATCAAAAGAGGTGTTATTTCTTCTTTGTTGGTTTCTCCTTTCTTCTTTTTCTGTACTACTCCAAATTGGCAGTGGTATGCACCTTTAACTGCCTCGCCATATGAATACCTGGAAAAAAGAGGCTCAACCAATTTAAAACCTAGGAGAATTAGAAAAAAGTTCTAAAATGCACCTCAATATGGTGTAACCAATAGGCTAGAGTCGCTACGCTAATGCGTATGTAAAGTTGGATGCCATATTGTATTGGTCGAGATGCCGGCTCATTGATTTGGAACAAATGCACAGAGCTGGAAATACAAGAGTGTGAATTTCCACAAGTAAATTATTACTGTTAGCTAATAAAGGAGAACTTTTAATTTTTTTAGGAAGATCTGACTAAGTTAACTGTCAGAATAGTGAAGGAGGGTCTGAGGGCAGCGATGCCCACTCTAACTTTGTGTATGTAGTTTAGCAATCAGCTAATGTGTTATATAACTTTCAAGTTTTGTCAATTAGTGAAGCCCGTTGAGACAACTGTGTAAAACTGATTTGAATTAAATTAAATATGGTGTTGCTTTTTACGTATTACCACGTATTACCACGTATTGGGCCAGCATAGCATCTCTGGCAAAAATACCTCATTAGGTGTAAATGTATTATAAATTATTCATTAACAACATACTTTGTATTTTAAAAGAGCAAAAATTCATTAAAAAATGTTAAAAAATTTAGATTTCCGGGAAGCAACCATTTTGAAATCATTAGGAAACGCCCTTCTACTGCCCCTGGTGGAATGATAATATACTACAGGGCAGAAAACATGGACCATAAAATAGGTTTAAGGAAAGTTTGGATCAAGCTAATGAGATAGATAGATAGATCACGTCAGTGCTCACACGGTGTGGCCACATGCTCAGCGTTAGCCAAGCATGTCTCTGATCAGTGCAGCCGAAGTCTTCTTGTTTGTGGGAAGGGAAGGGTGTTTTGTAACGTACAACGCTCGGGAGGATGCTTCAGACCAGGTCCCGTTCAAAAACTGGTGGACTCAGTGCGCAAAATGAGATAAAAATCATCCTATTTCAAATTAGAAACTGTGTTTAATGTATTCTTTAGTATCTAAATCATAATTTAATTCAGATTTAAGCAGACAAGGTCCAGCGGTTTTTGAACAGGACTTGGTCTAAGGTGGACTCAGTGCGAAAAACGCGGTGTGAATGTGAAAACGAAAATGCAATCCCCTCTTTGCATTTTTCTTTAATGATGTCACAGAATGAGAGATGTTAAAGAATAAAATGAAAACCATTTTAAAGGACTGACATCTACTTTTATTTTTGAGTCATTTGATGCAGTTACATTGTAAAAATGAAGCATTTCTGTAAATCCATTTTAATGATCCAATTAGATATTTCTAATTTAACTTTGCTATACATTTACCAGAGAACGTTTTGAAAATGATATGTCAAATAGTATTTTCTTTATCGTTTTAATGAAGTGACAGAATAAACAGTGTTGAAGAAGAAAAAGAAAGCGGTTTGGTGGATTGCTTTTTCTTTTTAATTTGAGTCAAAAAATTATGGAGTCCTATACTCTTCATAATTAAATAAATAAATATTTAATTAAATAAATAAATATGACCTCATGCAAATAAACAATCAACCAATAAATCTCTCATAAATATATAAAAAGATCATGAAATTGTGAAAAACCTGCACATAGATTTTAAATTAGCCATTATATTATTCAATATATTTCATTTTGCTTTAAAAACCTGTTCATTATTTTAAAATAGCATTTTAAAATATTCATTTTTAATCATTTTGAATATTATTATAATTCTGTCTTTTTTCAGAAGCTCATATTTCAAAATCAATATTTTCCAAAATAGGTTTTTTTATTTCATGTTGCTGTTTTTCACAATGGCTTATTTATTTCATGAAGAGCTTTTTCAGGAGAATGAGTCTATCTGTCAATCAGTGAAAGTGGGCGGAATATAAACGCTCATTCATGGAAATCGACTCATCTTCCTGGATACCCGCTCAGCGGTGTGCCAGTCGGAGAGAGATGGCGTATTTCAGCGATATCATCGCGGTTTTGCTGACATTAGATGATCAAATAGAGTCAAACAATCTGTCTGCTGCAGAAGAGGGTTTGTGTGGAGTTTAACTGCAGGTCCTGAAGCAGAGACTCTCTCTGGGATGATCTCATGAACTCAAACATGGAAACATTGTTATCATGTGGAACTGTGCAAAATAAATAAACCTGATCTTTTAACACTCTCCATGTGCATTGTGGATCCATGCATTTTTACTGAGATAAGCACAGGCAACCGATCCATGTGGCTATCAGGCTAAAACATCAGCTGGTAGCTCCTCCCACACACGGCATGGTGCGTTCATGGAACTCCAGTTCATAGAAGCTTGGTGGAACTCCAACAGCCACCCAGCCTAACTTAGACCACTAATATACGTTCATGACAAGATGAAAATTGCCGAACCGACCACAAAATCACCCAAATTATGCACACTTGCCCAAAGCCACTTTTATCCGCAAATTTAGAACCAAATCTGCCCAATTTCGTGTAACACTGTGGATGTGTTAAGGTGCATACTCCCCCTAGGGTTGAGGGGTGTGCATTGCGCCGTCATGTTCGCTGAAGCATCTTCGATACATTTAGTCAGGGTGCTGCTGCTCATGTCTGAGTAAAGGAGTAAGCCAATCACAAAAAAGTCTCCGCCTTGATTGACAGACAGTCTCAGTATCCTGAAAAAGCTCTTCATGAAATAAATCAGTCATTGTGAAAAACAGCAACATGAAATAAAAACAAAGCTACTTTAGAAAATATTGATTTTGAAATACAAGCTTCTGAAAAAAGACGTAGAATTATAATAATATTCAACATGATTAAAAATGAATATTTTAAAAATGCTGTTTTAAAAAAATCAAAAGGTTTTAAAGCAAAATGAAATATATTGAATAATATAACGGCTAATTAAAAATCAGTGTGCAGGTTTTTTACAATTTCATGATCTTTTTATATATTTAAGAGAGGTTTATTGGTTGATTGTGTATTTGCATGAGGTCATATTTATTTAATTAAATATTTATTTATTTAATTATGAACAGTATAGGACTCCATAAAAAATGCCGCTTCATTTTGAAAAGGAAAAAGCATTTCTGGTATTGACTTTTATAATAATAATAATGGTTGATACTTTATTTATCCCACAATGGGGAAATTCTTCTTTGCATTTGACCCATCCCCTCAGGGAGGGGTGAGCTGCACCCTAACCGTGCTCGGGAGGCAGTAGCGTTAAGGGCCTTGCCTAAGGACCCTCACTGGGTGATGTTAATTGCTCGCCATTGATATGACAATTGACCCAGTACCATTGATTACCCCCCTCTGGGAATCGAACCCAGGATTCCTGCACTGTAGCCTCTCACCTTACCAAACGAGCTACCCAGCCGCTCTGTTGTTTTTACTTATGCTACAGAAAAACTTCCATACTTAATCAGCTATACTGCTCATCCCACAATTGCCTGCTCCTTACAAATGTGAACAATGTGTATTATCAAGCAGGGTTTCTTACAACAAAAACACAATTTACCAAATACACCTTTCCTTGCTTTTCGTGGTAACTATGCTTGTCTGAAAGGATGAAGGTGTTCAGTAGATTTGAAAAATGATTGTTATTCAAATCTTTGTAATAAATGTATTTACTGGACAATTCTATGACTGAGAGCACAACCATCATTTCTAAAACTTTGCATCAGTTTAAAAGAAAACCTAAATAATTATAATAAAATGTGAATTCTGAGGATTAGTAAGGAGACAAAGTAGTTCATTGGTTAACACTTACATTGCTGAGATGGTAAAGGTCAGATGTTCATCAGTCAACAAAATGTACTTCTTCTCCAATGAAATGTTCACATCAAAACTTGGCATGACTAGGTACAGTAAAATGTGTTAAAAGACATAAAAAGACAGAAATATTAGATTTTATTGAGGAAAAAAATTTAAATGTTGACGTTATTCTAATCCTTACCAAACTGTTCCACTTTGAACTCTCGCTCAGCTGCTTTGCCTTTATCATTTTTATATTGTGCTGTAATCTTCCATGTGCCCATTCTTTAAACACAAAACCTGTGTCATCGCTGCTTTATAGTTATGTTTGATATAGATGCAAATATGTTTGAACATACTTAGAGACACTGGGAATGGAGAATGTGTTCTTGTGAATGCCTCCTTTTGCAAACCACTCGGACTTTAGTATTCTGTTCCCAGCAGCGTTCTGTTTTAAGACAATAATGCAGATAAATTCTGATTACAAAATAGATTCTGGGATCTTTTAAAGTAACATTTCACACATAAGAAAAATTGTTGACTTGCAAATATTGAAATGAAGATCGATTCATTGTAGGGTCTAAAACTGTGGTCAAGTGTAAATATCCTGTAATTCACTAAAGACAAAAAACAAAGCACAAGATATAATTTTTAAATGAAATTAATGACTTTCTTGAAATTGCACTGATATAAAGGAAATTTGCTTAGTATTTACCTTTCTGTGTTGGGTTGTAGATCGGCTGATCCGTCTGAATGAAAATGTATCCTCTTTGTTCTGAAACCAGCACTTTTGTTGCCTTTCTTTGAGGACCTTTTCCATTGACTTGACTTTGTGCCAGTAGGTTAAGGTATGGTGGAGAGGGTTTTTGGTTTTCTGAAAGGGCCAACCAACTCTCACTGTTTATCTGTCAAAATACAAATCAGGACTTTAATTTCAACCTTGTCTTAAGTTCTTGGTTTAGGCACAAGAATGTTCTCATACCATCAGCTCAACCAGTTTGGGTTTCTTGTTTCCAGTGCAGCCAACATGTGCCGTGTTTGAAAAAATACCGCGTTGTTCATGCTCCAGCCAGAGATTTACCGGTACACATTCTTGGCCATTTTCTCCTTCAATTTGGACAAATACCTTCTCTTTAACACCCACGTGAAATATGGTTGGGGCTGAAATAAAAAATCTACACATAGGCAGAAACACAAATCAAAAATATTTTTTTACTTTTTCCTTTATTCTGCATCTATTCATTTAATTTTGCTTATATATTTATAAATTTGCCAAGCAATTTATTCAGTCTTGCAACATTGGGTTCAAAATACAAAATATGATGACAATATGTTAAAATATATTTATACATGATGTGACTAGTAGTGTTGTCTTAAAAGGAAGCCTTAAAATTACCTGTCTTGCGTTGAAAGAGTCACTTTCAAGAGCAGGAGCAGACTTAAAACAGTGCAGCCCTTCATTGTGCAGCTGCTTTGCATGCTCTGACAGGAACCTTGGAATAACTGGTGTTTTATGTGTACTCAACCCATTTATTACTCAATCACTTCATCTAACTATTCACCCATCCCACCCCCCTACTTTGATTCTTCTGCTAAGACAACATCAGTGTTTACTCTAATGGTGTTTGGAGTTTATACAGAACTAATTAGGATGTATACATTATCTAGATTACATGCAGAAAATACTTGTTTGTTCTTCAGAAACAGCAGTTTCTAACACAAAGAGGGGGGCAAACCTACTAATAATTAAGGTTTTGCAGAACAGATCGCACCAAAGTGAAAGTGCAGATTGATCTATGGCCCTTTGGGCCTATGAAATGTAATTATGCTTGGCTAAAAGCACTGAAAAAGTTGCATTTTGTTTTCCTGATGTATAACCCTCTTCTTATTGGTCACTGCAAAAACCAAAGTTCTCCAACTCATGTGATTTACAAGAAATCGAGTGGTGTTTATATGTTTGGCTTAGTGTGAGTTTTGTATAAACAGCACTTTTTTGATAAGACCAAAGTTCAGCCAGAGCTCGCAGCTTTTTATTTACTTGTGATTTTAGCTCAGCAACTTGCTGCTTTTTAACAAACATATTTTTCATTTTGAAAACAAAACAGTTAAATCAAATATCTATTTTTGTTGTTTTCGAATAAACTTCTATAATCTGCCAATGATCTACCAATCTGAAAGTGTTTTCAGGCTTGTTTAACTTCTTTTCCTCTTCTTTTAAACTCACCTTTTCAAAAACCTTTCCTTGTCTTCATTATAAAATCCATTACTTGACAACTTTGCAAAACAAATCAAACTGGGATGTATATGAACAACTCTGAACATTATTAAAAATCAAAGTATAATGTTTTTTTCTTTACTTATCTGAAAAATAAAATTTTCAATGAAACAGAAAATATATTTGAGCTTTTATTTTGAAGAGCACAATAAAATAAACAATGGATGACATAATGAAAAAACACGTCTTCAAAGTTTTTCAAAACTTATGATAACAGGCAACATTAAATAATCTTTCAGCGTCTTTTTATGCAAATAACTGTTACCTCAACGAAGGAAATATTCACTTATATCATATAAAAACACTTTATTCTTGAGAAATATTTGAAAACTTTTAAACCATGAAGATTTTATTTTTATTTTTTCAACCTCTCTGAACCCCTAACCTTTACTGGATTCTTTATAGTTGGAATTCACTTCAATTTTTTTCCCAATAAGTCTTTGATAGAAATAAAATGAACATTAATAGTTGAATGATATAATACAAATGTGGAACTGCAATGACAGAAAAATGTTTGCATTATTTTTTTACTTCTGAGTCATGCTGGTCTCACTACAATGCCTCTTTTAATATTTTATTTCCATGAAGCAATAAAATGAATGAATACACTTCAGCTGAAGTCATAAAATAATTATTTTACCCTTTAAATCAAGACTTATGAGAACTGAAAAAGTTGATAAAAGTTACGTATTTGATTGAAACAAGGAGTCGAAGAGTTGGTGACAAATCCCACTCAAAGATAGAAAAAATGAATCATTTTAGATCGTTTCATGTAGTTTATCCCATCTTTCATACTTTATTCAAATCTTTATAACACTGCTTTCATGACAACCAATGGCAAGTTTCATTTAACAGAAACCAGGGTCCTCTGACTCCTTGGTCTCATTTGCAGTCGATTCTTGTGATGATCCATCCCTGGGTTGAAGGCAGCAAGAGTTGGGGGCATGATGTCCATCCACAACTCCTGGATCTAGACGGACCACAAGAATTGCGTTTGGACAATCAACACCAAACTCCCATTCAGGGGTGAGGTGGGCAGCATCCGTACAGCCCTCAGACAAATCCTGGAAAGATGAATGATTTATGAAACTTTAAAAGATGTAAAGATAAATATATCCAATGAAATTTCATTTTTCCTGTAGGCATTTGCGGCTCATTGAGAAATAAAAAACTATACAAATCTGTGTAAAATGATTTTTTTTCTTGAAGGTTTGATGTGAACAGTTTGAAGTTCACATAAAAAATACGCCCTATTTTATCCAATATTTTTTGTTTCTAGAAAAGTAAATAACTCTCAGTACTTACATGGTCCACCGATAATGTTTCACAATATTCCCAGAGAAGCAGATATTCATATTTTTCTCCAAACGTTTATCCTAATATCTATTTGTTTTTCCATTTCCCATCAAATGAATTAAAGTCCGCTCCTCCTCATTGTGCATCCATTCTCAACCACTGCCTGTTCAGTTTACTTGTCCATGTCCTCTTTGCTCTGACGGCCCCTCTATCCATCTCATTTCATGCAGGATTGGGGTTACCTAAGAGACAAGCCTTAAATGGGGACAATCTGCTTTTCTACAATTAACTCCAAAGTGACAAAAGGAAAAGAGGGTTGCACACTCACTGAAGGGCGGAGGAGAAACAAGTATGCTAATGGAAAAATGGTCAATTTAAAAAAAAATGTTTGTGTGTTTTTATTTTTCTGACTCAGGAACACCCAATCCTAAAACGATTCCAGTCCAGTTTTCTTTAACTTTTTGAACAGTACCTTTAAATTAAGTATATAAATATGTATCATTTCAATTTATCGTTTCTCACCCAAACCACCTGTGAAGATAATGCTGTAGCCACTCCTCCAGTTTGGGGGTCACTTCCCCATTACCAATTACCAATTACCATGGGCACCACTGTCACCTTCATTTTCCATAATTTCTCTATTTCTTCTATGAGTCCCTGGTATTTCTCCAGTTTCTCACGCTCCTTCTTCCTGATGTTTCAGGAAGAAGATGTGAGACTCTTCTCACATATTCTCACATAAATGGACTACATGTGAGAATACATATAAACCTCAAAATATTCAATGGGGATGACCAATGGGTCTACATGGTGAGTGGTGCATAAAAGGGTGTGGCGTGGGAACCTTTTCAGGGGTCAGGAGTGTGGGTGGAAAAGGTCAGGGGGTCAGAGCCAGCTGGACAGCACATAAGAGGAGCTGAGGGTGAGAAAAGGACGGGGTAGGGGTGTCCAGGGCTTACTGACCAGACGCAAAAGGACATTACCATGAAACTGAAGGGAAGCTCGCTGATCGATTTCCATAAGTGACCAGATTTCCATTGTTGTTCGTGCAAAATTGCCAACCAAATGCAACAATGGATCAAACATCTACAAAATACTATTCTTCAGTCCTGAAATAAAGTAATGCATAAAATGTTAACAATGCATAAAACTAATGGTCATACTTACCGATAAAGCTTTACAAACCTAAAAGATTTTTTTTTCTTCAGGTTCCAACTAAATTTTATACCATTCGTTGCT
>CM074491.1:18442009-18458710 GCA_037389245.1 Oryzias sinensis
CAGGTTTCCGTCAACACGATCATACATGACTCCCTGTATTCATGTAGATGCCGACTGTTGATCCTTAGTTCATCTACTTTCCTTGACAGTGCACGTGTGACCGAACGCCCTCTTACATTTGCACCCCAAATGGAGACTGGATTTGATAGGTTAAAAACATACAATTTATTAAAAACTTGACACAAATTCCATAAAAAGAGAAAGTTAAAATGGACTCGGACAGTTGGACCGCACTCCAACACTGCATGAGGGCGGCTGCCTCCAGGATCGCCTCAGCCCCACTGCACTGGCGGGTAGCCACAAACACCACCAAGGGAGATCTCTGATCCAACTCTCACCAGGAGTACCTGCTCAGGGCCCAAATGCACACAAAAACACACCACAACCCAAACAGTGATTAAAAGAAAATACAAAACAGAAGAGGTGCACCTGAGCAGGTCACCACCAATTAATGGGCTGAAAACAGGGGGGGTCCCCCTTACACAATACTATATATGGCACCCACCAGCTACCATAAGGATAAAAGAAGGAGGCAGCCACCTTCAGCCAGGTCCAGACACCAAGATACTAAAACTAAAAAGGAGCACAAAACAGTTTAAAAATAGATAAAAGCAAGGGTGTCAAGGTTGGTTAAAACATTAAAAACAATGACTATAAACACTACAAGCAAAACAGCAGTGGCAACTCTGCTTGAAAAGGAAAAATAAGTTAGTTCTCCCCTGGGACAAACACATGTTTTACAAACCCTTATATTACCTCTCATGCCCCAGGGTCAGAACTCATGCCACCACCTGTTAGTATAAATAGAATTTAAAATGTTGCAAACTCAAATGCTTAAAAACTTCAGTAAAAGGACTCAAATGATTAAAAGCTTTAGTAAAAAAGGTCCACATGTCAAGCTCACCCACCAAGGCCAAACCAGGAAACCAGCATCTAGATGGAACTCCCACTGCCGCTATTTATCAGCCTTGTGAGCCAATCACAGCTCAACAGACAGGTGCTGGCCATGAATGTTAAACTATGGAAGACCATGAGGGACAAACCACCACCCACAGCTCTGTCTGTCACACACGCACGTTGCTGAGGATCACTGAAGGCAGAGGTGGGCAGTGTCCTCTTTTCCTGAGCCACTGCCGCACGCCTCCACGGCGTCCTCTTTTTCGCCGCGTTAATCTCCGTGTTAGCGCCTTTCTCCTCAATTCCACGGGTAGATCACTTGGTGCGGTGTCTCCCCGATGCCGTAAGGTTAATAAGGACTCCCTGGCGTAGACGTGTCGTTGAGCTCCAGCCAAGGTCACAGGAGCGTTGGAGCAGCTTACCCTGAGAAGTTCTCGGACAGCTCCGAGCAATAGCAACACGAAAATAAGGACTAAACGCATTCTTGCATGTGCAGGATCAGGCCAGCGGAAAAGTAAGAAAACTCAGAAGTTAGGACCAAACATTCACACAAGCATACAGAAACAGCACAGCACTGAGGCCCGGGTCGCGTGCGGAGCCGCGCCACCGGAAGTTGCACAGTGCAGGCAACTTTCTTTTGCACAACATTCAGAGCGCACGTTGGTACGGATGTGCTATGAAATGGGTTGCCAGATTTGGGTCTTTTTCCATTTTATTTTTTTGGCCACTTCGGGGCCCTGCAGGTGACGGGGGCCCTACGCGGCTGCGTAATTCGCGTATAGGGAGGGCCGGCCATGATAACAATAGTAATAGTTTGCTGAAAAGAGCATTCACAAATCTTGGCTTTTTTTTGTCATTTGCATGTTTGTTTTTTGGCAGAATGTGTTAAAAAAAATCAAGAATTAGGCTCTGTCCAGGCACCAATTCTGACACAGGGTTTGGCTCTCAGTTGGAATGAGAATGTCGTGTGGTCCCCCTCGAAGAGCTTGAGGAAGTGGCTTGGGAGAGAAAAGTTTACTGGTCATCTCTGCTTAGACTGCTGCCTCCACAACCCGGTCCCCGGATGAGCAGAAGAAGATGGATGGATGGATGGATGGATGGATGGATGGATGGATGGATCAGAATTGACCAAAAAAGCGTACACTTTGCGTTAATTTTTAGTTGTAAACATATGGGATCGATTAGTCGTTACCTTAGTCGTTAGTCGCTATGCAGCTTAGTATGCTTCTGCATGCTGATTGGACCAACTAAAGCGCGCAGTCTGCCCTCCTGCTGGAACTTTCCATACGCGACTGCCACAGACCAGACTGCAGCATGCGGTAATCTTTTCCGTGCCTTCTAAGCTCTATAAACCGAGAATATTTGGATATTATTGTAGCAGCCCATGCAGTGTCTCATGTTCATGCATTTACTACTGCAGTTACGGTAGTGGGACTGTAGGGGGACAGACGTGTGTGTCTGAGCGCCATAATTTCATTCACATCTACCGACACCGAACCCTGTGAGGCCGGCTACATTATTAATATCATGTGTTTGTATTTCTGATGCCGTGGAGTGACGGTACATTTTATAGATACGATGCTAACAGGTTTGTGATCGTTTCCGTGCATTTCTGCTGCAGACAGTCCATGTTAGCTTAGCATCATTCACTCTTAAATGTGGCGCTAACGTTTTTAATCTTCAGACAGAATCTTCGTAGAAAACTCCACAGATAAAACGTGGGATTTTATAGTTCGGTAAAGTTAGAAAGATATTCACAGATTCGGACTTCCGGCCTCAATAACTCTTCCGATAAACGTTCAAATGTTCCAGCAAGTATCTAAGTCCTTTTGTATTAACACAGAGAGTGAACTACAAATACACTTCAAAAGAAAAAAGATCGTTTTTTCACCTTTTGATCAAAATAGTTCTCTTCGAGGTTTAAATGCAGACATGCAGCGAGCTGGCAGCCAAGGGACCGTCAACAAAGTGTAACCTCTGTGAAACACCTTTCTATAAAAATCAATACTCTTTTTAGTCTATTAGTCAAATAGAAATATGGATCATATTCGGTCAAAAATCCTCAATAGCTCTGAAGATACTGAAGCTACAGTCACCAAACTTTATGAACTGACTAATCATGACCTTATTATCCGACTACAACAAAGATTTGGTCAGAAAACCGCTTTGTTTATGTTTTTCTATTAGTCATATAGAAATATGGATCATATTCGGTCAAAAATCCTCAATAGTCCTTAAAATACTGAAGCTACAGTCACCAAACTTTCTGTACTGACTAATCATGACCTTATAGTCCGACTACAACAAAGACTTGGTCAGAAATTAACTTTGTTTATGTTTTTCTATTAGTCATACTGAAATATGGATCATATTCGGTCAAAAATCCTCAATAGTCCTTAAAATACTGAAGCTTCAGTCACCAAATTTTCGGAACTGATTAATCATGACCTTGTCGTCCTACTCTTTTGTTCTCTAAATATAATTTTATCCAATCTGTCTTATTGTTACCTTTTTGCTGAGAAAACTTTTTAAAAACATGTAATTTATTGGTTCTAAAAAAAGAACAAAGAAAATTTCTGACCAAATCTCTGTTTTAGTCGGACAATAGGGACATGATTGTTGTGTACAGGAAGTTTGGGGACTGTAGCTTTAGTATTTGCAGAGCTATTAAACATTTTTGACCGAACATGATCCATATTTCAATATGAAAACATCAAAACATAAACAAAGCGGATTTCTGACCAAGTCTTTGTTGTAGTCGGACAAAAAGGTCATGATTAATCAGTTCATAAAGTTTGGTGACTGTAGCTTCAGTATCTTCAGAGCTATTGAGGATTTTTGACCAAATATGATCTATATTTCTGTATGACTAATAGAAAAACATAAACAAAGTTAATTTCTGACCAAGTCTTTGTTGTAGTCGGACTATAAGGTCATGATTAGTCAGTACAGAAAGTTTGGTGACTGTAGCCTCAGTATCATCAGAGCTATTGAGGATTTTTGACCGAATATGATCCATATTTTAGTATGACTAATAGAAAAACATAAACAAAGCGGTTTTCTGACCAAGTCTTTGTTGTAGTCGGATAATAAGGTCATGATTAGTCAGTACAGAGAGTTTGGTGACTGAAGCTTCAGTATTTTTAAAAGCTATTGATCACTTTAATTATAATTCGTGTCTCTAATAAATATGAAAAATATGTGCAATAAAATATAATAAAGAAAGACAGACAAATATTTATTTTAGCAAGAATATGCTGACAGATATTCATTACCAGTTCATAAAAATGTAGAGATGTATTCACTTTTCAAAAGAGTATTGATTTTTATAGAAAGGTGTTTCACAGAGGTTGCACTTTGTTGACGGTCCCTTGGCTGCCAGCTCGCTGCATGTCTGCATTTACACCTCGAAGAGAACAATTTTGATCAAAAGGTGAAAAAACGATCTTTTTTCTTTTGAAGTGTATTTGTAGTTCACTCTCTGTGTTAATACAAAAGGACTTAGATACTTGCTGGAACATTTGAACGTTTATCGGAAGAGTTATTGAGGCCGGAAGTCCAAATCTGTGAATCTCTTTCTAACTTTACCGAACTGGATTATATGCATGGCCGGCCCTCCCTATACGCGAATTACGCAGCCGCGTAGGGCCCCCGTCACCTCCAGGGCCCCGAAGTGGCGACAAGAGTTAAATTAAAAAAAGACCCAAATCTGGCAACCCATTTCATAGAACTTCCTTACCAACGTGTGCTCTGAATGTTGTGCTAAATAAAGTTGCCTGCACTTTAATGATCCCCTTGTCAGCACACATGAACCAATTTGGCAACCCAAATAATGACGTTACACCTCTTAGCAACGATTGGTCAACATAATTGCATCTTTCTTCTGCTGTATGTCACTTTTGTTCTGCATAAATAAAAAAAAAAAAAAAACATAATTGCATCTGAGCCTGGCACGGTGTGCATTTACGAGCGCATTTTGTTTCAATAAAGTTGGGGAAAAGAAAAAAAAAACAGCACATTTGGTCACGCTGATCAAAGCGACAACAAGAAAAAAAAAAAAAAAAGCGACAACAAGAGAACGTCATGCCTCAGAGACTTTATCCATCAGGAGCTGAAAAAAAGATACTTCAACATCAATCACAAGGTAAGTTTGGAGGATGTTGGGGCTTTATTTGTATATTATCCAGCATTTCTGTGCAGCTGCGCAATTTACGTAAAATAAATACTAAGCGATCTGAGGTGAAGTTTGCACAAACGACCCCGTTTGTCGTAATTTCCCATGGAAAACTCGAAAATAATTTTGATACCAAGTTTCCAAGAAGATGAGGTCGGACATGACCTTCTAAAACGGCAGAGAGTAAAGAAAAGTAAATAATGACAACGATATAATGGCTGAAAAATGTTTTAACTCACGTTATCGTTTTGTTTCATTGTTTTGCTAACACATATTTAGTGCGTTCTGCATTTTCCGGTTTATTACAGCATAAAAACTACTGTTTATCTGTTATAGACAGTCAGGTAGTCTGACTTTTACAACAATGTGTTTGTCTTAAAATCTTGCATTGACATGAAATATGGAGAATGAAAACTACCAAATACATAGGAAATAAAGGTTCTCATCTATAAATGACAAACAAAATAAATACACTAATTTTAAAATTATGAACATACAAAATAATACAAAAAGAAGTGTATAAAAGGCTTATATTTCCACTTATTCTCAAATTAGTGTTCACATTTTATTATTTATAAATAGGTACATTTATTTCTTATTTGTATTTTGCAGTTTTGGTTTTCCATAATGCTGTTTTGCACAGTTCCGTCTCAGCCAACAGTTTCTTCTGCTCTCAAAAAGTATCAAAAGTATTGAAGGTGGTGCAGCGTCCACATCCCAAGATGTTCCTGACATCACTGAAGATGGAATCTCGGGTCATTTTAATAGCTTGTAAAGTAATAAAAAAACAGTGTCTGCATAAGCCCTTTTTTCATAAACAGCAGCTGAAGAGTATGGAGCTCCAAACTGTTCATAATTAAATTAATGAAATATGACCTTGTGCAAATATACAATCAAACAATAAATCTCTCATAAATATATAAAAAGATCATGAAATTGTGAAAAACCTGCACACAGATTTTAAACGAGCCAGTAAACTATTATTAGTATTCTGCTATAGATATTTTATTAGCTTTAACATTGATTATTGTATAATAATAATTCTAGTTTTTTAGCTGCAGAAGAAACTCCTGTCACCACTTCTACTGTTGAAAGAGAAACATTTGACTGTTTTACTTTTCACTGTTTGCTTTTATTGAAGTTCTGTATCTCATGTTCCAGAGGCTCCAAGAGAGGCGTGTATGGAAGAGGAGCCAACTGGATCCAAAATTCCACCTACCGGTACCTCAAATCCAGTTGGTCCAGCTGAATGGCCAACCACAGTCTCTGATCCAGTAAGAATGGCTTTGGTGCAAAGAGGTCCTTTTCAGACTGAGAAAGACTCTGACTTTCCAAAATCCCCTCATTGAGCTGTTGTTTATTTTGGATTGTTTTATCGTTATTTGATTTTCTGTTAAGTTGCTGTTTTTAATAGGTTGGAGTTTTGTGAATGTCATTTGTTGAGTGCCTAATGTTACATTAAAAAATATACATCTATATACATTTGTCATTCATTTTTTTCTTTGCATTTAAAATTTGTTTGGCACCACTTAATGTGCATCCAACATGCAGGCAACATACTGTATTCAATTCTTTGGCAGCAACAATAATTCACAAATGTATTAATAGACAGATCTCATTTATATTACAACAACAGTTGCGTTTTTTTTTTTTGGTGCTGCTGACTAGTTAGAGGGCCCACAAATTATATTTCGCTTAGGGCCCCCAGAAGACCAGGGCCGGCCCTGATTATATGGCACATTTCATCTTTTTAGCCAGGAAAATATGTAACGATAGATACCATAAAAGTATTTATAAGTTGTTGTTGTTTTTGTAGGAGAGCGGTGAAGTTCATAAAATGCATTTAGTGCTGAGAGAAGTTATATTTTTTTTAAATATTTTGCTCTGAGAATTGTTAAATAATTTAGATTTATCAAGTTACATTTTTTTTTATTTCACTGACTTAAGCATTTTGGATTTTTTTCTTAAGTTCTTTTCTTCTGTTTTTAGAGCTTTTAGTTAATGGTTGTTAGCCAGGACACACCAATTATTTATAGAAAATTTAGGAAGTTTTCACTGGGGAATGACAATAAATGTCAATTTCTATTTGTACGTGTCTGTATAGTTTTTAATCTTAAAGTTTTTTGTTCTCTTGTTTTGGTTTTTCAGGTGCAGTTATTTGGGCCTTTCCTGATGGACTATAGTTGGTAAATATGATCACATGGCAGTTTTGCAGTTTAACATTAGACACATAAGAGGATTTACATTGTATTGTGAAGTTCACAGACATGAACCTAATAGTTTAAAGTGCCATGGACCAAACTGCAGGCAAATATTCAATAATGCTGCTTTTAAGGCCCACTTTCATTTGGTTCACAGTTTGGCCAGACTTAAAGTTAGTGCTTGTTGTGTTGCCACAGATTTAAATGTGTTTTTGACCTGTGTGAGTGTTAACTTCATGCTGTCAAAGATCTTATTTGTCATTTTACGACCACGTAAAGAGGGGATGCTCTGTATTAGGGCTGCACGATATGAGGAAACCTTGTACTCGGAGTCAGTGTCCATGGTTACTTATGCTGTGAACCTAACCTGGTCGGGAGCAGGTTTTATCCTCTAAACTCAAGGTTTCTGCCGGTCCCCTCCCCTTTTTAAAGACGAAGCGGTATTTTTCGCTTTAACCTTCATTGCCCACATTTCCGTCACACAGAGACGGTCTAATTGACAAGAATGGCTTGTACTTTTTTGGAGGACCCAATAGACGAGGAGGATGCATTAAATCGTAGAGAATTACATTTACGTCGTGCGAGGATTTTGAGACCTAGACTCGATTTTTTGTCATTTCCCCATACGTTTTTGTTTGAGCGTTACCGTTTTTCGTTGCAGTCAATTACATATATACAATGAAAACAACATTAGATATGTATTGTATGATCAATTAAAGGGTAAACAAAAGTTCACTTTTAAAAAAAAAACACAATTGAATGTATTAATATTAAACTGAGGGGAAGGTTAACAAAAAAGTCCTCTAAACATTACCAACGTTAAATGCATTTCCCCCCGATTGGTTCTGTACACTATGCAGCATTTCATGCATTTACACCAGGAAAAACACTTCAAAAGTACACCGAAATATCGCCATTTTTTATTTCACACTTTTTACGCTATTTAAAAAGTTATTACAGCCAATATTTTATAACAATGATTTAAATGCAAACTTAGGCATTAACTTGAGCAGCTATGTTTTCCACGCTAACTGTCTCTGTTTTGCAGATGCAGCGGTGTTGCTTTTCTTCTGGAATATGTTCTCATATTCACTGTTACTCTGCAGCACCACGTCAAGTTCAGCTGGCGAAAAATACGCAGACCTCTTTTTTTCACGGTTGCCATGGTGACTCGTAATATCTGCGCTCCATTGATAATGGCTTCTTATAGTCGCGGTGAGCACGCTTACCTCTGAATCAGTCCACTCAGAATTGATTGACCTAACTCAGATCAGCTTCTCTGAAACAGAAAACTCAGAGTTGTTAATCTCTCGATTGACCAACTCAGAGTTCAAGTTTAACCTCAGAGTTGGTTGAACCTCCTTTCTGAAACCGGCCCCTGACCTTCAGCGTACGAAGCTGCTTGCAGACTCATGGGATACATTTATGCTTTCAACAGACTGTGAAACTTTTTGGTGTCTTCTTTATTCCTTGTACTAATGCAGAAACTCTGCGAATGTCTTATTATATTAGCTGGTTTGAAGAAAGCAACAGTCTGTCATCAGTGACCATGTCCAACTGACCCGTCAGGCATCGCTCTCTCAGGGACTAACAGCAGCTATTCAGCATGAAAACCTGGTGAGTTAAAACATAACATTTTTCTCTAAACAAAAACCATTTGAAGAATGATGCACTCCTTATAAAATACTCAGAATAAAAATTGACAATTTTAACACTTTGTTTTTTTCTGCTGAGTGCAATATTAAACAGGAATGATCATTAAAAACACTGTTCATGCTTTTTCTGAATATCCACACTGGAATACATTTGTATTCAAAATGATTAATATAAGTGATTAAATATTATCTGGAACATTCTACATTATAACACCTTTCCTGTCATAACAGAATCTTAGAGACCCAGATGCTGGAACCCGGAAGAAAACACAGGAGCAAGCTGGTGTGGTGAGTAATAAGATTGAATTGCCAGCAAGGTTAGGGAGTGAGCAGTTTCCGTGTGGTCCACAATACTAGAGACTGGATTCTGTGGCGTCACTGAAGGATCCCTCCGTAGGGCGGTGTTGGTGGAGATCTGTGGAGTTGGATGATCGGCAGAGGCTCGTGGTGAGACTGGAGAAGCAGACTGAGTGAGGTTTCCAAACACCGGCTGATTCAGGCAATCACTCGTGGTTTGGGATTTCCTGGAGACAGGTAAGGAGATACATTAGGTGCAGGCTTGGAACAAGGTAGCTTGACAAAAACTAGACGTAAGAACAAAATGAGCACCATCAGGGGCAAACGGACTGGCGATGAATACTGGTCCAGGAGCTCCTTAAGTAGGTAGGCGGGGATGATGAGTTGAGTGGTGGCAGCTGGGCTGAATCAGGGAACCAAGCGGAGAGGAGAGGGGGAGGAGTCTGACAGAGGCACCATGACATTTCCCTGACGTTGTAACATCTATTAGAAAAATCCAGAGAATGCCCTCTGAGCTCATAAATAAGACTAATTGTTTTTCATTTAGCTTTTTTGGGGGGGGGCGGGGTAAATGTTCAAAAGTAAAAATTATAATAAGTTTGATGTTTTTGAAATATATTAAGTACTATTTAAGTTGCTTAGCTAAGAAATAATGAGCTGATTTAAAAATCATACAATGTGATTTCCTGGATTCTTTTCTTTTTCAACATTAGCTGATTTGTGGATTGTTGATTGATAGAAGAGGGTAATGGTTTGGTGCAGGTCTGAGAGCACCTCCTAAAATGTATGGCTTTTCATCTCTGCCATAAAGTGAAAGGACGTAAAGACAACTGAGCGGGTTTATTCAGGAACTGAGTGAGGAACCTTCCAACCGCTCAGGCGCAATTCTAACCCAGCGGGGATCCTGCTCAGTTAGAAGAGCCTCTAAACAAACAGGGGGGCGCGTACAAGTTTGACACAAAGAGCCAAGATTTTTAACTGTGATAGTCGAAGAGCCACACCACGCAATTACCTGCCAGACACACACCCACAAACACGCAATTAACGCCATATTTTTTCCCATAACACACTCCTCTCCTTACAATACAACAGCACTGGATGTGTTAACGCATACCGGTAAAACATGCACGCTAGTTTGTGTTTTAAAACGGTAGCGAGCGCAAAACTGAGTCGGTTGTGATTTATTTTTTGTTTTTTCAGTCATCAATCAGCATCCAAAAAGCCATCAAAGTCCTCATCTTCTGGATCTGAAATGAACAGCTGGGCTGAATTTCTATCAAACACGCAAATCAAAAAGTTTAAGTCCCAAAGTGTGGCGTAACTCCCCCGGTGCTGCCCCCCAGTAAGAGGGGGAGGATGGACAGCTTTTCACTGTCATCTGCTGGAAGTAGCTGCGCTCAGCCTTGAGTCGATCTTTCAACACAGGCAAACTCAGCTGCTGCTGCGTCTTCTTGTCTTGTCGGAGTTGGTTTGCCAGCGTCCTCACTTGTGAACCATAGATTCATTATTTTGAATTTTCTGGCAGCTGAGGTTCAGTAAAGTTAGAAAGATCTTCACAGATTTGGATTTCCGGCCTCATTAACTCTTAAGATCAACGTTCATATGTGTCAGCAAGTATCTCAATCATTTTGTATTAACACAGAATGAACCACAAATGCATTTCTAAAGAGAAAAGATCATTTTTTTGCCTTTTAATAAGAATTGTTCTCTTTAAGCTTGAATGCAGACATGCAGCGAGCCGGCTGCCAAGGATGCACACTGGTTTTTCGCAGAGACTTCTGGGAAATTTCGAGGGCACTTGATTTTGTCATTGTAGATTTGGACAACCCTACAAAATTACAAATGCACAATATAATGCACTATGTAGTGGGTAGTGAAGGAATTTGGTGACTAAATTGACTGTTTCGTTGGAGCTTGAAGTAAACCATTTGCTATGGGTGATGTCTCACTCCCTCTGTCCAGTTCTCACATACAGTCAATGGGTGGTACTGGCAATGCTTTACTAATACCACAAAGCTGTCTGAATATTATTTTTGTTTTTTTCCCCCCGTTTTCTGTTATAAAATATAACCCCCCCCCCCCCAAAGTTTCTCCAAATCTCCCCAAAAACAGACGTGATGTCTTTTTTTTTTCTTTACATCCTCTAGTTTGAACATCATCCATTTAGGTTAAGGGGATAAAGGGGATATTTTAATCTAACATGCATCATAATCTCATGATTAAATCTAGAAACAGGAAATGGAACTTCTGTCTTTGAAAAGGTTCCACTGCTTTTCATCCCTGTTGATGCAACAAAGAAATAACTGACTGCTGATCCATACTCAGTGCTGGGGATCCCATGACCAAACATTCTTCTACCATAGCAGCATCCACTGGGACGGTAGTCCACAGACTTAGCTGCTCAAGTTTTCAAACTTATCGTGGGAGCTAGCATAACCTGCTTTCTGGAATACCCCCCTGAGTTTCACAGATCAACCAGGACTACTTTGCCTCAGTCAACGCCCCTTCAAGCCCTCCACGGTAATGAAAGTTTAGTTTTCTCCCCCAAAAAGCAATGCACGTTAGAGTTAGCTGGATGTTTGATCTCTGTTGTTTGTGTTTGCAGACCAGCCATCGTGGTGCTGCTCATGTCCATGGTGAATGAGAGGCAGCCGTTTGTGCTTCGTTGTGCAGTTCTTTACTGTTTCCAGTGTTTCCTCTACAAAAACCAGAAGGGTCAGGGGGAGATCGTGGCTACACTACTTCCCTCAACCATCGATGGTTCGTTTCAATCTGTTTCTCAAAGCCTTTAAATACAAATATTTTTTTAACCGGCTCTATTCTTTCCCTCTTTAGCCAATTCTATCTCTGCTGGTCAGCTCCTGTGTGGAGGTCTGTTCTCAGCAGACTCCCTGTCTAACTGGTGTGCTGCTGTGGCCCTGGCCCATGCTCTCCAGGACAACCTCACTCAGAAGGAACAGTTGCTTCGAGTTCAGCTCGCCACCAGCCTGGGCAAACCTCCCGTGTCCCTGCTGCAGCAGTGCACCAACATCCTGTCCCAGGTAGGGCACCGTAGTACAGACGGGACAAGCTATATGTGTTCTGTTAGCATGAAACGAGTTAGCCCATCAACATAGATCAGTGCTAAACTGTAAGCCCCAGTGAAGAGAACCGGTTTGCATTGTTGTGGTTTTGCAGGGTGATAAGATCGTCCGGTGGGTGTCCAGCAGTGTTATACCTGAGTCAGACTCATAGTCTTTGTCATCATACTAATCAGTTTTGTCGACCTGTTGTTGTCAGACCACTGACTGGACATGAGAACTGGACGGAGTGCATGTGACATCACCTGTCAATCACTTTCAATGTGAGACCACACACTTTTATTGAAGTCTGATTGGTAGGTTTATGACTTAAAAAAATTGTAATAAAGAAAAATGCAAAAATAGGATTAGCTAGAACATTTAAAAAAAGATATCACAGGGCTCCAGACCGCAACAAAAATTTGAAAGCGTGCGACTGAATTTTACATCCAGTATTCCAGTAAATTTGCCTCCCCGACCCTCCGTATTTTTTATACATTAAACGTGATAGGGGCACACCAATGATCAATGCAATGAGCAATGAAATAATCAATGAGACGTGAGCGCACACGCACGCAAACACACACAAACTCATGAGACACGAGCACACACTCACGTTTCATGAGTGATGCCTGTCTGTGAGGCCGCCAATGCGTGTGAAAGAATAGGGAATGGCCACTGTAATTGGCTAAAATGCGTGGAGGGGGAGGGGCCTAGAGATAATCAAGCGTGCGTAAACATCTGTGGGAAGGAAACAGAGACAAATATCATCACAACCTGAGATGTGCGTGCGTCTGAGCTATGAGCAAGCGAACTATTGATTTGTTCTTCCGACCTGCGGCTAGTGTACCAGTGCCAGAGTCTACAGCAGGGGTCTCAAAAATATTTTGCGGCCCCCGCCTTAGTATGAAAGTTTAAAGTTCATGCGGCCCGCCAGTCTGTAAGAATGACACTTTTTCATTGTCGTGTGTGGAGCTGACAGAGCAACCAATCACAGTGGGGTAAATGACTCTTGGGGGCGGGACAATGACTTGGCTTGAAAGCAGGAGAACATAGGCAGGAAACCTGACAGCCCCCTCCCCGGACCACATTAAGGAGTTCCTTACTTTCCTTTTTAGAACGTATTTATTTGCTTGTAATTTTCTAAATCCATGCAGCCCGAGCTGAACTTTTCTCTGGGCCGCTGGGATCAGAGGAGTGTTGAGGTTATGGTTAAGGTTAGGCGCGCAGCGGCGTATCAACCCCGACCAAACGGTTCTCATGCACGGCTGTTACGGCAGCACAACCGTAGAGGATGGGCCAGCTGAGGAGAATAAATGTGCCACACCTACATGCGTGACAGCTAACGGGGCTTTAACATTAAACATGTGCGAGCAACAACATGATTTAGTCCTAGACGCACTAAAATATGTGAGGAAAATGCAACGATAGACGTGTTTAAGATGATCCAGCGCCTCACCTGGATCGTTAACGAGACCAGGCCGGGGTGGGGGGGTGAAGGCGGACTGAAGGAGAACAGGAAGTTGGAGTTGTCCTTAACATTCAATTTAGTTTGAATATGCCTCTCCCCCTTAGTATGATCTGTGTAATTATATACTTTATATTTATTTGAATGTTTTGTAATGTATGTAGGCTTTTTAAATCAACTGGTATTTTAAATTATTTTAATTGATCACTCAACTACAAAAACCCATCAGGACACATGTCCCATAATGCATTGTTTTGTAGTCATCAGGGCAGCTGTCAGTCAGTGCAGTACTAAATTTCCAGCTGTGTTCGCTTAGGTTGGGGCCTTGTTCCCGCCCCTTTCTCGTGATATTTTTGTGATGATTGACAGGTGATGTTGGAGCAAAAACAAAAGTATACGTCTCACACCAGGTGATCTGTGCAGCGTTGATTCCACCTGGGTGATCTCAAACACACTTATTATGCACCTTGGCTGCACCTATTTGCTGTCACCAACATAAATTCCAATCAGTTTTTGAGCCTTTCTCTGATCTCGGGTATCTGTATCGATTGTTCTGATCTCCAATGAGCAGAACCCAATCTTTTACAAACCACAGTTTGAATTCAACTATGAAAATATAGGAGTGGCTGACCGGCTGCTCTACAATAACTTATGACCGGGGTTTAAATGTGCAAAAAGTCATAAGAAAGAAAATCCAAAAATGGTTACTCAATTTTGTTTCTTCTTTACTTATTTGTGTGTTAAAGAGTAAACTTAAAAAAAAAACATTCAACACAGACTCAAAAGAGGGAGCACATATTCTCTGACTTCTCCACCTTAACCCTTGTGCTTCCTAGGCACTTTAACATTGGGAGTTGGGTCATCTAGACCCACTAGACAGTGCGCTGAACCTTTTTTCTTCAATGATTTGTGATCTTCACAGGTTTCCATGGGTTCCATGAAATCTTTCCACCTTTAAAAGTTGGTAACTGTTCTCCCTTTGATGACTTCATTAATCCCACCATCCCATGCTGTGTCTGCATGCAGGTTCCAGGAAGTGAGGCTGAGCATGAAGAGGAGGAGGAGGAAGATGACGAAGAGGGGAGGTGTCTGATATCTGAGTCTCAGAGTCAGGATGTACGTGCTTTGCATGCTGGGATAGCATAAAGTGGTGCAAACCTTTCATCAAAGCACATGACACTTGCTGGTGCTTCAGTCTTTTTTAATAATAAGTCAGTTATTGCTGGCAGCCACAAAGAACTGTCTGTTTCTAGCCTTGGTGTCTTTTCTTTATCAAAGCTTGTATTTTATACATGGGTTGTTTAGGCTTTTGGTATTTTTTAAAAATAGTTCTTTTTATTGTCTTACTAAGGAGCCCGTGACCTGACATGGGTAAAATAATAAATATCTTGTTCCCACACAATAATTAATTTGTGTGAGTGAAATAATTAGTCATACATAAACACGGATGTGAGCAATAGTTATATTTACAGCAGACACCTTCACATTTCTGTCTGTGTGTCTCATTACATTGCATGGAAGACACGGATGATGTTTAGAGATCAGATTTATACATTTTAAAAAGCTCTACAAAAGCATTATACTCCTTAGCAGTCATTTTACATCAGAAGGCTAGTTGGTACATGCCACGTATGGGATATGTGTGATGCATGATGGGATACAGCTCCACTGTTATGCATCAGCTAAACACCAGAGGGCGTTGTTGATCTGTAATCAGTCTCAGGCGTCTCCAGTCCTGTTCTTTGTGAGCTGCTGCCCTGCTTGTTCTGCAGCTAACCCTGCTTCAGCAAATGCTGATGAGCTGGATTGAGAGTTCTCAGTTTCTGCGTGACTGAGCTCACCTGATCCAGGTGACCAGTTATAAATGCAGCGGGGTTCAAAAGCCAAGAGAGGAAGAAAGAAAAAGGTTGGTCATGAACATTTCTACTTTTGTCTCTATGAAAGAGTTGGAAATCTTTCTAAGGAGAACGTTAACTACTTTCCAGAGTGACTCAGAACAAGAAAATGAAAAAGATGAAGCCCCTGCAAGTCCTGTCAGTCCATCTGGTAAGTGTGATGTGCAATGCTGACAACTTCCTGGTGTTAAAAAGACCCATTGAAGTGCACAGCAGAATAGTTTAGATCTGCTGCAGGAGAATGGAATAACAAACACTAAAAACTCAAAGCAGATTTCAATGAAAATGTCTCAGAATTATTGTTAATAATAAATATTATTATCATCTGGAGGAGGTGAATGGAGAATCTCTATGCAGTGCAACTCAGAGTGGGGTCTTGACTGCTTACTTGATTCTCCTCCCTGTTGATAATAATATTAAAATTACACTGTCATCTTTGTTTGTGGACATACCTTTTTTCCATAAACATCCCACTTAGTCTAAAGTAACATGCGGCTCCGGAGCCACATGCGGCTCTTTCATCCCTGTATTGCGGCTCTCTGTGGTTTCGTAAAATAAGTATAATGTTCTAAGATTGTCGTGGTGCCTTTAACACCACTGGGATGTGCGAGTGTGCAGGAGGAAGAAAGCAGCATAGGGGGCGTGTCTACGGCTGTGAATGCAGACCAGAGACTGTTATGGGATGGAATGTTCTTCTAAAAAGACAGTGCATGTTGAATGACAAGGGAATAAAAACCTCATCATGCACAACCTCTCCAGGTCATCTGTCGACCAGCTGTTGTATGTTTGTGAGCAGGTCGGTACCAGGCGAGCCGCTCGTCTTTGGAGCAGCTTCTCCGTGCTGACGGCTACGGTCAATAAGCAGTAAACGGGAAGATTCATAAAAATAATTTTAAAAAACAGAACAAAGAACTAACGGGCTGAGTATTAGGTTTAAAAAGTCTATAAATATAGACATTTTCTAAGTACATTTCTATGTGACTAATGACCCGCGTCACCACCACCATATCTGACCATATCCGATTTTTTAAAAGTGACCCGTATCTGATTTTTGC
>CM074491.1:18459210-18546338 GCA_037389245.1 Oryzias sinensis
GTTGACTTTGTGGAAAATTCATTTGCAATTTATCCCAGGTGTGTGCACGTTTTGGTGAATTTTCAACATGCGGCGAGGGTCACATTCTCGCTGAAAGGCGGCAAAGTCGTTGTTCCAACTGCGAAAACAATATGGTCCTTGCAGTCAGTGACTGCTGCTGCGGGCCATAATTATATGAAGGCCACACATACTACGGTTTGGCGGCCATTTTGTGGCAAAATTTGCGATTTTCGCATTTTTACACAGTATGGAAAAACGAAATTCTTTTCCAGCGATTTGTACAAAATTTGACTAACATGTCCCTAGCGTAAGTCAATCACTTCTGGAGTTTTGTCAACCTGTGACTTCGGGAAAAGGCAGCCATCTTGAAATTAAAAAAAAAAGCACTTAGGACAAAAAATTGTTCCAGTACCAAATTTTTCAGATTTTTAGCAATCGTTCCGAAACTTCTCGAGCATCAATGGAAAGCTACTTTGGTAGTTGTAGATTTTGAACGGTGTGCGCGTGGCGAGCAAGCAAAGTGGCGCACTGTTATAACTCCTATGTTATTTAATAGAATACAGTGAAAATTGAAAGCATGCATCCATGTCAGGAACTGAACATAATGAAAAACACTGGATATGGATATGTAAGGAATGTGGGCGTGGTTAGAAATAAAGCACTGTTGCTAAGGACAACAAAAAAGTGACTTTTTCCGATTTGTCTGAAACTGACATCGATCTGTTCGTCTTCTCGAGGCGACCAAAACATAAAATGGTTGCTATGGAGATAAAATCATCAGAAATGACCCCCATTTTGAAAAAAAAGTGGCAATTTTATCAACTTATGACATATGGCTATCACCAATGGAGGAATGTGTTTTTCTGAGTCAGTTTATAATGCTGATCGTTAAGCCAGCACTTTTAACCACATTAGCATAGCTAGCATAATTAGCGTTTTAAGTAATTTGTTTTTCTGAGTCAGTTGATGATGCTGATTGCTATGCTAGCACTTTTAGCCACATTTTCATAGCTAGCATAGTTAGCATAATTAGAAAATGCAGCTTTGACTAGCCTTGATTAAATGTGGGCGGTGAGGGTGGGGATTGCTGAAATCCGTGGAGTCCGATGGCAGTAAAACTCCTCACTGTCTAAATACACTTTTCTCAGACAGAGATGAACATTTTCACCCTCTTGTTTAAATTCTCAAACCATAGAAATTAAGTTCAGGATCTTAGAATGAAAACAAAGATCTGATCATCCATCACAGATTTCTGATCTGTAGAGCTCTGCGTTTCTGTACAGGAGACATGGCACGGATTGAGGAGATTGACAAGATCTCCAGCCAATCAGGACACAGAACAGGCTGCACTGTTTCAAAAAGGCAGCATGATCACTCTAAAAGGATGAACTAAACTGGGAAAGATGAACTACGACATAGAATGGCAAGACTGTCTTCTATTCTGTTTGACAGAGATTTTGAGGCTTTCAGGTTGGAGCACAGAAAGCAGAAGGGGTGAAGCTAATGTCACGTCTTGATCGTGTGGCCAGATCAAAAAACAAACAAAAAAACATGGGTCTCTGATATTGTTCAGTGGGCTGTACCAAACATGGAGGCGGGCCGGATCCAGCCCGCGGGCCGTAGTTTGCCCACCCCTACACACAGACGTTCAGCTCCATCCAGGACCCATATAGATCAGCACCATCCTCATCAAACATTAGCCCCGGTAACATGGGCAGAATATCTTGATCGGATCAATGGTCGGGTTAAAATTCACTCGTGCACATGGGCACAGAAAACCTTTTTCCGATTAGAACAAACGTTCCCATGGCTCACACTTTCATTCGGAATGAATAATTTGGGCATGCGCAGTAGTGTAAAAATCACCCGGATGCTGAACTAGGTCCCGTTGTAAACAAAGTGCTGCCACAGACAGACAGCATGTGCTGCAGCTCCGTTATACGAGACGACCTTCCAAACGTGCTTTTATTAATGTCATGAATATTATGAAGCGCCTGTTCGCTCATCGTTAGTACTGTTTTACGGGCTAACAACGTTAGCCTTGATGGACACAAAATCCAGGACCGTGCGAGAAACGCCGCAATCTGCATCTTAGCGCACATAAATGTATGGAAATAACATCAGCCTTTATTTTGTCAGGACACAACTGGAAACACAAATACACGTGACACCACGTGACATTTATTTCTGCTCTGAAAAGTTCACACAGACCGCCCCAAAGCCACTCTGTGAGCTAGCGGCCCGAGCTCTGTTCGAACACGGTTCCTCCCGAGTCCTGCAGCCGCTAACTCAGAGCGGCGGGGCGGCTCGCAGTCTGGATTCTCCCACACATAACAAAACGCACACGTAACAAAGCATCCTCCCACTCGGACACAAATTATTAATCCAGCTCCTCTGTTCACTCGGGTGCCAGTGGACTGAGTGAGCGTTGGGGGGCACGAAACGCTCCTTCCCTGCATATCCTTCGTGAGGGGTGTAAGAGAGGGGAGAGCCAGAGGGGCGAGAGCGGAGCGGCGCTTTTCACGGGGCTACGCAGAGCCACACACCATCTATGCGTGACGTAACCCAGAGCAGCAGTGACACACGATCGGAATGACCGTTTACATGCTCCACGATCGGATAAACGATCGGTATAACCCACCTATCTCGATCGGAAAGAAATTCTGATCCGAATGAGTCTGACCGAGGCAGAGTATTCCGAACGGCGCGTTTACATGACGCATTTTCTTTCCGATCAGGCGTTCTTTCCGATTACTTTTGCCCATGTAAACGCGGCTATTGTTCCAGCTCCAAAGGACAGGTACACTCTGCTGTTCTCTTTCTATTGATAGGAAATGATATTTTGAGGAGGTTTGTATTTTTTATTTTCACTGTCATGATGTGTGTTTCTGCCTCTAAGAATCTTTCAGGGTGGGGCTCCATCTGCCTGGTGCTGCAGTTTGGACTGGATCCCTTCCTCTTCCAACAAGATCCATGAAGACATAGAGGACAGAGTCTGGTGTGATGACCTGGACTGACCAGAGTCAGTTCAGGTCAGGACCAGAGTCCTGACCTGAACCCATAGAACGCCAGGCCTTCTCCACCAACATCAGTGTGTGACCTCAACAATGACCTTTTGGAAGAAAGGTCAGAAACTCCTACAAAAACTCCTCAACCTTGTGGACATCATTCCCAGAAGAGTTGAAGCTGTAATCACCGCAGGAGGTGGATCCACACCGTACTGAACTCGATGGGTTAGTAGTGGGACGACACTTCAGTTCATGTGAGTCAAGGCAGGTGAGCGTATACTTTTGGTACTATAGTGTACATGTGAGTACATCAAAGAGATGGTCTGCAAAGTTCCTGAGCAGCTGGGGGCAGATGACATCTGGTCCTGCAGGTTTTCTGCTCTTCAGTGGCCTGGAGTGAGAAACCTGATGTGATTTATTGCTGCATGAATGTCTTTGTGGATGTTTTTTTCTTTCTAAAGTTCTGTCCTTGTCCTGAGGAGAACAAAGTAGCAGGATCTTCCAGAAATAATTTTAATAATTTTATTTACAAGTATTTACAAATACATTTACATTTACAGATATATTTAAAGATTTACATATACATTCGCTCATAACTTAAATCATTTATTTTGAACCACAATTATAATTGGCTATTTTCAATCTAAGTATAGTACATTTTTTGTCCACTAGATGGTTCCAAGAGTGTGGACAAAATTGTTTGTAGACCTCAGTTAAAGAAAGTCCACAATGCTCACTGAAATTACTTGAAACATTCAAAAGTATGGTGTCAATATAGTGATTAAAGAATTGCGCAGCAAAACATAAAACCATGCATCAAAACCTCAAATCTGAGAATCAATATGCATAAATTGAGAACCGAAACCTATAATTTGCAACCAAAAGCTATAACCCAAAGCATAATCATATTTGTCAGTTCCCGATTTGTTTTCTCGCCATTCTGAAATCCTGTTTTTGAGTTGCAGTTTTATTTTGAAATCGTCTTTTTGAGTTGCGCTTTTATTTTTTGAGTTGCATTTTATTTTTTTGCGGGTGGGGTCATCTAACAAGGGTTAATAAACTTTTGTCTTTAAAAAAAAAACTTCAGCGTCGTCAATGCATGTCTACTATTCTTCTATTACTGCTACGGTAACGAACACGTTTCCCACGTAAGGGATCCACAAAGTATGAAGCGACTAAACCAAACAGCCGCTGAGAGGCTGACGCTGGGTGGGTCCGCGTTTTGAATGACGCGCTCAAAAACCATAGAGCATAACGAAGTTTGTATTTTTGTAGTTTTTAATAATGGAAAATGAAGGTAATTAAATCCAGTTGTAATATTATGATCAAAAATACAAAAAACAAGGAATCAAGGGAAAAGCACAAAAGCGTATGTAGCGCAAAAAGCATATGAAGCGGTCAGCAAAATATATGGCAACCCAGCTCACCCCCCCTTCCATCTTACACAGGGAAAAAACCACAGGTGAGTTATAGTCAATTAATGTCACCGCCCACAACCATGTGATCCACCAGCTGATTACCAACACAATAACCTATACTCAAAAACAAATCTATATTCATTTAACATAAGAAAGACCACACTTAATTCATGGCACCTACACACCAGTCCCTAATTATTAAGTTAATACACATGATAATTACACACATTTATATCAGTAGGGGACATGAATCGTTGAAAAACCTAGCACATAAAGTCCATAATTAATGTCCCATCTTCTTTTCTTCTCATACAGATGACCTTATCAGTCCTTATGTCACACTCATGTCCATCAGTAAAGTCATGCTGCAGCAGCATGCTCTTCATCCTGTCCACCTCGTTGCAGAGTTCCTGGATGTCGGTAAGCTTCTCCTCCAGTTCTGTTTCCATCTTCTCCTGCATGTTGTCCTGCTCCACTAGAGCCAATCGCATTCCCTCCAACATGCGCTCCTTTGCCGTCTTTACAGGCCTTACTGTAGAGCTTGTGTTTTATCACATCTTGTGTTAAATTGTCCAGTCTGAGCTGTTGGATGGTTCTGTCCCTGGTACGGAGGTCACACTGAAGCTGCTTCTTAGCTCTCTCCATGTCAGCCAGCTTCTGTCTCAGGAGCTTTTCCTCTTTTCTCATGGCAGAAATCCCCTTCTGGACCTGCTGCATTTGCTTCTTGTAGTTGGTCAATTTTTCCTGGAGATCTGAAGATTTCACCTGCTGATCACCTGCAGTGGCTCCATTGCCTTAGAAACATTTGCTCCAACAAGTAGTCCAATCTCTGCTTGGATTATGGGAAGATGAACTTCATTTAAGTGAGGCCTTTGATGATGTCTTCTTGTCGAGGAATGTTATCTTTAGTTACAGGGATAGTTTTTTGTGAAAACACCTCTGGCAAACTGATGAAATTGTCTCCTTGTAAGTTGCTTATTTCCAGTCCGGTCACGACTCGAGTATTTACAAGAGATTCGTTGCCCATGGTTCGCAACAGAATGCTAGTTTTGAGTCCAGTCAGGTTAAACTGATTGATCAGAGATTCCGTTGCAAATGTAGCTGAGCTTCCTGGATCCAAAAATGCGTATGTTTTTATGATATGGGTTCCCTTCTGAGCCTTGACAAGAACTGGAACGATTGACAGCACACAGTCATCCCTTCCGGCCCCGGTAACCTCCACCTTTTCTGTCATTTGCACCAAAGCACTTGATACTGTTTGCTGTTCACTGCTGTCCTTTTATCCTTCTTCATTGGAGTCTCTTTGAACTTTATGGAGCAGTGTGGGGTGTAGCCTATCACACATTTGGCACCGAAGTTTGACTTTGCAGTTGGTGCTCATGTGTCCATGCCTCAGACAGGCGAAGCACAACCCTTTGCTTTTCAGGAAGTCTATCTTGTCTTTGTGCAATTTATTCTTCAGCCTTTCACAGATTTCCAGGTTATGCTGTCCACCTTACAGACATGGTTTGCTGTATGCATCTACTGTTGTTCCCTTTGATTCAGAACTGTTTTTAACACCTTGTGCCACAATGGTAGTGGTGAAAACTTTCCTTGGTTTTGGTGCTGGTGCAATTTCTCTGGGACTTGAAGTGTCTTTGATATTTCCGTAGAGGGGGTGCAGCAAATATTTAGCCTGCTTGTTGACAAATTCTACAAAGTCTTTAAACTTAACCCTTTTCCTGCTTTTCTCTTGAAGATCACAAGCCGTCTTCCTCCAGATTTCTTTGGCTTTAAAGGGAAGTTTATATACGAAGGATTTGATTGTAGATGTGTTGTCCAGATCTTCCATGTAGCTGCTATCTGTCATTGCATTGAGACAGCTGGTGAGAAATAATGCAAATGACTGCAGAGCAGAACCATCCTCTGATTTGATTGGTTGCCATTCCAAAGCTCTTTTTATATAAGCTTCTGCAATAGTGTAGTCATCGCCAAAAAACTCTTGTAACATCTGTTTAGCTTTCATGTAGCCTGCTGACGGTTCCATGTGGATGCAGCTTTTAACCAACTCGTGTGGCTGGTTTCCTGTGTATTGTAGCAAAAACTGTAGGCGATCACAGTCATCACTAGATCAACTTTCCACTGCATGTTCAATGCATCGAATGAAGGATTTGTATTCAAGTGGGTCGCCCTTGAAAACTGAGATTCTGAAGTCTGGAAGTAGTGATGCTTTGTGGTTCTTCACGAGGTATTCTGTTACATTAGCTTGATGAGAAATAGCTTTGCACAGACTGTCAAGCACCAGTTTGTTATCACTTGGATCTGGTTCTGATGAAGCTGGTACAAATCTGGATGAAACATCGACTTTAATGTCAAGTGTAGGTTTAACTCTCTGTCCTTCATCTTGAGAATCAGCATTCACTTTGACTTTGCGATCTTTCCTCTCAACTTTACTGCTGCTTGCCTCTGAAAATGTTCGTTCAAATTTCTGTCAAAAAACTGTTTGACTCCATTCCAAAATTGAGACCGACGTTCATCTGCTGCGTGACCACCAGTGAACCACAGAGAGTGAAACCCCGGCTCCCCTTACTGGCTGTAAACTGAATAACACACTGAATGCAAAATGGTCATCTCTGGCATTAAGGCGTCTACATTGTGGTGCAAGCTATCAAGGTGTCTCACTAAACAATGAGCTCTTGCAGGGACCCGATCTAACCAGTTCTCTGGTGGGAGTCCTTCTGCATTTCAGATAAGGAACAGTGGCCATCAAAGCTGATGTAGAAGCCATGTTTCACCAAGTTAGAGTCAATAACAGCGACACAGATCTCCTTAGATTTGTCTGGTGGCCCGATGGAGATTACAGTCAAGAGCTCTGTGATCACAAAATGCTTATCCACAGTTTTGGATCAACATTCTCTCCAAGTGTTGCAAATTTCGCTCTTCGACAATGTGCTACTGATTTTGAGAATGAGTTTACCCAAGAAGTCTCAAATACAGTGAAGAACAACTTTTACATTGACGACTGCCTCAAGTCAACCAGTGATGAAGACACAGCTGTAAATCTATGTAAAGACTTACGAAACATGTTGAAGAAGGGAGGATTTCGGCTGACAAAATGGTCAAGCAACAGTCGCACAGTCCTTAATGCAATCTCTGCTGAGGAGAGAGCACAAGGATATCAAGATTTGGATCTAAATAATGACAACCTACCGGTGGAAAGAGCATTAGGAATACAATGGTGCACTGAGACTGATCAGTTTAAGTTCAAGATTAATCTGAAAAAACGACCACACACCAGAAGAGGATTGCTCTCACTCGTGAGTTCAATTTATAATCCGCTGGGGTTTCTGGGTCCTGTCATCCTGCCAGCAAAACTCATCCTGCAAGGTTTATGTCGAAATCAATGTGGTTGGGACGAAGAGTTGACAGAGAACATTCTAAAGGATTGGATGAACTGGATCTCCAGTCTGAAGGCTCTCGACGCCTTTGGAGTAAACAGATGTGTTAAATCAAAGCCACTCAAAAACCCAATCTTCGCACAACTTCATCATTTTTCAGATGCCAGCGAGGACGCTTACGGAACAGTGAGTTATCTTGCACTTCATAGTGAAAACAAAGAGGCTCAGTCTACTCTGATTCTGGCAAAGGCAAGAGTCGCTCCTTTAAAATCACAAACCATCCCAAGAAAAGAGTTGATCGCAGCCACAGTTGCAGTGAAAATGGATATGCTTGTAAGAAGAGAGTTGGATTTGGAACTCAGTGACTCAGTGTTTTGGACAGATAGCACCTCAGTGCTAAAGTACCTGAGCAGCGAAAGTGCAAGATTTAAGACATTTGTCGCCAACCAGATTTCAAGAATCTTGGATCACTCAAAACCTTCTCAGTGGAGATACGTGCCCGGAACTCTGAATCCTGCTGATTGCTTGTCTAGAGGACTAACAGTGGATGCTTTTCTGAAATATCAAGATTGGCTGACAGGACCAGACTTCATACGCCATGATCAGTTACAGTGGCCCAAAAATCCTGCTCCGGAAGTGTTGGATCACACTGATCCAGAGGTCAAGAGAGCAGTTCAAACACATACTATTCAGGTTAAAGAGCTTGAAACAGCCACGGACAAACTGATGACCTATTAACCATCTTGGACAAAGCTAAAGCGTGCAGTGGCCTGGTTCCTAAAGTTGAAAGACTTGCTAAAAGAAATAAAAACCAAGAAGGATTCAAGTGCTTCAACTGAATTGAAGACAACCAATCTCCGTAAGAATGTTTGCAATGGAACTCGTTTGACTTGTGATGATTTGACAAGAGCAGAGACAGAGATCATAAAATACTGTCAAAGACGAACATTCAAAGATGATGTATCAGCATTAAGGAATGGCACAGTTTGAAGAAAAGTAACCCTCTCTTCAAGTTGAACCCAATTCTGCAAGACGATGTACTAAAGGTTGGAGGAAGGTTAAGGCATTCTGCAATGCCATATGACTCAAAGCATCAATTCATCCTGCCAAAAGGGTCACACATCTCAAAACTTCTGCTGAGACAAATTTAACCATAGCACTGGACACGCTGGAAGAAATCACGTGTTGGCCACTTTGCGTCAAAGGTTCTGGATCCCAGGGGCTCACGGTGCTATCAGGAAAGTTTGGTCTGAATGTGTAATTTGCAAGAGGATGTATGGTTCATGTGGTACACAACTTATGGCAGATTTACCAAGATGCAGAGTCATTCCTGAAGACCCTCCATTTACCAGAGTTGGTGTTGATTATTTTGGCCCATTTCTGGTAAGAAGAGGAAGAACCCAAGTCAAAAGATATGGTGTTATATTTACGTGTTTAGCCATTCGTGTAGCATTCCAGCCGGACTTGATTCAGACGATGGACTCAATGATAGTAACTGATGGACTATGATGGGGTATTCCAACCCATTTATTTACTCCACAGTCATAGTCACACCGTAAGAGCTGAAGAAAAGCAAAACAACAAACTTACAATAATTCCTTTTTGATAAACAACCATTCTTTACCTCAGCTAGTAGCTTTAGATTGTTGGATAACTTCAAAAAGAAACTTTTCTTTTGTTATTTTACATGAAACAAATTGAAAATAATCACAAAATGTATACAGTAAACATAGCCAAAAATCATACCTGTTCGCCTTCCAGCTAGATGCCAAAAACAAATTACAGCTTTACACAGTTATCTGTCCGTCTTTTTTGTCTGTTTCCTTTGTTGCCGTAGCATCAGCTGTTCACCGTTTTTTTTGTTTCTGTTGAACTGACACGCTTCACAGAAAAAGCGGAAGTGGAACCTTCACAATAAAAGTGCTCCAAACAAAATACACTTCACAAACATTTACACTGTTTTTTATCATTTGCTTTTACATCTTTAACATATTTCTTTTGAAATTAAAGGCATCTTCAATAAAAGGAAATGTTAAACAATAATAAGAAAACAATTAAAATGGGTCTTTTACACCCTTCCTGATAGACAAGGTTTTGTTCGACAAGTGAAAGTGAAGACTAAGACCAACGAACTTTGTCGACCAATTACTAAGTTGTGTCTTCTTGTGGAGTCTGATGAGTAAGCATGAGCACTAATGAGAATGTAAATGTTTAAATAGGTGCTAGATGCATGTTTATTTGTTTGTAAGAAGTGCTAATTTAAGTTTATTAGTACATTAAGTAATTGTTTCAAAGGGTTTGATAACAATTAGGGGTCGGTAATGTAGACGCCTTAATGCCAGAGATGACCATTTTGCATTCAGTGTGTTATTCAGTTTACAGCCAGTAAGGGGAGCCGGGGTTTCACTCTCTGTGGTTCACTGGTGGTCACGCAGCAGATGAACGTCGGTCTCAATTTTGGAATTGAGTCAAACAGTTTTTTGACCTCGCTAAGTTCTTCTCGTTAATTTGCATATTTTCTTTATATTTATTCAGTTTTCCCTTAAGTTCACTGTGGATTATTGTTCACTTTTCAACCTGAAGAAAAGGAATTAAAGATTTTTCACTTTTACTTTTGGACTGTGGAATTTTATTGGATCGTTGGATAACGAGGAGAGCTGCAGGAGCGTCAAAACTGAGGACTTAACAATGGAACAATACAAACATCTACTTCTATACTGTAGAAAATAAATACAATTTTTTGAGAAATGTTCCTGACATTTATTTTGTGAAAAATACATTTTTTTGTTCTACTTGTTTCTGCTAAATGTTTGTGCATTTGAGCGCTTTCAGCAATGGACCATTAAAACACCCTGATTTAAACCATGTGATGGTACAGTCTGTTGAGCTTCCGCGCGGGAGCGGAAAACGTGCATCCGGCGGAGAAAGGAAGAGGTAGGTAGCGGTGCATTTTCACATAAAACATACATTTTTGAAGAACCTGCCGTACTATTAGGTGTCGCAAACACCGTCCTTGATTCTTGAATCGTAAAGACAATTTACACCAGTTAGTTAAGAAATCCCCATGCAGACAAGCTAGTTAGCTCCTAGTAGCTGTTCATTGCTGATAAGCCACCGTAAACAACATAACATCCCTTTCCATTGCATCTTATGTATTTAAGAAATGTTTAGATTTTAAGCTTTACTAACATATTGCATGTTTAAAATTTCTGTTTGAACATCGCTGCCACGCGGTCTACGCGTTCGTGTCAAACCAGGCATTACCGAAGCAGAATTTCGTTGGATTTTTGCGTGTTTATAATATATTTATTTATTTATTCTCCAGCTTCTCATCACATCCAGCATGGCTCGAGACTGGAAACCAGGGGACCTTATTTTTGCTAAAATGAAGGGGTATCCTCACTGGCCTGCAAGAGTAAGTCCAAAGCAAATATAAAACAACTCAACGCTTTTCTATCATTTATAACAAAGCAAAACTCCGGTGTGTGGAATATCAACTGTTGTCTTTCCAGATCGATGAGGTCCCGGATGGGGCTGTAAAGCCATCCAACATCAAGTACCCCATATTTTTCTTTGGTACCCATGAAACGTAGGTGAAACGCCCTTTTGATGGTTTTGCATCAATTGATGTAAAGTAGTGTACAGCATTTATCTTGCTTATGAGTTTGCTTTTAAGTGACAACAAAATATTAAACCTCAAAGGAAGAAAAAACGATTTTACTTCAGAACAGTTCATGTTTAATCTTATTCTGTTCAAGTCAAAATGCAGAAACTCAAACTTTACTTGTAATGCAGTTCAGACACAGATGTTCTTTTCACAAATGAGCTTTAGAAACACACTTTCACTTGTTACAACTCATTTTCATTTCATTCCTTTATTTCTTTCTTTTTAATGAAAAAAAAAATGAAAATGATTGTTCAAAATGTTTACATGTTTGTTTGTTGTACAATATTTAAAGTTTTCATGATTGGAAAAGGAGCAGAATTGAAGAATACAATTCTTATAATTGTCTGTTCCCTTTTAAACATTGCATCATATTTACATTTCTCACACATCACCATGTATAGTTCAAATAAACCCAGTAAATCCATTCCATTCATTTACTACATACATTCCAAACATTCCATTCAACTATCAAGTTTGTACAATCTAAATTGTTTAGTTTTATACATCCGTTTAAATTGAATAATGTTTTAACCATCTTTTAACTGAAATTCCTGGGAGTTCCACAGTTTTACCCTACTATAGACAAACACTTTTGCTTTAGTGTTGTTGGAGCAAACTGTGGTTTTAAATCAAATCTTCTGCTATGATTTTCATCTGCTGTTGTAAAACTAAAAAGCTTGTGTAAGTCGTCTGTTAAATCTCTGTTTCTGCAATTCAATTACATTTTTAAGTTTCAATATACCTGGTTTAGTGAAAAGTTCATTTGTGTGATCTCTAACTTTAGCTTTGTGAATAGTTGGAATAGCTCTCTTTTGTAATAGAATTAAGGCCATTCTATTAGTTTCATATGTATTTCCCCGCACTTCAATACAATATGTAAAATGAGGTCAAACCAAAGAGCAATATAACATGTGCATAATATGACATGGTCAAATAGATTTGGATTTGTTCACTGCATGACTCACTGGATGATACTTTGACTCTTTCCATTAGGTGACACTTTAGAAATATTATCTTACAGTTTCTGTGGGGAGATCTGGACATAATTACCAGGCTAACCAAGACATAACTTTGATTTGCTATTAAAGTGATTCTTAGTCATAACAATGTTGTATTAGTGACAACATGATGCTAAGCTGCATTCATTACAAAGTGATCTTTGAGATGTGTCCTGTTCTTTGTATTTTTGTTCTGTCATGCACTGTTTACCTGGATACACTAAAATACAAAGACAAAACTCTCAGGAAACTCTTCTTGTGTATCCAATGCATCTCATAGTTTATTATTAGAAAAGTAACTAATACTTAATGTGGAAGCAAACAGGACATGCAAATATGTCTTTCAAATTCTATGTCTTTCAACAGATATGAACTGGCTGTGTTGTTCCTTTACTTAACCTTTATCTGCTTAGAAATGACCGTCTTCTTGCTAAAATGAACATTTTTACATGCACAAACACACACATCTATGTGATGAGGCAGAAACTACTGACAGTGTTTTCATACCTGATATTTTCTCTTTTACAGAGCGTTTCTTGGTCCAAAAGACATCTTCCCGTATTTGCTCAACAAAGAGAAGTATGCAAAGCCCAACAAAAGAAAAGGCTTCAATGAAGGATTGTGGGAGATTGAGAATAACCCAAAAGTTGAGCTTACTGCACCCAAGGTGTTTCTTTTGCACTAATTCTTGCTTAAAGATTTAAGGAGGCTTTAACTGTAAATGAAAGAGTTTGACAGTTCTAGTTAAATTATTCATGTAAATGAACACAATCATAGTTTCGCTAACAGAAATGTTTTTTTCTTGGCTGTCAGACAGTGTCCAAATTAGAACCATTGTGAGGCACTTTAAAACCTACAGCATGCTTATGTTTTTACCATTCTGCCAATTAATGGGTATATTTTTGTAAATAAATACTTAAAAAAAAAAACACGACTTCTTGAAAGAAAAACAACAGCTAACAGTTTCTGTGACCTAAGAAACCCTGACAGAAGATCTCAGATTTGACCCAGGATATCATTCTGTCATTTTAAAGACACACAATCTTTTCCATATACTTATTTCTGTTTTATTGATTGTTTAGTTTTCAAAATGTGTCCATTGATTTCAGATTTAGATAGTTTGTAAACAAATACGGTATTTCAACAAAACCATGAGTTTTCTAAAAATGTCTTCTGTCTGTGAAAATCAAATCAATGCATAAAATTATTTCACATGAATTTCTCTAAGAAAAGCTGGTTTGCTTGTAGTTAATATTGATCAAACTCCAGTGCATCTATCTCAGGTTTTAAGCTAAATAACGATTTATTCCTCCATCATTACTTCATCATTGACACTGTCGCCTTATCTGAGCTTTGCAAACATGCAGAGATGTTCTGATGAGCGTTATGTTTTTCAGCCGGTTCCCCCCCACTCCTTTATGGAAAAGGATTCAGACAGCAGTCCAGAGGCAGAGGAGGATGCAGGTGACAAAGAAGTCAAAGTAAGGTTTAGAAATTCATTTCACTTTTTTCCCCTCAGAGCTTATTTAAATGTGCTTTTTACATCCAAATGAATTCCATATGACAGCAGGAACTAGCTGACATGCTGTAGGAATTAGGGCTAAAATTAATAGAATCAATAATTTCCAGAATTAATTTAAATGCGATTCACCAGAGCCTGGATTGATTTGATTCAATTTTGACACATTTAGTCATATTTGTATAGAAATACATTAATAATCTACATATGTTTTTCTATTGACAATACAGTTTACATCCTGTATAAATATAAAACAATTAGATTTTTAACTCCATACGGTGTTCCATGGTTTCTCAAATGGAGAAGCTCCAACAAAAATGTACAGATCATTAACAGATTACAATAATAAATGTTCTGCCTCTTCTGGATGTCTCTCCTGTTTCTGTTTGGCCACGGTAGATGGAGCTCCCGCTTTATCATTATGGTTTATTCCAGAAGATTGGAGACAAAAGCTGTGCTTAGACCACAAAAGGTTACTTAAAATAAAAACCATTTCATTAAAAGTTTGGAAAATGTATGCCTGTGAGTATATAAAGCTGTTCATTTAGTCAGCAAATGTATGTTTAGGAAGACTGAGCGTTAGCCGTCCAATGGGAAGTTCCGTTATACGTTATCAAGCTAGAAGGCTTTGGCTTTACTGCCGTTAGGTCACCGTAAAAGGAGAGGCATAAAAGATCGATCTCTACGTTTACGGATCGATTATTGTTCTGTTAATCTTGGATCAATTCAGATTGATTTTTATCAACCCAGCCTTAGTAGAAATGGGACCATTATTCTGCAATAGAATGAATGTCATGTAAGTTTGGATGATGCTGAACAAAAGTTGCTAACTGTTCTCCCTTTGATGACTTCATTAATCCCACCATCCCATGCTGTGTCTCTGCATGCAGGTTCCAGGAAGTGAGGCTGAGCATGAGAATGAAGAGGAGGAGGAGGATGACGAAGAGGGGAGGTGTCTGATATCTGAGTCTCAGAGTCAGGATGTACGTGCTTTGCATGCTGGGATAGCATAAAGTGGTGCAAACATTTCATCAAAGCACGTGACACTTGCTGATGCTTCAGTCCTTTTTAATAATAAGTCAGTTATTTCTGGCAGCCACAAAGAACTGTCTGTTTCTAGCCTTGGTGTCTTTTCTTTATCAAAGCTTGTATTTTATACATGAGTTGTTTAGGCTTTTGGTATTTTTTAAAAATAGTTATTTTTATTGTCTTACTAAGGAGCCCGTTACCTGACATGGGTAAAATAATAAATATCTTGTTCCCACACAATAATTAATTTGTGTGAGTGAAATAATTAGTCATACATAAACAGATGTGAGCAATAGTTATATTTACAGCAGACACCTTCACATTTCTGTCTGTGTGTCTCATTACATTGCATGGAAGACACGGATGATGTTTAGAGATCAGATTTATACATTTTAAAAAGTTCTACAAAAGCATTATACTCCTTAGCAGTCATTTTACATCAGAAGGCTAGTTGGTACATGCCACGTATGGGATATGTGTGATGCATGATGGGATACAGCTCCACTGTTATGCATCAGCTAAACACCAGAGGGCGTTGTTTATCTGTAATCAGTCTCAGGCTTCTCCAGTCCTGTTCCTTGTGAGCTGCTGCCCTGCTTGTTCTGCAGCTAACCAAATGCTGATGCTGATGAGCTGGATTGAGAGTTCCCAGTTTCTGCGTGACTGAGCTCACCTGATCCAGGTGACCAGTTATAAATGCAGCGGGGTTAGCTGCAAAGCATACAGGGCAGTAGCTTACAAGGAACAGACGGGAAGAAGACAATTTAATCATGTCCATTTTCAGGGATCATCTCAAAAAGAATTAACAGATGCTTCAAAAGCCAAGAGAGGAAGAAAGAAAAAGGTTGGTCATGAACATTTCTACTTTTGTCTATGAAAGAGTTGGAAATCTTTCTAAGGAGAACGTTAACTACTTTCCAGAGTGACTCAGAACAAGAAAATGAAAAAGATGAAGCCCCTGCAAGTCCTGTCAGTCCATCTGGTAAGTGTGATGCGCAATGCTGACATCTTCCCGGTGTTAAAAAGACCCATTGAAGTGCACAGCAGAATAGTTTAGATCTGCTGCAGGAGAATGGAATAACAAAGACTAAAAACTCAAAGCAGATTTCAATGAAAATGTCTCAGAATTATTGCATTTATCCATAAAGTGGAAGTATTTTCTGAATGTGTTTCTTGGTGTTTTTAGGTGGAGATCCTCTTAAACGACGAGGCAGGAAGCCCAAAAGTGAGAAGTTGCATTTGCTTCAGCAACAAGACCATCACGGATCAGGAAGTGAAATGTCAGTACCTCCCAAAAAAGAAGTGCTGCATTTCCAACAAACTTCCATATCTAATGTTCAAATGATGCAGACAAACACAAGTGTACAACTGCTGTCCTTCTATTGGTCAGTAAAGCTTTGCATCTTTTCTTAGGGAAACAGCAGAACCAGAGAAAAAGAGGAAGAGGGCATTGGAGGACAAGACCCACCGTGAAGAAGAAAGGAGGAAGAAGAGGGAAGGTAGTAAAGGCAAGGAGTTGGAATGCAAAGAGCCGGAAGCCAAGAAGAAGAGGCAGACCAAAGACGACGGCTCGTCTGGCTCTGACGATGACGAGGCAACTCAGCATGATCACACACACGATGACTTATGCTCATCATATGAAGACATTCTCAGTTAATATTCTCCTGCCATCCATTTTATTTTTATCTCAGGAAAACAAAGGTAATAATAAAAAACAACAAAACTCAGAAATGGACAAAGATGGGCGTCGGCAGAAAGCTGATGAAGGGAAAGAGTAAGTGAAGAATATTCAGTGAAATCTAAAAGCCCCCGTGTTTTTACTTTGTAGTTCAAGCAGAAGTAGTTAGTTCACAATGGCTGATAATTCATTTCTTTATGACAGTTATTGATAGTTCCACTTGGACTTAGTTACTAAACTGCTTGATGCAAAAGCAACCAGGTCTTTAGTTGAATAGCGTTCTAATTCAATCAAATTTGATGTAATATTGTGATTTGCTCTATTTTTTTATAGTTTTTTTTCCTTTTATGTAAAGATTTAGAATCAGTTGTTTATAAAACTAGAATGTAAATTCTGCATTCTGAGTCTGTATCTGTGCTAGAACTAGGATTACATAAAGGTCACAAATGGCTATTTCATACAATTCAAAGACTTGGATGAGGCTGCAGAGGTGACGGTTCTTGGAAAAAGCAGAAATGAGAAATGAAACATACATTTTCTCCAATAATGAGACAACTAGTGTCTTATCTTTGGCACTTCCACCTATAAACTCTGGATTATGAGAGATTCCTTTTGATTTTCAGACCAAACAATGACGGCGCAAAGAAAACTGAGGCAGGGGTCAAGAAAAAAGGTGTGCAGGAGTTTAATCTTTTTGGCATTTCAGTTCAGAACCTAAGCGTCTGTCGTCTGAAGTCAGTAAATTTGGTTTTTCTAAGTAATTTGTCTGGTTTCTTTCGTCTACTCAGAGATGTCTACTGACATGAAGCTCCAGAGGCTCCACACGCAGATCAAAATGTCCCTGAAAATAGACAACCCGGTAATCTGTTGAATCTATATCACATGCTAAAACTCCTTTGATCTTTTCAAACCAGAGTGTTACCCTGGAATGAAGGACAGCATCTTGTGCTGTTTCCTTACAGCTTAACCACATTTCCTTTTCTTTATGTTGACCTGAAATGCACTTTCATTGGTCTGATGTTGGTTCCTGCCTTTCCCCCTACCAGGATGTGAAGAAATGCTTGGATGCTTTAGATGAGATCAGCTCTCTTCAGGTCACGACTCAGCATCTTCAGAAACACAGTGATCTCATTTCCACACTCAAAAAGGTAAACCTCTAAAGGAAATGTTTTAAATCTCATCCCACTGCTGACAAAAAACGGGATTTGTGTTTTAGATCCGCCGATTTAAAGCTAGCCAAGACATAATGGACAAAGCCACCATGCTGTATAACAAGTTCAAGAGCATGTTCCTGGTTGGAGAAGGAGACTGTGTGCTCAGCCAAGTCCTCAACAAGTCTTTAGCTGAACAGCGGCAATACGAGGAAGCAAAGAAAGGGGCGCTCAAAAAAGCTGAGCAAGTCAAAGAAAACGCCGCAGGTACAAAATATAGATTTACTGTTTTCTTTTTGTTACATTCAGATACTTCTGTGAGTTTAGAAATATCAATCTGAATCTCACTTTCTTCTTTGTTGTTGCTGTCTGATTATAACAGTAGGACAGGAACATTTCTCAATTAGAGAAAAATGTCAGTTTCTTAACAAAACAATGCAGAAAACCAAAGTTAAAAAAAATTGTGACATTTCATCAAACAAATGGTTTTTTAGAAGTTTATTTGTGCCAAAACAAACTTTGGATGAAAATGTTTTTATAGAAAAAAGCATGTTCTTTAGTGACAAATCAAGAATGAGCAGTAAGTCACATCTAAACCAGCCAAAGACCAGAAACCTTAAAGCGCCTCATGCAGTTTCCTGTCCTCTTCCAGGAGAGATCAGAAGGTCTCTGTATTTTGCCGGCAGAGGCGGTTCAAAGATTTCCAGCCACATCCTTGCTGGAATTCAGATTTTCCAACACGGGTCCATAGTTTAGTCAAAGGTCTTTGCTTTTAGGGTTAAAAGTTTAGCTAATTTGTGTAAAATCCTTCAATTGAATGAAAGTCTGGAGTGCTGCATGTGTTATCACATGCTTTTCTTTCTGTGGCAGTTGGAATTGTGAAATGACATTTCATCAAGACTGAAGTGGTGATTGTTTCAGACTCTACTGACAAGATGACCAACGGTGAGATGAGTCCTGCAGAAAAGAAGGAAGAGATGGAGCAGGAGAAGTTCCTGGAAGACTCCTCAGCAGCAGAAAACCACAGGTGTTTGATGGAAAACTTCAGTGTTAAATAAATGGATCCTAAATGTTAAATGACATTTGTTTTAGGCTTATCCTCTTTTTCCATTAGTGCCTACACTAAATTACCAAAGTATTGGCTCAGCCATCCAAATGATCAGAATCAGTTTTCTAATCACTTTGTCCAGCACTTTGGCATGCAGACTGTTTTTACAAACATCTGTGAAAGAATGGGCCGCTCTCAGGAGCTCTGTGTATTCCAGAGTGGAACTGTCATAGGACTCCACCTGTGCAACAAATCCCAGTGAGAAATTTTGGTGGAGGAGGAATTATGGTGTGGGCCTGTTTTTCAGGACTTGGGCTTGGCCTCTTAGTTCTGGTGAACAGAACTCTGAATGCTTCAGGATACCAAAACATTTTGGACAGTTCCATGCTCTCAACCTTGTGGGAACAGTTCGTAGCGGGCCCCTTCCTCTTCCAACATGACTGCACCAGTGCACCAGGTCCATAAAGACATGGCTGACAGAGTCTGGGGTGGATGAACGTGACTGACCTGCACAGAGTCCTGACTTGAACCCCGTAGATCAACTTTGGGATGAATTAGAGCCAAGACTGAGAGCCAGGCCTTCTCCACCAACATCAGTGTGTGACCTCACCAATGTGCTTTTGGAAGAATGGTCCAAAATTCCCATAAACACACTCTTCAACCTTCTAGACAGTCTTCCCAGAAGAGATGAAGGTGTAATAGGGGGCTAGGAATGGGGTGGCACTTCAGTTCATATGGGAGTAAAGGTACATGAGCAAATATGTTTGGTAATATAGGATATATTTTTCTATTTTTTTTTTTTACTTTAGAGGTCCAAAGGCTCAAGAAGAGGCCACCTGAGCATCTGGCTCACCTGCAGAGGTTGGCTGCTGTGCTGACACCACATTTTCTAGAACCGGGTTCCAGATAAAGAGTTGCTGCTCTGAGGTGTCACTACATGAACCAGCAACCCGCCAATGACTGACTGCATATTTGTTGGAAATAAACTTGTAGACACCTTATTATGCTACTTACATAGTTAACCCACAGCAGAAATGAGTGAATGTTTGCGATCAGGAACCTGATTGGTCTGTTAGAGCCCTGCACTTCCTGTTTTGGATGCATGGTTTTTCCTGCTGAATCTGCTCTGGCCTTCAGTTCACATGATCTGGATTTCATGAGAATGTCTGAACGCTTGCTGGATGAGCACTTTGATGGATGTACAACTGTGGAACTGCCAAAGTCAAAGCTATTTTTTTAAACCATGTTAAAGTTTTCTTTTCAACGTATATGTAATTAAGACTTGTGTGTGTCCTTCTGAAATAAAGTCATAACATTCTTATTTTGCCTCACAGTAAATCCCTAAACTAAAATTCTAACCTAAGGTGACCCCAAAACAACAAAGATGTTTTTGCTGATGTTTATTAATGTTACAGAAAAACAAGTGTAGAAATAAAATAACTTTATTGGAAAAATGTTACTCAGAACAAATTTATAGCCTGTTAGAACACAAAAACAAACATTTCCTTCAGAAATAAAGAATTTTACTGCTCAACAGTCAAACATAATTCCCTGAGGCTTCAGCACAGAAGAGTTTTAGTTTAATGCGCCTCGATCCACATAAGGATAAGCTGAAAACTCTCCCAGTTTGTTGCCGTCAGCATCGTAATGCAGCATCCGGAAGCATTTGTCACAAAAGAGACACGGGTCGCTGGGAGCAAACTGGTCACTAGTGGTGTACCATCTAGAAGTGTCAAAAAGATGGAATTATTAGTTTAAGAAAAGACTAATAATACTGGGAATGTTTGTTTTTCCAAACCTGGCAATAAAGAGATGGCAGACGGCACACTTCTGTGTGAGGACTTTGTGTTTGTGTGTGAGCATAGGGTACAGCTTCTTATCCAAGCAATCGTATTTGTGGACCAGCCTGTAATGAGTCAAGAAAGTTAGGATTTTGAGATGTTCACATTCATGATTCCAAGAGCTGCTTTCAGCTGTGGTTAGATGAATGCAAGGCAGCTTCACTTCAGCTTTTGCTCAATTACAAAACCAAGCCGTTGTGCCAAAACTCGAACAGTTTACTGTCGTTTTGGGTTTTCTTTCAGCGCCTTCCTTCAGGGGTTTGTCACCATTAATCACACCAGCATTCACTCTTGTTTGTGCTTCAGTTGGAGAGCGGATGCACTTCCTGACTCAACCCCCTGGCACATGGAAGCATGGGAGAGTGCCCCCATGTGGTCTCAGTAACTTACTGCATGTGGTGGTCCCAGATTGTCTGCTTTTTAGGACTAACCTGGTCCAGCCCTACTTAACCTGAGTGAGGTAAGGCATGCCCAGAGAGGCATTGTGTCAGGAAGGGCATCCGGCGTCAGTTATTGGCATCAGCTGGAGCTGCAGTGAAATGCCACTTCTACTAATGAAAAGAGGTGGAGCCTTCTTGAAGTGAAACCGGCTGCTGACAAACACTGGAAGCACTGACCTGACGTCTGTGATGATGACAAGATGTTCACAGTCCCCCTGATGGCAGTACAGGTACGGGAAGCCCACCTTCAGCTTCAGATCCTGGAGCAGCGTGTCCTCCATCTTGGCTTGTGTAAATGGTGGGAAGTTATGAGATTTGGCCCAATTTATAGTAGTTCTGCACCACAATAAATAGAAAGTTCACCAACAGAACTGCTTTAAATATGATGTACTTCTGCATTTTGAGGTTTGGTTCAACATTTTGGGAGCATTTCTTCTAAGGGACTTTATTGCTTTTTAATTCATTTTAAAATAAATTTTAAAAAAAGTTTGTTTTGTTGTTATGTGTGACGACAACACATACATGCTGATGTCTTGGCACTCTGGGAATCTCATGTCATTGTAGAAAACTCCCTCAAAGAAAAAAAAGGCGGACTTGAAATGATCCTGAAACAGAATATGTCAAAGTATTACCTTCAGGTTAAGCTTCTTTTCAAGTATCACAATCACTGCAGCAGTTTGGTGTAAAGTCAGATCCGAGTCACCTTGCAGAGGAAATCTGGAGCCATGTCTGGTGTCCTGCTGAACTCGCCGCACACTTGCAAGTCGCTGATGCAGCAGATAGCGTCTCTGAGCTCGGTGAGGTTGTGGGAGCCCGTCATCAGTAGAGTCATGTGGGGTCTGATGTAATTAAACTGTGGAAGATGAACTAATGGTTGATCTGCTTCTCAGTAATCCAAACAAAATGTTTTTTTTCTTGTCAGACTGTAAGTCAGAGACGACTAAAATGTACCTTCTCAAAAACAGCAGGGTAGTAGACGTTGATGGTCAGAATGATTTCCCCTTCAGGAATCCGGTCACTCTCTGTTTTTGGTGTCCGGCCAACAATTAGACGCTCCTGGTTTTCACACAGACAGAAGAGTCTTAGGTTACTCTTCTCAAATAACACACTTTGCACAAATGGGACTAACATTTTTTTTAAACATGTCTTCACCCTATAACAAGGCTGATCTGCTGATTCCAATTTCTGCAGGTTTTTAAAAATGACTTGTATTCCACAAACACTCCAAGTCTCCTCATTGTAGCTTTGCTCACATCACTGCCATAAGATCAAGAGACGCTGACTGTACCTCTGCTTCTTCCTGCTTTAGTCGTAGTCTGATCACTAGCCGCGGTTACATGGGCAAAATATCTTGACTGGATCAATGGTCAGATTAGAATTCAACCGTGTACACGGGCCCAGAAACCCTTTTTCCGATTAGAATGAACGTTCACATGGTCACACTTTTGGTCGGAATGAATCATTTGGGCATGCGTAGTAGTGTTGAAAATACCCGAAAAGGGGAAATGAGTCCCGTTGTAAACAAACTGCCACAGTAGACAACTGGCAGCTCGGTAATATTCGAGATGATCTTCTAAACCTGCTTTTATTAATGTTATGATATTATGAAGCGCCTGTTCCGTCAACATTTTATTTTTAATCCTTGTGGTCAGTGCTTTTCTTGTGGAAGATGGAGGAACTGGAGGAACCCAGGGTTCTTCCAGCTCCCACGAGAGGCTAACACACGCGCTAACAAAATTAGCCTTGTTTGATGAACACAAAATCCATGCGGGAAACGCTGCAATCTGCATCTTGGCTGCACGTAAATATGTGGGAATATCATCAGCCTGTTTCTAAGGACTGAGTGACATTTCTGCTTTAAAAAGTTCGCACACCGCCCCAAAGCCGCTGTGTGTGAGCTGGCGGTCCGACTCCGACCTCTGCTTGGACACACGGTTATCCTGAGTCCGGCAGCCGCTAACCCAGATTGCAGTCCGAATTATTCCACACATAACAGAACAATAAAACGCACACGCAGCAAAGCATCCTCCCTTTCCCTCAAACACAAAGTTATTAATCCAGCTGCTCTGCTCAGAGACACAGTTCGCTCGGTCCACCGGCACCCGAGCCCGGACCGGGCAGGGTTCAGACGTCACGAGGCACAAAGCGCACCTCCCCTCTTAACCCCCTCGCGGGGTTTAAGAGGGGAGAGGCGAATAGCCAGCGGGGCGAGAGCAGAGCAGCTGGTCAGTCCTGTTTGAGCTCCAAAGCTTTCTCTGGAGCGAAACATCTCCTATGCATGATGTTAAAACAGAGCAGTAGTGACACACAATTGGATAAACAATCGTCATAACCCACCTATCTCGATGGATCAGAAAGAAATTTTGATCCGAACAAGTCTGATCGGGGCAGAGTATTCCGAACAGCGTGTTTACATGACGCATTTTTCTTCTGATCAGGCGGTCTTTCGATTACTTTTGCCCATGTAAACGCAGCTACTGCAAATGTTGCATTCTCAGCTTTGTGGTTGTTTTTCTAATGCTAAACTGGGGTTTTTCATTCCAAATGTTTTTGTTGCTTACGACGTATGACTTACCCCTGCAGAAATTGGAAACTGGCATTCTTTACCTATTCTTTCTCCCCCCCAAAAAACCTACCAAAATGACCATATCACTGATAGAAAGTCTGACATTTGCTACACTGGAGGACGGTCCAGCAGTCTACCTTCCTTCACAGCAGAAACTGGCAGAATCTCAGGCTTTTGTAGAGGCAGATTAAAATGGGGGTTATGATTGATTTCACATGCAAGTCGATCAACAACCGTACCCATATTTAAGGAAGTCGCAGTACAGAGAAGGACAAAAGTGAATTTTCTCATCCCCTAACATCAAGTTAGCTTGTATGACTTTAAAGTAACCCACCAGCTCATCAGCATAGAGATCATGTCGGTTCTTGTTGACCTTTAGAGAAGCTTTGTGATCTTGCCTTTTTTTTCTTTGTCTGTTAGAGGAAAGAGAACAGATACTTCATCAAGCAGCATTGGAGCTTAAAACAGCAGAACTATTAGTGAGATGTTTTTACATCAGAGTTTTCAGTGTTGAGTCTGGAGGAACAACTTCTGTATCAGGCAGCTCATCTTCAGCATGGCAACGAAGGGAATCCAGGCTGGAAAAAAAAAGATAAGTGTGACATCTGATTGGGATAAAGTCATCAAAAGTAAGAGAATGAACTCAAGCTTATTAGCTTTTTGATAGAAGTCAACCTACTTCCTGTTTGATTGTGGAGAAAATTCCAACAGAAGGCAAAGTTTAAAAAATTATCCATTAAAACAATTTGTAATAGGTATTTTTTTAACATTACTCATGATGTGTTACAAATATTTGGCTTTATTCATCCAAACGTGAATGCAAAAGTGTTTTTTAAATGAATAACTCTTGAATATTTAGTTGCTTGATTAGGAGTACAATTATGTTAAAAATATGAATTTTAAGTTGAAAGGACATTTTTGTAATTCACTTCCTGTTTGTTAGCGACGCAACGCTTTCTTTAACTGCTGCAACTTGGTTTATTTTAAGGGTACACGTTTAATACTTATTTATATGAAATTGTTTTACTTTTTACAAAAATCACACTAAATACTTTACAACAAGGTAGCTGTGTCTACCTGCAGACGGATCTGAGCTCAGCCATGGTCTCCTCACTGATCCCCATCGCCTCTGCAAAGTTAGCTTCAAAAGTGTCTTTGTCTTCTTGTTGGTATGAATAATCCTTGGGCCTCAGTCTTGTCAGCCATCCGTCTCGCACTGAGCCGATGCGAAACGGTTTCGTGTTAACGCCAATGTATTCATATTCAGGGATGTCTGTGTCTGGAACCGACGACTGCTCGGACGCTGCCATGTTTCTAAACAAGAGGACGGAAAAAACCGTAGAAGAAGAGGACTCTTCCGTGTGATAGGCATTATGGGTAATGTAGGATAATTTCACTCATTTATATGTCAAAACTATTTGCATAAAACGAATCCTTTCGGGTTCTGAAAATATGTGTTTTTCATATTGTCATTAACTTCCACACAGCTCCCATGAAAATTAGCAACATTTAAAAGTGTGATGCCTCTCAATGAATTTAAGCCACATTACTCAAATTCTTTTTTTTACTTTTTCTTTGTGGATTTTCCTGTCTTTAATGCCCGTAGGGTGAGTAAGAAAGAGCCTCACAGTCAAATCAAATATGTTAATCCCAATGAGTCATATCACTAGAGGAGACATCACGTGGTTCCTCATGGGGGGAGAGCACCGCCATCTTGGTGAGGTCGAGTTACTACGGCAGTACATGCATGTGAACAAATTTTTTGCATAATACCAGTTCATTGTGCGGGTTTCAACTGCCAAAATCAGAGAACTGAGTCCACGAAGGAGGAATAGCTATCAAAAGAGCTAACCCAGATGGATCACTGTGGTACCAACTAGAGGGCTGCATTGGGATCGGGTCCCGCGGGACACCCAAATCTCGCGGGATTGGGCGGTTTGAATTGTGCTGTGGGCGGGAGCGGGGAGTAAGCCCTGGCTGCAGCCTGCAGAATTGGTCAACATAGTGGAATGCTGGAACGCTGAGGAATGTGAACCTGCTGTGGAATGTTAACCCCGCCCACATTGAGCCCGTGCATTTGATTCACCTTTGTCAGTGCAGTTGTGATTGCAGGAAAGGGGAAGAATGAGTGGAGCACATTTTGTGTCATTGTGAATTGTATCAGGAAGAAAGAGAACAGAGGGGAGGAAAATTTGAATGGTGAATTTTTTTTCATGTATCACTCAAAAAAATGATTCAAGCCCCTTTTTCATGTAACACAATAAAATTCTGTTTGTTTTATTTAAAAGTATTTATTTTAAAAGAATGTATCTACATTTAATTGACCTAACACAAAATGTATTAATAGTTTCCCCTATAACTCCAGTAATCCAAAATAATTGAGTTCAAGTAAGGGGCATGCTGCTGAATACCGTTTTCCTGTTTCTCTTTATTCTTTTTGCCGTCTCACGGCTACAATTTTTCACCTATTCAACTAATAAAATGTTCAACTCCTTCGTCTTATGCCTGGTATGACTTTTAGTCCTTCAAATCCTTCGACTTTTCAAAAGTGAAAACTTTCGTTCGTTTTTTCCACGTAAAAAAAGAAAACTGTGGCATGAAATCGTTTCAACTCGGCTTCTCCCAATAAGACGATACATGACGAGCCTCATCTATTGAAATAATGAATCTATTTCTTTATACCGGCGGCCTCTGGTTGTCACAAGAGTGTTAGCTCAGTTGGTTAGGTAGCGGGTTTCACATACAGAGGTTCTGAGTTTGAAGCTGATTGTAGACTTTTGTTGCATGATTTTTTTCCTTTGCCTTTCTTGATAAAATTGAGTTTAACTAACTCAATTATATTTCATTACATGGAAGAATTTTCTTTGAGGTGGGGTTATTCATATTTATTGGATGGAAATCCTGCCCACAATTAAATTGAGTTCATCCAATGAGTTATTTTTTTGAGTCTGTGAGGCCAGACAAAATTTATTAACTCCCTAATACATGCACATGGAAACTTGTAAAAGGCATAAGACAGCAATCACTGTATAAATTCTCTAATTCAATTAAATATTTTTTTTATTTAGCGCAAAAAATCAATTAAATATTTTTTTTTATATAGCGCAATGAAAAACAATGAAAAAGGGATCATGAATATAAAGAATGCATTAGGAAAATACTAAACTTTAACAAAACAGACTAAACTAAACTGATATTCCTGTTTTTAGACCCCCCCTTCACGGTAAGGAAAACCTCCTTAAAAACCGGTAAGTGGCAATATTGCACATGGAAACTTGTAAAACCAAAGAAGTAGACGGGCTAAATGTGGGCGGGGTTAACATTCCACAGCATGTTCACATTCCTCAGCGTTCCAGCATTCCACTATGTTGTGCAATTCTGCAGGCTGCAGCCAGGGGTAGTTGTGGGAGCGGGCTGCTGCGATCTGAGAAACCATCATATGAATTTGTGTTTCCAGTGGTGTCCAGAACAAAATAAAGACTGATGTAATTCCCAAATATTTACACATTTATTTGCAGCTTCGCGCTGAATTTGCTGTTTGATGACAGCTGGAGCCCCATCAACAGATAGCAGATGTCTCCATGCTAAACGTTGCTGGTTGGACCAAAACACTCACTAAGCGCGAAGCTGCAGGAGACTATCTTCATAATGTGCTTTTATTACTGTCATGATTATTATTAAGGGCCTGCTCTGCTCGATCATATGTTTTTAAATCCGTGCGGTCAGACAACGCTGAAGAAGTTGGGTTGCGATTCACAGCTTCTGATTCACGAGGGAGCTAAAGGAAGATTCTGCTGCATTTCTCGCATTAAGATCCAGGAATCCAGGTTTGAGCGGGCCAGGTCCAGCGGTTTGTGAACAGGACTCGGTTTTAGGTGATCTTAATGCGAACACAGAAACACCAGGTCTCTCAGCGACAACGGCCGGACACACGGAGAAAGCAGTGACGTCATCGCCCCGCCTCCCCTCTGATAATGCTTTTAAGAAATGAATATTGCTCCAAGTTTTGCAGGGTGGATGTTAAAATGCAAATGCAATCCCCTCTTTGCATTTTCGTTTTAATTATGACACAGAATAAGCGGTTTTAAGTCTAAAATGAAAAAGCATTTTGAAACATTGCTTAATCATTTGAATTTTGAGTCATTTGATGCAGCTACATTTTGAAAATTAAAAAGCATTTCTGTTAATCCATTTTAATTGTCAAATTAGACATTTCTAAATGAATTATGCTACATATTTACCAGAGAACGTCTTGAAAATGAAATGTCAAATACTATTTTCTTTATCCTTTTAATTAAGTGACAGAAAAAGCTGTGTTGAAATATAAAATGATAAAGCATTTTGAAGTATTGCTTTTTCTTTTTAATTTTGAGTCAAAAAATGCAGCTTCATTTTGAAAATTAAAAAGCATTTCTATTAATCCATTTTAAATGTCAAATTAGACATTTCTAAATGAATTATGCTACACATTTACCATGGAACGTCTTGAAAATGAAATGTCAAATACCATTTTCATTTTAATTTTAATTAAGTGACAGAATAAGCTGTGTTGAGGAAGGAAAAGAAAAAGCATTTTTGTGGATTGTTTTTTCATTTTATTTTTGAGTCAAAAAATGCTTTTTCATTTTGAAAATGAAAAAGCATTTCTGGTTTTGACTTTGCTTTTTATTAATGCTACAGAATCGCTTCCATAGCAGTTGTGTTTTTTATTGCATACCTAAAAGTACATCCTTGTAAAATGGCATAATGTGCAATAAAGTTGATTAGAAAAAAAAAAGCAGAGCTGTGTTAGCTGCTGAGCAGAGAAGAGCTCTGAATGGCATGAGAACAAGAGTCAGGAGACTCCTGACTCAAACTACAAAAAACAGAGTCGTCCATGTTTGCATCTTCTGCAGCATACAAATAGTTTGTTTCCATTTGATCCTCAAATGTCAGCAAAGCCGTGTGGATATCTCTGAAGTATGTTATCTCTCTGACTGGCACATCGCTGAGCGGGTATCTAGGAATATGAGTCGATTTCCAGGGATCAGCCAAGGTGCGATAGATCCCGCCCACTTTCACTGATTGACAGACAGACTTATTCTGATGAAAAAGATCTTCATGAAATAAATAAGTCACAGCAATTTGAAATAAAAACAAAGATACTTTGGAAAATATTGATTTTGAAATCTGAGCTTCTAAAAAAATGATTATTTTAAAATGCTGTTTTAAAGCAATGAACAGGTTTTTAAAGCAAAATGAAATTGAACAATATAATGGCTAATTTAAAATCTCTGTGCAGGTTTTTCACAATTTCATGATCTTTTTATATATTTATGAGAGATTTTTTGGTTGATTGTGTATCTGCATGAGGTCGTATTTATTTATTTAATTATGAACAGTATAGGGCTCCATAGTCCCTGACATTGCTGTCCACAGTGTCATTTTGGGATAACAGTCTCTTTAAAAAACCTGCTAATGTTTTAATTTACATCACAACCAGCATTTTGTCTTTCTTCACTGGAGACTGAACCAGTGGCTAGTTGCAGAGTAAATATTTACACTTTTGTTTAGTAATTTTAATCATATTACCGTAGGTGTGTAGTCAGATGTTGTCAAACTTAACATGTCCACCCTGTTATGTTGAAATATCATTTAATAAAAAAGCCTTTCCTGAATTCAAAATATGAGGGAAACAGTACACAGTCTGCTTGCGAACTGAATCATGTAGCTAAGTGAAGATCCACAATGTGCTCAATAAATGCTAACATTAACCAAAAATGTCCCACCCTGTCAGTGTCCCACCCTGTCAGCAAGCCTTATAACAGGGTGGACATGGTTCAGGACAGGAAGGACATTTTGATAGTTTATTGCAACAAGCTGATAATGTCACATTATAACAGCTCCTACTGACATTTTATAACAATAACAGTTTATATCAGTAAAGGTTGCTTACTGATACAATGAAGAATTTATATATGAGATTTGTCTCTAAGCAAAGTGGCCACATTTCATACACCTCTTTTTGCCGTCTCAAACCCTTTTGGGTAGTATCACAGTGAAAAGGGAGACAACTCCAGAGTATGACTTCAACACAGATTTCCAAGAGAGGCTACTCCATTTTAGCTGTCATGTTTCCAACATGAAATGGGAGTTTGATGCCTACAGGAAGCTCAGTTGCAGCTTGATGCAAAACGAGTCCCTCTTGCATTTAGATTATAGCAAAAAATACTCATGCAAGTTCAGTGAAGCTATACAATCTGCATTTTGGCGGTTCACAAGCACATGCTTGGTGAACAACCACCACTCATCTTCTGCTCCATATCACCCCCAAGAAGGTGTGGCAGCACGAGAAAACTGGTTGACAACGCCACCTGGGGCTGCTGAGCCCCAGGAAAATATTCTAAAGTAAGGCAGGTGCAGGTCCTGCTCTAAACCAAGGCAGAGGCTGTGGTTTGTTTTAAAATATAATTTATTAGAATTCAGTTAAAAACAATGTTAAGAAACCTTTTAATAAAACAATCCTTGATAAAAGTCAGTTAAAAAATGTTCTGGAGGAGGAGCTTACCGAGGCGGTTAAAAACGGCATAAAAACAATGCAAACACCCCTTTGTGAATCACTGCACACGTGAGGGAAACCACACAGCACACTGGGACCCACCACCAGACACAGCAGTCCACCACCTCGGCCTCCTACCTCCTGAAACAAGAATAAAATTGACAATATCAATAAAAGACACAATTAAAAATAAAGATTAAAAAGATGATTAGTGTTCCGGGGCGCTGGTAAGCCGCCCAACCACCGCCGATCAGCCGGTGGGAGTCGTCCACAGTCAGGGGAGAGGCCACAGCAACGACGTCTCCGTGAGCTGGGCGTTCGCTCCAACCGGTTCCGTCGTGGCGGGGGTGGGACCCGGACAGAAATCACGATAAAAAGCAATAAAAGCAAAGCAGCAAAGCAAAGCAGCAAAGCAAAGCAGCAGCAGCGGGCTCCACCAATCACCCTGTGGAGGCAAACCAGAAAACAGGCAGCAGGGCATTACCTCTGCAACCAGAGGACATGTAGGGCGAAGAGGCACACATTGCACACATACCAGTCAGTGGGGGATATCACCAGGAACTGGAGCGATGCGCTCCGTTCCCATTTCGCCTCCACCCCAGTCACAAGCCCACCGGCTGTACGACCTGGAGTGGTGACATCCACAGCACCGCACTTCCAGGTGCAGGAACCCAGGGAGGCAGTCTCAGGCAGGAATGAGCAGAAGCCAGCTCCGTCCCACTATATAGGTGGCCTGGTGCCAATTAGCAGCACCAGGACCGGAGTGCCTACACCTGGGAGCCCAATTAACTCATCCTGCTACAAAGGCATGACCCTGTCGTCATCTGGACCCACCTTGATTCAGTTCTGAAGATGCCGAGAGAACGACACCCACTAATCAGCATACTTCATTTTTTTAGTGATGGGCTTGCAAAGCAGTAAAGAAAAAAAATGGAATTTCTTCGCTCAACAGCATCCTACAACTATGGGTTCAAACAAATAACATGGATATTGAGAGAGAGAGGACTGAGGTGCAACAGCTGCCATAAAAGGCACAAAATAAGTTTCAGACAGATCTGATTATTTGGTCATTAAAGTTATTTGGTTATTAAAGTCAAAATAAAATCCAATTGAAATCAGGTCTAAATGGGTGATTGCCATATGTGTACAAAGAAAACTCTTAGTTTCCACAGGCATTTCACTTCTCACTGATTGTGTCCCACCTGGAGATGTCCCTAAATACATACGTTTTTGGTCATTTGCATTTTTGTTTTTTGGCCGAATGTGTTAAAAAAAGAATTACTGTCTCTTTAGAAGTCTATTGAGTTGATAAATACACTTCAAATTTTAGATTTTTTTTAAAAGAAAAATGTCTTCTTTGTTAAAACAGAAAATATATGTTATGGAATAACTAAAGGTCTTTTTTATTTTTCCTTAGAGCTATATGTTTATTTGTTGCACCTGTTTTTCATTTTAAACACATTTGTGATCTATTTCAATGCTAACGCACAGAAGAGAGGAAGTCCCGCCCACTCAGACTAAGAAAGACTCTAATTGGCTGCAGCAAATGACGCTTTAATATCAGCCATGTCTGTTGTGGAAACTGCGGGTCAGATGGAAGTCCGTGGGTTTGGATCACGGGGTGGATTCATGTCACGGTAAGAACCTCCGCGGGAGAACTGCGGGTCTCTTCTGGCCAGCTACGGGCTCTGACTGTGCCCCCCCCCCCTCCTTTTTTGCGGGATCAGCGCAATGCTCCCATCGAGGCGCTAATGAACTGACAGTGCGTTTCTTTGCTGACCATCATCATCATTACACCAAAGGGTGTTTCCTCCAGCAACCTGTCAAACATTACCGAGGCTTCGATGTGATCCGTTCCTGGCGCGAGGACCAGAGCAGATCCTTCCAGATGATCTCGGGAAAGCATTTCAAGGCTCACGAGGTGAGCTGCTGCATCAAGTACTTCATCTTCGGATTCAACATTATATTCTGGGTAAGTCTCTTGTTTTGGGTCTTCGGGGCCTCGTTAAGCATAAACTCGACGTTACTTTCTTTTTCTTAAATCAATGGGTTTTTGTTTTCCTAATGGTCATTTTTCCTAATCCACCCATCATCCATCCATCCACAATGACACTCCTCGGCTTTTGTTGTGGGAGCAGGCCGGAGAAAACGGCTGTCATTGGATTTGATCGTTCGTGGGAAACCTGCGAAGGAAAACAAACGCCTCCTGTCCTGTCGTGCGTGGGGAGCGTTTCACTGCGGGGCCTTCAGCTGTCAGCAGCTTTAAACCCACCTGGCGGCGTGTTGTTTTAGCTGATCAGCGTTTCTGCTTCAGTCATCATTCCATTCATAGTTTCCCCCCTTCTTTTGGTAAATGGAAGAAGGCCTGTCAAATAAACTGAGTTGAGGATATTATTTATATTCCTACGATCCAATCAGATCGATCTGTCTAAAACAATTTAATAACTAAATCGACCTAAACCATCAGAAATGCTTTTAAAATTGAAATTAATCGATATTAGAAAATACCATTTAGATTGAGACACATAGGTTTATTCAACTGTAACTTTAAAAATCACAGCAGACAACACACGTGATGACAGCAAAAACTGATCAAGCCATCATTCCATTCCAATGTGTGGAAACACTTTGAATGTTCAAATTCTGTTCTGTTTGGATGTGGAAAAACAAGTGGATTGAACTTCAGGAAACTAAAATGTGAATGGATTTGCCATTAATTCTTGTGTAACCTTTGTGCTATCCTAGGCACTTTAACATTGGGAGTTGGGTCATCTAGACCCACTAGACAGTGCTCTGAACCTTTTTTCTTCAATGATTTGTGATCTTTACTGGTGTCCATGGATTACATGAAATCTTTCCACCTTTATCCACCTTTGTCATGGTAGGGAGAACACGTCAATGTAAGGGTGGAGGGGGTCATCTAAGATAGCACAAGGGTTACTTGTACCCATATTTAATTTAAACCTAAATATCTTGCACGAAATGTGGGAAAACTTCACCTGCACTGTTCAGTACCCAGGTATTTTTTTCTGAGTCACACTGACTGAGGTTTTAGCTAAATATGTCCTGGGTCCATTTTAGGTCAGTCAATAGGATCATTCAAAATGACCAACTAATGATGATATAAATCAAATTGTTGTTAAAATGGATCCTTACACCTTTAATACATACATTTTCTTTTTCATGTAAAAATATTCGCGCCTTAGAATTTGAAAGTTTCTTAACATACAATAAAGTGATAAATTGTAATTACAGAGAAAAACTTAAGTAGATTTGAATAAGATTATATTATATATATATATATATATATATATATATATATATATATATATATATATATTATATATATATATAAATATATATATAGGATATATATATATATATATATATCCTCCATTTTCTGCTAATAGACAGGAAATATGGAGTATTGCCTGGAAACTTTGAGGCTTTTCCTCATATGTAATGGTGGGATGAATTCATGCTGCATAATAAGCTCTCCTTGTCGCTTCTTCTCTGTTAGTTCCTCGGTGTGGCGTTCCTTGGCATTGGATTGTGGGCATGGAGTGAAAAGGTGGGCAGGGCACATCTGTTGATGTTTAGTTGTCTTCTCTTTCACACTTGCACTTAACCAACATGCCGTAGGGTTCCTGCCGTAGGTTTCCTTCTCATTCATGCATGTCCGTCTTCGTTGAATGCCAGAGAGCCTTTCCTGAGTCAGACAGGAATGTCATGTTTTCCGTGGAAACAATGGACTCTAAGCGTATGTGACACAGTTCATGCATTCATTTGCTGTCTCATAACAGGACTCAGACTTTACTGAACTTTACCAATTTTAAAAATTATCTTTTTTCTTACAGATGTGATCATGAATGTTGTGAAAACTTTACTCAGCTATTGATGTCTTTCTTGCAAAAAATAATATTAATTCAAAAACATAGATATCTTAGCTTTATTGATAATTCCAATTTTTTATCCTTATAAAAATGTGACAACATGAAACAACTGATAATTATATCTTTTTGTGTTTTAATTTTTGGACAAAAGGGGAATCAGATATTTTGCTTTTCTGATTTTGTAAAGAGACAAAATTCCTTCATGTTTGTTGGTGATTTCAACATGTTCTTGCAACATTTTAAGATGTGTTTCTGAGTATTTCTTTATTTAAATTGTTGGTAATCAGGAGCAGACAAAAAAATTGCTGTTTGAAAAAGGTTGTAGTTTTTATGTAAAATCTATAACTAGCAGGCCACAAGTTCCCTGCTCCACACTATTCTGATGCATCCACTTGCAGACAAATAGATCCATGTACCGGTACATCTTTGTTTTCCTCGTCTGAGAACTATTAAGATTTATTTGAACCATGTTGAGACTTGCTGTAACTCCAGAAGAGGTTAAAAATAGTTTATTTTAATTATTTGTCAGTCATTTGAACCTAAATTCCTCAAACTGATGCCAGAATTAAAATGATAGAAAATATGATCCCCTTTCTTCAACCACAACACACCCCCCTCCCCAATTTCTCCAAGTTGTACTATACACTCATCAACACACACATTGTTTAACTGCAGCCAACACTCTTTTGACTGTTTAAAAACGTCAGAACATAACTCAGCATAGTATTTGGATTGGAGGGAAGTGCAGGAAACTTTGATTTGTTGTACATCTTTGTATACGACCAATAGTATCTTGTTTCTTTTTATATTTCTTTTTTTTTAACAAATCATTACAAATACTGTAGCTACTTCAGGGATTTATGTTTTATTTACTTTATAACAATTTATTTAAAAATGTTACTTTTTCTCTCCGATTCCTCTGTCTGTTCAGTTTAAAGCAACATTCTAATGTCTAATTTCTTTTGACAACCACTAGTATACAAAACGGTTGTAGGAGGAGGTAACTCATGAATTGAAGACATCAGCTTTATCAGATTTAGGACAGTGGTAGAATTTTCAAAGAAGGGACCAACACAAACCTCTGAGGAACCTCAGACACCCACAGCTGCATACTTTGAAAAAACAACAGTGGAATTTTATAGCATGTCATTGCTTTTTAACCACTTTAGCCTTTTTTCTTCCCTTCCTTACCAGGGTGTTCTCTCTAACATCTCTTCCATTACTGATCTGGGGGGCTTCGACCCCGTCTGGCTCTTCCTCGTGGTGGGTGGTGTCATGTTCATCCTTGGTTTTGCCGGTTGTATAGGAGCGCTACGGGAGAACTCATTTCTGCTCAAGTTTGTATGTTCCTCTCTGCTTTCATATTTTTCTGCAATGTTTTCTGATGGAAACTGTAGATTTCTGATATTTCTGGTATTTTATCATCATTTTTTTTTAGTTCTCCGTGTTCTTGGGTATCATCTTCTTTCTGGAGCTGACTGCTGGAGTCCTTGCTTTTGTTTTCAAAGACTGGATCAAGGATCAGCTGAACTTTTTCATCAACAACAACATCCGAGCTTACAGAGACGACATTGATTTGCAAAACCTTATTGACTTCACCCAGGAATACGTGAGAGCAGTTTCTTCATTCTTTTGGTTGATTTAAGTCTAATATTTGCAGGTTTCTTCTGTTTGGTATTCCGCATGTACTGATTTACATGCAAGTTTCTCTTGGACGTTGCAGTGGGAGTGCTGTGGGGCTTTCGGAGCTGATGACTGGAATTTGAACATATACTTTAACTGCACCGACTCAAATCCAAGCCGTGAGAAATGCGGAGTGCCGTTTTCCTGCTGCACCAAAGATCCAGCGGTACGCCTCTGTGCTGAACGGAGGCCCATTTCTACTAACTTGCTGAGTTGCTACATTTCCAGAGCCCTGCTAGCTGCACAGGACGTTGTCTTTCTGGTGACAGATAGCCTTCTTATCTCCAAAAGGCAGCCTGCGTCCAAGACGCAGAGTTTTCAGTGTTTAGTCCTCCTTTACTCTGCCAGCACAGCAAAGCCTGAAGGCGGAAAGGAAAAGACCCTGAAGAAAGTGTTTTGGCAGAAAAAAAATACTGCCTTTCATTGTAAAACTCAGAAGAAAAACATTTATTTCTAATGAGAGTTGCCGTGAGAATTCTACTGATAAGCTGAGAACATCCTGTTCCACGGAGGTCATGCTCTGACAGAAAAAAAAGAAAAAAAAAACACATTTTAATTAAAAAAGCTGTTTAAGTCGCACACTAACCATGTCAATCTTCATTTTATGGCTGCTTATGTTTCTTCTGCATATAAACCATTTCAAATAGATTTTTTATACGGAAATGAAATCTTTTAGCAAGTGACAGAATCCAAAACTGATTAAAAATGATAGTGTAGAACATAATTTAATTAGATTTTAATGGTTTTCTTGACCAATTTATCTGATTAAAGTCCTTTGTTTTTTTTAAACAAATCACATTGGTTTTATTTTAATAAAGAAAAAATATATTTTTTATATTTCTGATTTTTTAGTGTAATTTTCCCACTTAATATGATTATATTCTGAAAAGGTTAGGATCTTTAAACCCTCTTAACGATTTTTCCTTTGCAGGAGGATGTCATCAACACTCAGTGTGGATACGACATCCGCGCAAAAACAGTGAGTGATAAAGTCAATTCTAGAAATACAAGATAGGCTTTCATCAGACACGTTACCATGGGTCTAAAGGAGTCATGCTTTGCCTATAAGGCTGTTGGCTAGACGGCATGATGTCATCCGTTACACCCCCGTTGCAGAGGGGTTTCCAGCTCCTCACTTTCCAAAACACAGCAGCTGCCTGCATTGGTACTTTGGGATTGCTCATACAGCAGCAATGTGACACTAATTGAACCCCCTCCCCCCATCATCCCTTTGGCCAGTCTCCACTGTACCATATGTAAGAACAAACTCTTCACTTTCAGTAAGTATGAAGTTCTTTTTTATAGGGCTATACAACAAATGACTTTAGAGGAGACCTGAGTGTGAAATAGGGGAGCGTTCATTAAAAATGCGAGGCATGTCTGGTTGTTGAAGTCTTGAACTTTTCTGTCAGGACTCGGAGCAGAGGACCTTCATTTACATAAAAGGCTGCGTTCCCCAGTTTGAGAAATGGCTTCAGGACAACCTGACTGTGGTGGCAGGCATCTTTATTGGAATTGCATTACTACAGGTAATACTGGTGTACTAGCTGGCATTTCTTCTCCTCTAATACTTAAAATGCCCCTAATATATCTGATTTCTATCTGGTTTTAGATCTTCGGCATATGTTTGGCACAGAATCTTGTGAGCGACATTGAGGCTGTGAGAGAGAGTTGGTATGTGATAATTATTTATTTTCACAAACTCAGTTTTTTTTTAGAAACTAAGCAATAATGTAGCAGTGACCCTAATGTCATAAGCATCAGAATGTTCTGTTAAAAAAATTAAATTGCATTATTTTCAGTTCAGACTTTATTTTTGCTTTCAAATGATGACATAATGTTACAAAGTGATGAGCAAAAAACTAAAAAGCTCCTAATTGATTACTAATCAACAGGAACTTGCTTGTCGTTTGAAATACTCCAAAGTTAATTTTTGTGAGTTTAAACAAAGTCTTTAGGCCTAAGCCTACAGCCAGGTTGTTAGTTTCTGGCCAAACTCACACTGGAATAGTCTGCCAGACTCTTTTGTTGTGTGGAAAATTTGAATGACGCCTAATATTTTCATTTTTTGACTTTCACACTGCACTGTCGAGAGCAGGCTAGACTAGAAAAATTTTATAACCCGTGCTTGTTTTAGGAAATGTGATTAAGAAAACCAGCTAGCTAATAATCATGCACTGCTAAGGGCCTTTCTTCGATCCTGCACCACCTTTTTCATCAAGATCTTCTCTAAATCTGTAATGAACTGGAGGTTGATCCATGGTGCGTGATGCCTTTACAGACAGCTGGGATGGATTGATTTTTGAAAATAGTTGTTTGGGTTTGCTTGATACATTTACATAACTTACACACTTCTCTTTGGTCATAAAGCAAATTATCTCAATAAATGAACTGTAGTTCAGCCCAAATAAGACAATGTGAAGAGGCTCTTAGTTTTACAAACCAAGTCCCAGGTTTTTGGCCATAGTATTCACTACTGAAGTAAATGAAAACAACCAGGCAACGCAATATTATGCATTTGTTCTGTCTGTGCAATTAGGTATGTAACACAATAAAAAAAGTGGATTCAAACACTGTGGGTTGCATCTAATAGGGATGTCATAGGTTCCAAGTTCAGGTCCAACTCTGGTAGATGCCCATTACTCACCCATGGTGCAATTGATTAGTTATCAGACTTATAGAGTGTTGGTGGGAATAGATAACCTGGCAGCTAAACTCATTCACCATCAGAAATGATTTCCTTGATGACACCATGAACACGTCACTACAGTCAGCTGATGGCATTAAGCATTAGCTAACCGGCTTTTAGCAAAGTTTTCAGAAAAACGTCAAGTCGGTAAAAATATTAAAAAAATGGGTTTGGCTTCAGTAGTACAACGGAGCAGTTTTACACACTTGGAAAATAAAATATATCTGCATATGTGTCCCTTCACTCCATGCTCCCGCAGATTTCCTCATTCTAGACCCATGAATCCGATTTGGCAGCTTTTAATGTGGATGCGAGGATACTGAGTTTTAAAACATCCTTTTTGAGAGAGAGGTTATTAAGGTCCTGTTACCTTCACACTGCCAAATGACAAATATGCCAATAGACCTTGAGAAGGTAAAAAATAAGGTAGATATTTGGAGATAATGATTATTAAGGTTACTTCATCCTTACAGCTTCTTAATGGTTTCTACAAATAAAAAAAAGAGAATATTTTCTAGGAATCAACCACTGATGACTGATTTTATTAGCCCGATCCATTACTTATTTAGAACTGTACGGGTTCTATTGACGGATTCATCCATCCATCCATCCCCCTAAGTTGCTTTCAGGATCAAAGAGCCAGCTACTGTTGGGCAAAGTCCATTGACAGATAAATCAGTTAGTTTGTTAATATTCAAGAAAATACTGGGCTTAACACAAAGTATGGTGGCAAATTTACTGGAGCTTAACAGGCAGGCGTTAATGTTTTTGTTAACTCAAGAAAAAAAGACGGGAGGTTAAAAAATATATCTTTGTTTGAAAGGGGGCGCCATCCATATGCCACTATCAAATTGGAGTCCCTGATTGGTCAAAGTTCAACTAGTTTAACATTTAACGCCAAATAAATGGCCATGCGTTTTGTTAAAACATACATAAAAGCTTGTGGAGTCAAGCGTGAACCCAAGAGTTTTGAACACGGAAGCCCTAAACGCGCATTTTTAAACACACGTACATTGCCTTTTTATTAGAAATGACTGCTTGAACCCACATTGGCGGTGATGAATCAGTTGCCCATCCATCCATCCATCCATCCATCCATCCATCCATCCATCCATCCATCCATCCATCCATCCATCCATCCAAACCCATTTAATCCCTATTGGAGTCACAGGGATGCTGGTGCCTATCCTAGCCATTGTTGGGGAAAGGCATGATGCAGCCTGGATGGTTTACTCGTCCATAAATTTCACATGACCGAACAAAATCTAATCCACATTCCTGATTTGATCACATTCTTTTGCCCCATTCTGCTCCTTATAGGTACCCATTGCTAATCATTCTCTTTCTTTGTGCAGTTTATACACCTAAGACCTTAACAAACCTTTGGTCAGCAAAGTGGATGTAATAAGGTAAGAAATAACAGATCATATATTCAACCAGCATTTGTGGAAACTTATTGGATCTGTGAGCTAAGGTTTTTTTTTTTTTTTTTTTACCCACAGAACTTTGTGCAGTCTGGATGTCAGCAATGAGAGGCAAAAAGAAACGTAAATCATATGTATATAGAACTTAAATAAGAATTTATAGAGATTTTCCTGAAGAAGTGCAACCTCTGAACATGAAGTGTAGCTCTGATACGTTATAATGTAAACAAATGCAGTTCATTTCGTCACAGTTCCACAGCTCTGATGGTAGCAGCTGTGTGGAGGAATGAAGGCGTTGTGCTGTGTTACACATGAGTGTTAACTTTATAAGTCTTCACAGCTGCACTTTAAACAGCTGCATGAAAGGATTGTGTCCAAATGCAAAGGAAATTCTGGAAATGCACTGAACGCCTTTTGTGCACCGATGAGACATCGGCTCACTCAAAAGAATTCCATGAAGCGTTTTAGAGGTTTTGTTTAATGTATTCGAGTGAACTGACTGATAAGCACTTTGTTGGCTGCTTAAATATGCTTTCCCTAAAGCTATGAAGTATTCACTTAAGATTCAATAACGCGTTTGTTTATAATGTAGAATTTAAAGGGCGGTCTGTCAGAAACAAAAAAAAATCAAATACACTGATGTTGCATGTACAGAAAATACCAACTTAAGCACTTTAATCAAAAGCAGGAGGTAAACCTCACAGCGGTCATTCATCTTTGCTTATTACTGGTTATTTTACATGGTCAGAAACAGTTTTGAAGGTGGCACCTCCTAAAAATTATATGATTTCTAAATATTTATCATGTTTGACCAAAAGCAGCTCTGTAAAAAAAGAATCTGGTGCCATGCCTTATCAGTTATATCAGCCACTTTTGCTTCTGTACCTTTTATTGGCTTTCAAAATGCAAGTTGTTACTGGATACAAGTGATTTTCAGCAGCATGTTGACTCCTCTTAATGACACTGAAGTGAGTGTACAGTTAATGTAAAGCCTTCTTACATGCAGTACTTGAAAGCAGAGCACACCGGCTCTGACACCAGCAGTTTTTGTTGATGCAAACATTGCCATGAGACTGTATCATGAAGCTTCTTCCTTGTATGTTTACCTTACCAGTCGGTGTATTTTCCGGTTTCTCACACAGATGGATGGTAAAATCACAGCAGGTTTCACAGATTTTCTCCTTACGTTGAATACTCTAGAATTGTGAGCTCTACAAGGCAGATTGTGTCAGATGTTCTCTTTCTATAACAGATTCACATGATTGTGTTGACTTATTACACTCTTTATCTCCATCTAGTGCCAAGTTTGTGATTTCCTACATAGTATTATAAGTACTTCTTTTTGTATTATGTGCTTGTTATTCCTGTAAAGAACTGGTTGGAGATGTAAATATGCAGACTCTGAATAAATTTGGTGCTTTGTATACTTTTCGTCTGTTTTTTTTTAAGAGAATCGATTTAAAAAAATGTGGCTTTATTAACTGTTTATCCAGCGATTTTACATTTATGCGTAGCAATTAAGCAAACTAAGACATAAAAGCAGGCTATGAATTCATGGTTCTCTAATAACCCTTGTGCCATCTTATGGAGTCCAGATGACCCCATAAGAAAAAAAAAAACACTTCCCTGCCTGGCCGAGCCTCTACTGAGGTCTGTAAAGCTGTAAAAGTTTATATAAGCAATTAGATAGCAATTAGAGACATGGTTCCATAATCATTCAAATGTGCTCTGGTTTGAAAAATAGTTTGTGAATTGACCTGTAATCCCCACAGTGACTCAGGTGGATAAAGGGAAAGAGGATTTCATGTAATCCATGGACACCAGTGAAGATCACAAATCATTGAAGAAAAAAGTTTACCGCACTGTCTAGTGGGTCTGGATGACCTCACTGCCAATGTAAACTGCCTTGTTTAGCACAAGGGGTAAGGAAAACCGTGAAACCTAAAAAGAGGTTTTAAAGGTTCTCAATAATTTATTTAGAGAATACTTTTTCTGTTGATTGTAGTTACATTAAAAACCTCCTTTCACACAAAAACCCCTCAAATTATTTGTAAACACACACTCTTTCTGTAATGCAATGATAATTTTCAATTGATATCCATACAGTGTGCACGCTGCGTTATCGGAAAAATTGTGAAGCAACCTTTGCTCAGTCGCTTTTGTGTTTTCTTTATAATTTTGAATAGCGTCCTTGTTAATAAAAATAGTGTTACACACACACTTGTCTTCAAAGTTCACTGATAATTGAAAATGTCCCTTTGAAAATGATTAGATATAGTATCAAATTAACTAAATCAAATCCTTGAGCAATTCTTAATAGAAGTATCTGAGTTTAAAATATCTCAACTTTGCTTGTAAAATGCAAGTCTTTTTATTGTTGATGCTAATCGTTAAGACATAAAAAATAATTTTTCACAAATGCTTTTCTGATGTCTGTAAATAAAACTTTCTAATTCTCTAAATTGTATGCATGAAGTGTCAGAGAAATGTTTAATTTTTTTTTTAATGGTGTATACTTATATAGTGCTTACTGCCTTTTCAGAAGCCCCAAAGCTCTTTACAGTCACACTCCCATACACCCATGCACACACATATTTACACACTGATAGCAGCCTCGCTAACGAACACTAGCACTAACTTATAACCACCAGGAGCAATGTAGGGTTCAGTGTGTTGCCCAAGGACACTTCGACTCATCAGATTGCAGACTGGGAACCGAACCTGCAGCCTTCCGATCAGAGGTCGACCGCTCTATCTTTGCACCACGGCTGCTCCAAAAAGCTCACAATGTCTTCACTACCTTTTGACCATTGTATTTTCCAGGCTGTTGGAGGTATAGCTCTCTGAAGTCTTCACACAACAAAAACTGATGGGAATTTCTATCAGATGATGAGATTTCTATGAGAGGGTCAGGAAACAAACACTGACACCTAGTGGCTGTTTGATCACATTCTTCCATGCAATAAACTGTGACTAATCAACATTTCTTTAAAAAAAGTAGAATTATATTAAACAGGTTTTCTTTAATAAACAGCAGTGCTAAAATAATGCCTACTATGCATGACAACATCATTAATCACCCATTCATATTAATGTTTATTGATAAGGTTGCAAAAATATTATAGTATGGTATTCACATGTTTTTTTAAACTGTCATAACTTAAAACTTTATTCTATTTTCATTATGTGATGTACTTGTAATAAAATAAATAATTTAGATAAGAATTTGGGGTTGAGAGATCACCAAGTCACAACCAAACATTGTATGTTTTGGTTGTGACACAGTATAAATGCTTGTGTTTGCTTGATACACTGTTAACAATGGTTAAAAATTCGAAGATGCATTTTAACAACAGGACTGGCAAGTTTATTTATTTATTGTTGACAATGTTAGTGATTTCCTCCAATCAGCACATGACAGACCGACCGCTTATCCGGAGAGGAAAGTGGGTGAAAGGTGCGTGACATGAGGACGTCTCTCTGCCAGCTGCTGGCAACTCCAGGACACGTTTAGATACATTATTGCACGATCAAAAACTGCTTTTCTCAAGTCTCATTGGAGTTTGTCAGACTAAGAGTCACTTATTTCATTCCTCAAATGCCGGTTTGTCTGAAAGGATGAACTGAATTAATCAAAAAACACTGTTATGACACTATTGCAAGCAAACGCAGATGCCGCCCCCTCACCTTTAAGAAAGAGGACACCTGAAGGCGGACTAATCACTGTCATTGTTATCAATAGCAGTAGTTCCGGTCAAATCTATGCAGAAGGACGTTAATGATTTGCTCATTATCTCGTACTTAGTACTTGAGCGTGGAGTTTGGAGTCTGCCCTCCCTGCAGATAAAGCGGAACAAGAGAGGCTCAGAGTCGCTTTGCTCCTCTCTTTTTTTTGGCCCTGTTGGAGCCCTCCAGCCACTCTCTCTCGTGGTTTGAACAATCTGGCTGCAGGGAGAGCTTACAATGTTTGCTGTGGTTCTGTTCCTGCTTTGTGCTGCCTCCTCTGTCTCAGCATCTGCCAAAAGTAAGTTTGTTTTTGTTTTATGTTAGTGGACATTGTGTGGAAGCATTTAGCAGAGCTGGAGGTTTAATGAAATGACACGCACAGTGTTTGATAAGCTTCAGAAAATGTGTGTAATTCAACAAAAAAACTGGTATACATGTTAAGGAAAAATTGATTTCACTTCTCTAACCTTCCATAATTTTCAGTTTCAAAGGCTCAAATCCTCAAATGAATGGATTTGATCGGTAGTTACCTTTTTGATCTATGGAGAATTCTAAATGTTGCTGTTTGATGAAGCAAGCTGAAGCTACACGTGAAACTGATGAAATCAGAAAATGACACGTCAGTCATCCTCTCCTCACGGCTGAATCTCTCATCTATCAGGAAGGGCTTTTATCTCCCTCACCTGGAACACTAAAGCAAATGGCTCATGATTGAATCACTTCTGCCCTAATGTCTTGTTTTTCATGACCCTATTTAACTGGTAGAGGTGAGAAATTTGTCATCAGTCGATAGAATTGAGATAAAATTCATAACAAAATGACATTTGAAGGATTTTTTCTGCCCACATGTGTGTTTGGTACATTTTTTTTAACAGAGGACTTTTTCCTTTGTTTCTTCAGGTGCTGCTGCTGGACCTCGGCTCCACAACAAACAGCTGTACAAATTCAGCTACACCGCCGAGGTCCTGCTGGACAAGGCCAAGGGGTCAAAAGAGGGCGGGGCTGGCTACAAAATCTCCTCTGAGGTCAACATCAACCTGGTCTGGAGGGATCCAAGCAGCAAGGATGACCAGCTGATTCAACTGGCTGTATGTGGGCTGAAAGTTAATGAAAACGGATGAAAGCCAACTAGAATGGTTTTTTGAAACAGTTTATAGATCTAACATTACAATATTGAGGTCAAACAGAGTAAACTATTGCTGTATTTTTAAAAATTTGATTGCAGTTTATAGCTGAAAGTCTGTTGAAGGTTTTATTCTTTAAAGAACAAAAAGTAATGGGATGATTTTAAGAGTCTCCATTCATTTTCGCTGAGCAGCTTAAAACATTTTCATTTATAAACTAAATAATTAAAAATAAGCTAAAGTATAGGCAGGACTCTCCTGGAAGAGTTAAATGTCTTACAATGCTAAAAGGAGGGTAATGATTTTAATGCGCCTGGAAAACACAATAGTGTAAACGCTACATCAGCACTCACACCACATTACATCACAACTCTGCCTTTTTGTAACTGATTATGCTAAAAGAAACGTAATGTTTGGTTAGAGGGCAGAGATTTCTGCAGACACAAACAATGCTATTCAAGACTTTTGCTCAACTCAACAGATCTCAAACGTGAGGATCGATCACGTGTCGCCAAGATCAGGGAAGAAAAACATCCTCCAAGGATCCACGGTTGACAGCATTTTGGGGAAAAACAAACTGGCAGCTCTGACCAAGCCTTTCCTGGTGCATCTGAAAAATGGAAAGGTAAGAACATCAACACCTCTAATTGATTATTAAAAATCAGAACACAAAGATTAGTTAAGATAAGTTATTTCCAAAAATATAAGCGTTTTTTAAACCAGCTCTCATTATGAAGCCTCTAAAAAATAATGGGATGGTGGGAAGTGAGTGTTTTATCAGAAGCCCTCAGATAATGAAAGTGTACTTATTTTCTCTTAATGCAGTGATGACGCTGGCAGGGGAAATACCATAGAGAAATGTGTATGTTTGTGTGTGTTTGTGCAAAGGTCAGAAGGTTCAGAGGGTTATTAGCTGAAATAGACGCAGTAAAAAAATAACTGGAGGTTGGAGCGGCATCTGCGTTTGCTCCCTATAGTGTCATAACAGTGTTTTTCCATTGATTCAGTTCATCCTGACAGACAAACCTGCGTTTGAGAAATGAAATAAGTGACTATTAGTCTGAAAATGAAGGAAATTAGTTTTGTTAGTGCTTGTGTACCTGCAGCTTTGCAGAGCAAAATAAATAGCCTGGTAACCATTTTGCCAGATTATTTGTTTGTTAATATTTTACTTCACTGTGTCTGAATGTTGTGTTAACCTCAACCTTAAAAACAAAAATTACTTTCATAAAAACGTTTATCTTTTCTTGAAACACACATTTTTATTAATTTAAGTATTTATTAACCATCAACAGGTTGTTTCATGTATGTTTTTTAAGGGTGTTGTATGTGTGGACAGGCATCAATGTTTTCTTTTACTTCCAGTAAAAAATATTTCAAACATCATTTATGGATACATTTTATAAAAGATTTAATGTCTGGTTCAATGTGACGTTAAGCTCTGAGTCTCCGTTGGTGTTGCTGTGTTGGTTTCCTCTGTATTAGAATTTGAGGAAAAGGCTCTTATAGGTTCAGTTTTGGTCCTGGCTCATAATGTAACCAGGAGCCACAGATTTATTTCAAAACACTGAATTTTATTTTCATGGGCTGTTTTCATTTGCATGCATGATTGTTTTAACTGGAACTGTTGTTAAAAATGTAGAATGACCTAGAAACATAAACTGCACTGCAGTAATAGAGGAGTCCCGTGACCCTATAAGGATGCCTTATTAACCAATTTTGATGTGGAGTGAATAAAACAAGAGAATGTTACAATTTCAATCACTGTAGTCCCAAAACCTACTTGATAATAGAACGCTTGGATTCTATTTATTCCTTTGGAAACTAATTTTTTACTTTTTAACAAAACACCAAACCCTTCATGGAATTGAAGTGTTTACGTAGTGTAATAACTTCTTGTTCTTGAAGTATTTCAAAAGCTAGTTTTTTAAAATAATGTTTTCTTGCACACAATAGAATAATAACCAATGCAATTCAGGAAGGAGATGATAATGAAGTTTTATTGTCCCCTGTTTTAGAATAGGGTGGTATAATTGATTTAAACTGTGGCTCTTGGATTAAACTACTTGCTTTTATTGATTATGTCCTTTGCAGACAAAAGCGTTTTACTCTTACTGGACAGAACCTGCAGTTATCAAGAACCTAAAAAGAGGCCTGGCTAGCTTATTGCAATTTCAGCTCCAAACTGGGAAGGTTGTTGAGGTAAACTACATACTTTTTTTTTTGTATTTAATTATAGAATGATAATAACTCAATTGATTTAAGACACCTAAGAGGTAAAAAGAAAAAGAAAGGTTGTAATGAATGCAACTAATCAAACTAGTAATGTTGTTTAACAGAATGACATTTCTGGAAGATGTACTGTCCAGTACCAGGCAGCTAAAGATCAAATCACAAGAACCAAGATCCTGGACACATGCAAGACTTCAGAAACTGGATTTACCACACATAGTAAGGTTAGTCAAAAACCAAAACCAACTTATCATTCTAAACATTTATTTTGTGTGAAAAGTCGCTAATTTTGTTTTTTCCTAATGACCATTCCAGGTGTTGGGTGTGGGCAGGAAGTCCAGCTCTGTTACGGTGTTCACCCTAGAAGATGGTTTTATCCGTTCTGCTGTGGCTGAAGAAACGCACTCACTGGCTGTCAACGCTCGCAGATCCACTGCAGCCAAAGTTGTGTCCAGGTAGGGAAAACTTGTGATTTTTCAGTAAAAAATTATTAAAAGAACACCATTAAGCACTAAACCAGCTAAGAAATTACCTATCAAAGTAGATTTCCATCACTGGTATTTTTCCACAGTAGTTTAAATCCCTCCTCTTGTTGGATTTGCACAAATGAGTATTCATGGATTCTTCAATACCTTATTAATCTTTTAAATACACGTCTATCACATTTCTAGGCAAACCCTCGTCAAGACTGGTAAGGAGGCCGGCCCACTGGAGGTTGCTGGGAAAGATGTTGCCAGCGTTGTGAAGTCAGTTGATGGCAAACTCGCTGCTGTTGGCATTGTGGCAGAGAAAGTCAAATCAAAGTGCAAAGGCTGTCCAACGGTGTGTATTTATTCTTTACCCTTTTATTTTCCTAGACAGATTTGTGTATTAGGTCATACACCCACACTTGGGAACCTGAAGGAAATGCAAAAGACAAAGTAAATTGTTGAAAATTTCTGAAAACCCCCCACAAGCTATCACGTTTTTTGTGTAATTACCAATTTTGGATTAACAAAAAACATGTTTAAGGTTTAATCCTGGAAGCTATACATTTTTATTTAATTGAAGTGTAGACTACATTTCATAAGTGCATTTCAGTAGATCATCTTATGGACATTGCTGTTCAGTAGAAACCCCAAAACAGCAAAAATGTAACTTAAATCATTATTATAAGTATACTAGGAGCTTAAGCAGTTGCACTAATAAAATAGCTATTTTTTCTCTAGGAAACATTCTTATTTCCAACTGGCTGCATAAAAGTGTGGATGAGCTGCTCAAGTTATTTACAAATTTACTCCTGATACCTGCACATTAGTAACCAGATACTGTGTATTTTTGTACTTTAATTACTGACTGAAGATGATATGTCCTCCAATCCCCTGTCCCATTTTAATTCCCCCCCTTAGCTTTTTGAGCATTGGCAGGCCGAACAGAAGCAGCTGGAGCCAGCGAGCCTGTCCAAAGCGTCGGCTCCTCGCAGCTTCCTGGCCCTGATCCAGAGCATTAGGAAGGCGTCCAAGGACGAGATCCTAAAAGTGCTGAAGAGTGCCAGCAAGACCTCTCTGTAAACCATCCCTCACCTCATGCAATATCATGTTTTCCTCTACTGGCATCGTGCTGAAATTGTTTAAACTTCGAAGACTGCAGGTTGATGGATGCTGTTATCTCTGCGCTGTTTTGTTTGATTGCTCTGTGCTGACATCAGACCCCAGGTGGTCGACGCCGTGACCTCCTCCCAAACTCCAGAGTCTCTGGATGCCATGATTGAGTTCCTGAACTTCACCGACGCAAAGGGCCTGGTTCTGCAGGAGAGATTTCTTTATGCGTGTGGCTTTGCCTCCCATCCCAATGAGAGGATGCTTCATGCTTTGCTGGTGAGTTTGTGTTAAAATGCTTTTTGTGTAAAAATACCTTTTAATTTACCGTTATTCCTTAGTGTAAAGTTTTACGCAAAAACTAAGGTAAAGTTAGAAATACTTTTTTATCAGTTCTTAAAGACCCACTGCTGTGAAAATCCTCTTTTTAATTTGATATTGTGGAATTTTTCTGATGATAGAGGACACATGCAAAGAAAATTAGGCTTAAAATTGTATTTCTGAGTATTTCTTTATTCAAATCATTGTGAATCAGGAGCAGACGCAAAAATGCAGTTTAAAAAATAATTTATTTGGGACATAAAATATACTGAGTGGACCACAAACTCTCCAAACTCCAAGGTCTCAGTAACAAAGGAAGTGAAAGGGGGCGGGGTTGCTCTGCATCAGATGTCCCGCCCACAACTAAGAGCGAAATTCTAATGAACTACTGCCACTTTTCAGAAAACAAACAGTTTTTGAAAACTTTCGGCTAAAATTAGCAAATCATAATTTGAAAAACCACTGGGAGTGCTTTTAAAATAGTTTAAAACATGACTGGAGTTGGTCTTTCAAAGCCCTTACATGGCATTTTTTTGTTTTAGGAAAAAAACTGCTGTAAAAACAGTATTCACATTCTAAACTGCATTACTTTTAAATTGTTTTTAGTTAATGATTTTATATGTGTGATTTACTCTCTGCCCTTATTTAGGATATTTCCAAAGGAAAGATTGGCAGTGAAGAGATCAAAGAATCTGTTGTGATCATTATGGGAGCTCTGGTCCATAAGCTCTGTTTGAAAGGAGGCTGCAACTTACCAGTGAGGAACACATTACTGTTTTTATTTTCTTGCAACCTTTACTGATAACATGTCCAAATTTGCCAGGAAAAGAGCAGATAAATGACTTTCTGTTGAATGTCTTCCTATCAGACAGTGGTACAGGTGAAGAAAATGATCTTAGAGGGGCCGGACAGCACAAAAGTTGAGTCTGAGGTCCAGGTTTACCTTCTGGCCCTGAAGAATTCTCTTCTGCCAGAAGCCATTCCAATTTTTACCAAATATGCTGAGTCAGAGGTGGGATCTTACAACACCATCGCACTGACAGCCCTGCAGAGATATGACGTCAGTCTCTTAACCAGCGAGGTGAGTGACGGTAAAGCTAACTTTTAAGGAATTTTAGAATGAAAGTAGCTGGACAAATGGGAAAACCCTCTTTCAGGTCAAAAGGACAGTCAACAGGATTTACCACCAGACTCAGAGGATCTATGAGAAAAACGTCAGAGTCGCTGCTGCTGATGTCATCCTCAGCAGCAACCCCTCCTACATGGAGGTGAAAAATCTGCTCCTGTCCATCGGAAACCTGCCTCATGAAATGAACAAATACATGCTGTCAAAAATCCAAGACAATCTTCGCTTCCAGCTTCCTGCAAGGTGTGCTAGAGGGAAAAGACAATTAACACAAGCTACTTTGTTATGAAGCTGAACATAAATGAATTTGTGCAATAATGTGACCACTGTGAATAATAAAGTAATATAATTATTTTATTGTGTTTTTGCAGCAAGGTCATACGACAAGCTCTGAAGGACATGGTTTCCCATAACTATGATCGCTTTTCTAAAGTTGGGTCATCTTCTGCATTTTCAGGATTCATGGCACGTAAGTAAAAAAAGAATACAAATATTTATTAATAGACATCATTAGTTTTTCATTTTTTCTGCAACTAATGTGGAAACATTTTAAACAGAGATGGTAACAGCAAAGCTACATGTGTTTAATTATACAAATATGCAGCTTTGTCCCCTTATGTGTAGATGTCTTAAATGTAACTTTTAACAAAATAATGTATGCTCAAATATGCAATATAAATATTTATAACATCTTGTATGCTATCATTTCAATTTGCATTTAAACTCATAAACTCTTCTTCATTGATTGAAATGTTCAATACCCGGTCCAGATGATCTTATCTAACTTGCATATATTTACAAAATTATAACCTCCAGCCATTTTGAAATTTAGACTATAATAAATGTATTTGTAAATTTAAATCAAGTGTCTTGGCATACACATACAAGCAAATGCAGATGGAAAAGAATACATATTAATTCAGATAAACTCACAGTAGCACACAGTTACATTTTCATTTGAACCAGATTGCTTGAACTCCTTGAAACAGGAGTTTGCTTATTACTAGAACATGATTCCCCTAAAATAGGGGCCAGTTCTTAAACACAAAAAAAACTAAATCTAACCAGTGAAGAATACAGTGCAGATACATGCCTGGAAAAGAATAGAATGACAACATACTTTTCCATCTCTTCTTATTTTTACTAAGGATATAAAAAGTCTTTTCCAATATTTCTTCATTAAAACTGTCTCTGAATTCAGAAAATCTTCAAGCATCACATACATGATGCAAAATGATTCAATTATTTTAAAAACTACAGAAAACATGCCCCCTGCACTCACTACACACAAAAAGACTGAGTAATCTATTACTATTTTACAAAGATTTATTAAAATGTTCTTGTCCTATTGTACAAAGGACTCCTTAAAATGATCTAATCAGATTCCTTATTGCTGGAACTATGGCAGACTCCTGATCATCCAAATTTGTCTCATTTTGAAGTAATTAGCGCAGACTGTTTCAGTTTTTTTTATTATTATTATGTCTTCCAGCAACTTATGGTGCTGTAATGCAACATAATGCTGGCTATTATTAGCATGTGTTTTTCAGGACCCTAGTAGTAAAAACTGTAATTGTATTATGAAATCTGGTGTTGTCTTTGGCCTATATCCACAGTTTAATCAGAGCAGGCTTTGCTTTTTCGTTTTAAAAAACTTTTTCTTTAAGTGTAATTCAACTAAATCTGCTCCTTGTAAAAAACACAAAATAGTATATTTTTCTTGCTTTGTAAGTTAAATAAGTCCTTTTCTTGCAGGATCGGGCGACTTAACCTCCACATACAGTTTGGACATCCTGTATTCAGGCTCTGGGATCCTGAGAAGAAGCAACATGAATATTTATGGTGCTAGTAAAGATGCAATGCTTCATGGATTGCAGGTATACACACTACTCAGATCTAAAAAATGTGCAGCATAATTGCACACCAACACAAGGTAATAAACATCGGCTGGTAAACCTGTTTCTTAGGTGGCGATTGAGGCCCAGGGTCTGGAGTCCCTCATTGCTGCAACGCCTGATGAAGGAGAGGAAGACCTGGAGTCGTTTGCTGGGATGTCAGCTCTACTGTTTGATGTTCAGCTTCGCCCTGTCACATTCTTCAAAGGTTATAGCGACCTCATGGCCAAAATGTTCTCCATGACTGGAGATCCCATGAACGTAGTGAAGGGACTGATCCTGCTGACTGATCACTCTGAGGTACCAGAACACCACACTCACAGAAAAAAACACGGGACAGCACAGTTGATGTGTAACTGTCCATCATATAAGGGTTTTTTATATTTGGAGGTTCACTGAAAAAGTTGTGTTTTTCATTAAGCAGTCATGTTTTGCTGTTTTTTAAACCTGAATATGACTTTTGCACACGAAACAGTGACAAGCTGACTGTGCATTTATGGCAGTCTTACTGAGCTACCAAGATAATGTTTATGTCATTTTCAACAAAGCAGAATAGGAAAAAGAAATACAACAGAGGAAGAGAGCCAAGATAAAAACAAAAACAAAGGAATTGATGAGAATAAAGATATAAAATTATGAGAATAAAAGTTGTAAATTATAAATTAAATTAAATTAAATTAATTAAAAAAGCACACAAATTAATTAAAAATCAAAATATTATTTTAAAAAGTTAAAAAAATACAAGTTAAATTAAGAGAAAAAGGTCATAATTTTGCAAGAAGTCGTAAGTTGAGAAAAAGTAAAAAATTCACAAGAATAAAGTTATATGATAAGAAGAAAAAATGTCAACATATTAGAAGAATAAACCTATAGAATTATGAGTACAACAGTCAATATTTTACAATAATAAAGTAATAATTTCAGATGAAACATTAATTTTTTATTTTTAAGGTGGTCTTAATTTTCATAAAATTATCGAAAAATATCTGAGAAAGCAAAAATTACAAAACAGAAAAGTTAAATTCCACACACAAAACTTTAAAATGTATCTTGCCATTTCTGTTTGTGTTTAACATGGAATGTGCAAATAAACCTTATAAACTTTTTTTTTCACTCCAAAGCCACAAAAAAACTAAATCTTAACTCTGTTGAATCTTTTGCAGTTAGGTCAGTAAGTCAAAAAGATATGTTTGGTTGCCTCCTTCTATAACAAATAGACTTCACATAGTTAAAGAGTACTTGTTATACTAGCAGAGATCACTTGGGTTACAGACTGAATGAATAGAGAACCAGACATTCAAACATCCCGCATTTCCCCAGGGAAAGTTGGATTATTTGCAGCATCAAGTATTACATGACATTGACACCATTGCTGTCTGTGGCAGTTTCCCCAACAGTTGTTTTGCATTGCAGTTGTCAGGTTGAGTAATGACCGGGAGGAAATGTGTGCACATTGAACAAGGACTTTTCTAAATACATTTCTTGAATTTCATTTATCTTTCCGTCGTAAAGTAAAATGATTTAAAAACGTGTTTGTGTTGCTTTATTCCCAATCTGTCCTTCTGCAGGTGCTTCAGTTGCAATCTGGTCTGAAGGCCAATGCAGAGTTTCAAGGAGGGTTAGCCATTGACATTTCTGGAGGGATGGAGATAAGCCTCTGGTACAGGGAGTCCAAGACCAGCGTCAACAACAGGTATGGTTCAAAAGCGTTCAGTATTCATTTTAAGTGAGTGACTGTAAGGCTTTGACAAACAACCAGGACAACATGTATATGTACACACATGTTGGATTATCTTGCCCAAAGTACACTATGTACTGTATGATGTAACATACTTGCAGGTCAAAGGTCTTTTTGATGGGCATATATTTCTCAGAAAATAATCTTAGTCACTAAATGGGAAATTATTTTTGCTAGGATCATTGATGCTGGAGACAAGGGAACCCGGCTGGGTCTATAAGTGTCGTCTGATTCAGATGTTCCAGTGACGCCTCCTCACCTCGTGTGACAGTGACATCAGTTCTGTTTGCTTTCTCTATTTTAATACGTCACGGTCAACACGCAGCAGTTGAAAATGCAGCACATCATCATTCTGGAATCAGACGGCACATGTCAGCTGGTAATGAAACAGGGCTTAGCCGTAATGCTGCCGGTTTTTCACATTCAAAGAACAAATGAGGTTTTTCTGCAGAAGACTGATCCATAATGCGGGTAGGGCTCATTATTTGTTCCAAGTTTGGAAAATACCCAGGTATCCAGCTGCACTATGTTATAAATTCAGAGATAGTCCCTTAAAAAAACAGATCAAACACATTTTTGACCTACTTACCCATTTACTCCAACTTCTAAACGGCGGGAAAACATTAGTCATGTCTTCAAATTAGAGTTTAAGATCGCTTGTGTGCAGAAGAATGACAGAAGCAGGTGAATGGCTCAGCATAGTTGTACCTCTTCCACTCTGATAATAGTAGAGCGGGCTATCTATAGAGGCAGAACAAACCACACAGGCATTTTTTCCAAAGCATGTTTCTCTGGACAAAGTGACAGAGGCTAGATTTTCTGCACTTTCAATTGAAACATGGAGAAGAAGCTCAGTAGCATAGTGAGGTAAACTACACTGCACTTTTTGGTTGCTGTTGAGTCACAAATTGGATTTAAAAAAAATCCTAATTATGAATCACCGTTCTGAATGACCTTACTATGTCTCATGAAAAATTGAGCTTATAAATGATCATTAAAAATGGCAACTAAAGACCTGACGTGTCAAAAGATAATATTTCAAGCTTTTTTATTTTCCTGGTTTTAAATAAAAAAGATTATTCGGAAAACTGAATACTCCAAAAAGTAGGTTGGGAATTTTAAAGTTTTGCTGTTCAGAAGTGTTTAAACATCCATCATTTTTGTTAAATGACATTATTTTTTACAACAATATAATATTATACCACGAGGGCTGCTGTTTCCTTTTTGTACATGATCAAATCTTTCATGCCCCACTTATCAATAACAGGAATCTGATCTATTTGGGTACCAGAGGTAACCATGTAGGCTTGAACCAATAGATCACCTCACATTGCCAGTTTTGAAGTTTTAAAAGGAAAAACAACAGGTGACACAAACAGGCATGACTCAAGTGTTGTCAAATGTGTTGACAGTAGTTCCCTTTGGTTGCCATTCTAGGGGCGCGTTAGTGGTTACTGGCAATGTGACTGTGGACATGGACTTCTTAAGGGCAGGCATGGAGGTCAGCTTCGAAACTGAGGCCTCGTTGGACTTCATCACCACTGTCCAGTTCTCAGAATACCCTTTTCTGGTGTGCATGCAGATGGACAAAGCTACCTTCCCAGTCAGGTACTGTTAAAATATATTTAAAAGAAATTTCACCAATTGCTCCTAAATGAACCGTCAATCTCCAACTCTTTGTTTGTCTTTTTTTCTTTTAGGGAATATCTTACCAAGTACGAGCACGTGTCCTCAGGGAAGAGCTCTCAGCTGCGAAAGCAGAGGAGGCTGATCGTCTCTGGCTCTGAATTCCCTCTGCATCAGGAAAACTCAAACATGTGCAAGAGAGTTTTTGACTCCAGCTGGTAGAGAGAACATCATGAACTATTTCTACTAAAACGTTTATTGCTTTCAGGGACTAAAGCAACACATTCACAATATTTTTTTTTTACTCAAGCAGTTAAAAAATACCAATTAAAAGTGGTAAATATTTTCTTTTATGTGACACAGGCAATGTTTACATTCCAGCAAGTATTTAAGTCATTTCAACTCAACATTTTGGCCTTGACTTTTTATTGGTTCCTGTAAAAAATGTATTTATGAAAGGGCACATACAGGATGTATATTTTGATGTGTAGTATTGGACATGAACAGCACCACTGCAATTAGTCTTAGCGAGGTTACAGCAAAAACGGGTTTCTTAAATCTCACACTGGAGACGATAAACTAAAGTTGTAATGAACAAAAATACTGGATCTGCCACCATGCCTGTGGTTTCAGCTGTAACATTTGTAGAAGTGGAAACACTATTCTGCCACTGGATCACTGTTTATATCCTTAACTTGAGCCTCAGAAATGCAAACATCACCTACATTTGTTTTATGATGTATGATTTGTTTAATCCTGCTTTCTTATTGGATTGGGTACAGAATATGGGTGGATATAGTCTTAACTTTATTCAAGATGTGAAACGAAAACTTGAATGTAAAAAGGTAAAGCCTATGAATTAGCTCTACTTTTCAAATAGCCATAATTGCTCTTTGTCTTAAGATATTTTGAAGTGAATTACTTTTTGTTTCCCTATTTTTAGATTTATTTTATATTTATCATCACCTGATAATAAATGTGCCCTGTAAACTTCTTTTTCGTGTCTTAATAAAATATAACATTTAAATAAAGATTTTCTATCTATAATTTACAACAGATGGATTAGTTTGAAAGACATAATTTAAATGAAAGGCCTTTAAATGAAGCCTCAAATTTCCCATGAAACAGGATGTGTGAATTTCTGGAAAGCCTTAAGACCCACAATCAATGTGGAACTATCGGAAGATAGGCATTAGAGGAAAAAAAAAGGACTCGATGATATCTCAATCTACAATTCTCATCTAATTTGTTGGCAAAACATTTTGCTGAATTTGGTGAAAATTCAAATTGATATTTCAAACTTTGAGTATTACCCAAACTAATCCTTGCCTTGCAAAAACAGAAAAGCGGTACCTAACAAGTCAACAGCATGTACATCTAGAAACTAGGCCCCTTTTAACTCACAATTTCACCTCCAACCCTAACCTGCTCGACCTCTGATCGGAAGAGATTCGATTCCGTCCTTGCCCGCCCACACATTGAACCCCACCTTGCCTCTGGTGGAAGGTTGGCGCCAGTGTTCGGCAGTGGAACCACCATCAGTGTGTGAATGTGTGTGAATGGGCCTGTGACTGTAAAGTGCTTTGGGGCCTCGAGGAAGGTAGAAAAGGATAATACAAGTATACCATTTATCCTATTTTTCTTCTGCTGTGGACTCACCTTAAGGTCTAACAGCTCCCGATTCACATTCAAGCAAAGATATACTCAGGAATGCAATTTAAAGCTTAATTTTCTTAATATATGTCCCCCATCATCAGAAAAATGCCTCGATGTTAAAAACACTAAAAACAAAATTTACATCAGAGTAGATCTTTAAAGGGATTTCCTCATGTTTCCTCATTTGGTAAATGATTCTTGCTTCTGTTTTGCTTGAAAACCTGAATGTTTACATCTGCAGGCATTTGGCAGCAGTACTGTGTATTGTGATCCCCGTTCCACTTTTTTATTTTAAATTAAAGACTCACTGTCAGATTTTTACATGCAGCACTGTGTGAATCAAGTGAGGTATTTTTTTTTAAATTAATTTTTTGCATCCACGATTGCAGAATTAAACAAAAATATTTAAAAGTTTCATTTGTATTTTAAAAAATTCTGTGCATTGGTTAAAGTGGGGCAACATTTTCAACAACAATATTACAGATTTATGTTTTTTAACAATAAATAAAATTTGCAATTTTAGTAAAACAAATCTAAGGCCCGATTTTCTCACCCCAGTAAAAATGTTCTGGACAATGTTACTCTTATGCTACGTTATTGAACTATATAAACAAAATTGAGGATACTAAAATGTGCACAAAAAGTACACATTTTATTAGCACTTCTGTCTCAAGAAAAGGTATAAGTTCCTTTTACATTGGTTGTTTTTAGAGGTCTTGAAGGTCCAAATGTTCTTCGCCGGCTTAAATACGACACTTGCTTCTTAGTCCAGGTGAGGCCATAAATCTTGACTCTTCCCATGTCATAACTGTGACATCAGAGCCCCTGCTGGCATCCGAGCGCAACAACTGGGCCCTAATGTAGATTCTTTAGAAAGCACAGAGAGCAGCTGGGGGCAAACGAGTGTCTGCCAGTCTCCTGGCAACCATGGCAACCAAGTCAACAGAGCAGCAAACTGTCAGGTTAAACTTAAGCCTCGTTGGGTGATGTTTCAGTGTCACCCGAAAGCTAACCTTGCACGCATCCACATGCCTGATGGGAACTTTTGTTGGCACAGAGTCTTTGCAGACCTGGAATGCAGGGATGGATGTGATGCAGCAGATGAAATAAAGTTGGCAAGATGAAGCTTTCATGTATAAAAATACGTATACTTTTATTGAAAATTGACTGAACATTTTAGCTTGGTCCTATTTGGAATTGAACAGTTCCTGTTAGTATTGGTGCTCGTGTTTAATTTTCTTTTGCTATGTAATGTTTTAGTTTTTTTTTCTGGTCATGTCAGCAAGTCTCCTGAATCTGGGTCCTTCACAACCAAGTCTTGACAGTTTCCATCTACAAGAGGGGTCAAAATGCTGTAAACCTTTACAAAAAATTATCAAACCAAATTAAATTTCTGTGACTTTTTGAAGTTTTCCTGGGCAACATTTAACTTTTTAATGACACTAGCTTTTGCGTACTAGGTCATTTGAGTGCACAAATAAATATGTTATATAATGCTATCGTTTGCCTTTCCACTTTATTGCTTTCAGGGGTCTCCACAGGTGGTCTGGTAGAGATTTTTTTTTATGCCGGATGCCCCTCCTGACACAACGCTGTATTTTATTCAGACTGGGGACCGGCACAGGGAGGCCCAGATTTGGGCCCCCTTGTGGCTACATCAGGCTGTGGCGCAAAGGGTCTTGCCCAAGGACCAACACTGAATGAAGGTCATTGCACACCCTGGGACTTGAACCCTGGTTTCCCATGTACCAGTCCATACAAATATATAGGAATATAAATGATTTTTTAAAGTTAGGACATAGGATTGAAAAAAAATACAATTGATTGACTGTCAGAGCAGTAAATACCTAAAGTTTAATTGGAAAAAGGATACCTAATATTTTACCTGTTTCTCTGATTTTACCTTCTCTTGTGGTTCCAATAAAAAGAATATAGTTTGTTAAAATAATACTTCTTCATATTTCATGAAAACCACACCTATCTCTTAAACAAAAAAAAAACAAATATCTGTTTTATTTTCAAGAAGGCCTTTAACTGATTAACATAGACAAAAATGTAGGCACTGCTTGTATTTTAAATGATTCTTTATTACAAGGATGTGTAGGCTTATCAGTCTACATAACACGCATTCACCATAACTCTTACTTTCATTCCATTTTTGTGCAAACACTGCACTCACTTCTCATAACAAGTCCTCCCTCCACTTCCACCCTGACCTCCTACTTTTTCCGAGGCAGCCACGTGTCAGCCCACAGTGTCATTAAAACAGACTTCTCCAGTGCATGAATTTATAGCCATCAGTACACGTCATTCAAACACGAGCTTATATTCCAAAGACACTAGCTTCTCTCTAACCAATTCATTCTACCTAAACTCAGCCCTCTTAAATATAAAAATACTATTATTATCAGTTTTTTTGGACTAAAATTCCATCAAGGAATTAGGACATATCATGGAAATTACACATTGCTCATAAATGTTGTCATTTTATATACCTGTATATATCATGACAGCCTGCCATCAGCTTTATTTTATTGCTAACGATCTCGTATGTCATTTTATGCTGTAAAATAACATGAGAAATGTGCTTGGGCTGGTCTGCTATTTATAAATAATGCATTATATGACGGTTTAAACCACATAACACCACCTGTTCTGCTGTGCAAAATATCCATGACATTTTTTATAAGAAATCATCAATTGCCCCTGATCATCTACATATACAGGATTTAACTTCGGTGGTACTGTAATTGCATTAAGTGCTTTCATCAAGACGCTAACACTGCATCAAAAAAAGATGTTAAAAGCTGTAATATTTATTGTTATGCTGTTTAAAATATTGAAAAGAAAAACGTAATAAAAAATGTCTGTTTGGTTTTGGTTGTTTTTTTGTAAATTCAAAATTTTTAAAAGTATAAAATAAAAGAGTTTATCTTCAGTGGAGTTTATCTAAACTCTTAATCAAACAAAGCCTTCTATCTACTTATACTGCAACATGACTTAGCTTGAAGGATAAAACATATTTAACTGTTAACAATAGTCTTTTCAAGACTATTGATTCAGAACAAATATCATTTTTGGAGAAGTTCATTTCTGTAAAACAAGTTCTCACTGAGGCAAAATGTTTAAATATACATGAAGTACATAGACTGACCAGCAGCTCCACATACCTTTCTTTATAGTTTTCACATGCACTAGAGAAATAGTAAAACTGCGGCCTTTATTTCTACACCAGAGCTTAAAAAACATAAATGAAACAAAAATGCCAAATATAGCCCAGCAGTGTTGTCAGATGGAAACAGGACAGACAATGTGTATCTGTGCAAGGGAAAGTCATTAAAGACATTATTTTAAATGGGGGGAGTCTTAGTAACCAGGACATTTCCTTGTTTTCTCAGACACACAAAAAAAAAAAATCCAGAAAAGCTTCATTACCGTGTGGTGTGTGTAAAGTCACACTTCACACTTGTTTAGTCTGTGACCCTGTTTGCAGCAAACAGTGCTCACAGAATGCCTGAATGCCGAACATAGCTCACCGCAAACAACCATGGACACATTTGCTCATGTTTAATTACAGAAAGAAAAATGGAGGAAGTTATCTGCACTTCTTTTTGCTTCAACTTTAAATGGGCCATGAACCACTGATCAGGATCAACTCAGTGTATTCTAACTGCTCACTTATATTTTAATTTTCTCTCTCCCCTGTCCCTTAAAAGGAGTGTGCTTTAAAGTGTAAACCAACAAAATATTTAGCAGGAATTAGTGGCATTTTGCAAGTCACGACAAAGAGCTTACTTAAGGTAGAACCTGAGCCACCGAGTGACATGGAAATCTTACTGTGAACGTTTGCGTGGCAACACGATACACATGTTATGTAGCTCTATTACTCACTTACATAAATCATTTTTTTCAAACTAATTTTTAATTAATTAAGTGCCTATTACTGCAATTTTTCATTTGAAATGCATCTGTTTTTTTATTAGTAGGACTTGACACTCATTGCAGACTAATGGTCCCTCTGCTTAGGACCACGGAGAAAAAAGAATTCTGACTATAATCTCAGAGTTCTGAGAAAAGTCAGAAATTTTCTTTCTCCATGACCCTAAACGTATTTCGTATCTGACAAAATGCAGTAATCATTTGTAAAACTTTACAACTATGAACAATTTTTTTTGCTTTTAATTGAAAATGCCGGAATCAAATCTTAAACAAAGGCAATGTTTTTCTGTTCCTCCTAATCTATGATCTTTTAAATCTATAAAATAAACAGATCCCTAACTGATCTTGCTACTTGTTTTGCTACTTGTCATCCACTGCCAAGGTGAAGGAAAAATACAAAAACAATTTCATTGAAGGACCCTGAAGCAATAGGGCATGTCTTCCCTTTAGTGTGCTCTTTAGTGTGCTCTTTGACGTCTTCATCAAATATCTGAACAAGCCGTCAAATGTCCACATCGTATTTCAGATTTAAAAAAAAAAAAAACTAACATTCTGGACTTTTTAGAACCCAAACAAACATGTCTTGCTGGAAATGTTGGCACTATTTCAAAATGAAACCAGATTTATTTTATCAACGCACTACATATCTGAAGGTCACCAACATCAACCTATCAAAACAAGCTGAACCGATAACATATTATTTAAAACCAACAACAAACAAACAAACAAAATCTATGCTAGCATACAGTCTTCATTGTTCTTCGATCAAATTATACTGACTCAGCATAAACCCGGGCACGAATTGACACTTATGCACCAAACTGTTGATAGTAATTGACAAGAGGGCCAGTGCGACTTTATGGGAATTTATGTGGCTGCTCTCTGAAAGGAATGCTAAAGTGATGAATTAGAAATGGTACCAAATAAAAATCACATAATCATTGAGCTTTGCTGACTTTCTTCGCCGTTGCATTCGTGTTCACACGCTAAAATTAGAATTTGGTATTTCAATTTGAAAGGACAGGAAAGAATAATATGGAAGCGTATTGTATTCAATACATGTAGTAAAAAAAACAGGTGTTTTTTGTTATGATTTTTTTAGCTATTTTTTATGAACAACAAAAGCAAAAAACTACAAACCGGCTGGGCACTAACCTCATCTGTTCATGAAAAATATAAGATGAGCTGGACTTAAAAGCTTAAAAGCTAAAAGCCACAAAGTGTCTGTGTAAGACGCGATCCGTGTCCGTTTTTATTTATTATGTGTTGGTCATGACATCGCCAGCCTATTTCATTCCTCCTATTTACTTTATCCACAAACATTACGGAGCACGCAGCCTGTTTTTAAGATATTTTTGCAAGGATTTTCTCGATCTTTTTGTATTTCGAGATATTTTTTATAACTTTTCGTCATCATTTTTTAGGGTTTTGAGATTCTTTTTTTTGTTTGTTTTTTTTGTTTTTTTCATGATAATTTGTTAATTACTTTTTAAATAATTCTGCTGTTTTTTCAAGATATTTCATTGAACATTTTCCAAATCACTCCAAACCTCACAGCTTTAGACAAGCAGATCCTATTTATCGAAAAACAAAACAAAAATAAACTGTTCATACAGGTGAATTCTGTATTTAATGCTTCCCCAAAATTTTGCTCGGTAATGTTCGTGGATGAAGTAATTAGGAAGGACAAAACAGACTGTAGATATTGTGGCGAGCACATTAACAAAATGGACACGGATCATGTCGAGGACACAGACACATTGTGGCTTTTTAACTTCAAGTTTCAGGTCATCTTATGGCTTTCATGAGCAGATGAGGTTGGTAGCCAGCCCGTTTGTAGCTCTCTGCTTTCAAAACCACCTTTTTTTATTGAATACAATATGCTTCCGTAGAATAACGCTACAGTTTGTTGCAGGAAACAAACATTAAGAAGGTGCTTCTCACAATAATCCATGTTTCTCTGATAACTCAAGTCTCTTAGCACTAAATAGTAGTTGATCCATCATTACAATGTCAGTCAGTAAATGTACTAACAAATGGACATTCACTGAAATGTTTTGACTTACACTGCTTTATTACTTATACACTGTGTTCATCTTTTAGGAAATACTAAATCATATTTAATGCTTTAGATGAATTACATGATTGTTTTGTAATGTGTGGTCAAAATAATCTCATTGAGAGGTAGCTTGGCTACAATATATCACTGTAACACGCTGCCTTGTTTCCTTTTGAACTGACTGAAGGGCAGAAATAGCATTGAAACAGAAATCAGAGACCCAGACAGCGCCTGAATGGAAATTGTCACAAAGCCAGAGAATATCAATGGGAGGACTTGACATTTTGCACATTTTGCACACAAAAAACATTGATAAACGTCATAAAAAACAGTAAAGCAGGTGGGTGCGGTCCTGGGAGTTGAACTGCACTTACAGTGAGTGAGGGTATATTCGTCAGCAGATATATCTAAAGACAGAAAAAAAAAGAAATACATCAGACACTCTTGAAATGACAACATATTTTTAACTAATTTTATCCAAATAAAGTTGAGAAACCGCTGCTCAATTTGATTACACAGAAGTTATGGAGGTCAGCAGTGAACTCCACCTCCCTCTTCCCGTTATGGAATAGGACTAGGGGGAGGGGGCTATAAAAAGTAGACCCCCTCACAGTCGGGCGGACTCACTTCCAAGCTGGAGCTGCAGCCGCATCTGATCTCCCCGAGCAGCTGTCCCAGCTTTTGCATCAGCACAACAAATACTTTGCATTGCCTGACCTTTTCCACCTGCATCACTATCCCAGCCATGCCCCCGTGTCACTCCACCCGCCACATCGCCGTGAACGCACACACAAGCCGTGTTCCCCTCACACCTCTACTCAGCTCCCACAAGGCCCCTCCCTACCACGCACCCAGCTGACATGTATCCCCCCCAGGCCCATACAGTTGTGTTATTGCTCTGACACATTAGCTCAAAACGGACTTCTGTGTATGTGTGCGTGTACATATGTGATGGCGTCAGAAAGTGAGAATTGATTTGAATTTCCGGGGGGGGGGGGGGGGGGTGTTAGCCTGCAGCATGCAGCAGTGTGACAAAATATGGCAGCATAAAGAAATATGGCACGGGATGTTAAATAAAAGTTGAAGTTGTGCAATGTTTCTTGATTTTATGGTCATAATAGTATGATAATATTGATAATGGTTAACTTCGAAAGAGATTTTTTATTTATCACCAATTCAGCGTAGCAAAATGAGCCAAAAAACGGAGGACATTTGCAGGGGAAAGCTTGATCAGATGAATTTGAAACAAGATCTGGGGGCAAACATAGCGAGACTGTAAGCATGCTCAGTATGTTGGTGTGTGAATGAATTAGCAATAATCAGCATAGTGTCATCTCAGTTCATGAAACTGTTGAGCCACATTATAGGTTGATTTATGTCTTGCAAAATGTATTCCTTTAAAAAAAATTCTCAATTACAGGGTTTTTGTATTTTAAAGTGTCCAAACAATAGCAAAATATTAGTTGTATTTTCATCTGTAAACATTTGACCTGAATGCCAACAGAAGTCAAAGTATCACACAAAATGTAGTTGCAGTCCAAAGTGGTGTACCATACAGTGCCTACAACACTAAAACCAAAAGTTTTTTTATCTAAAAAAACTTGCAAATCCATCTTACTTCTTCTTTATCTTAGTTAATATAATATGCTTTAACATTTGAGATATTGAAGTATATTCCAAGTTTTAAACTTCAATTTTGCAGAAAGAATCTTAAAATGCAAATATTTTTTCTGGCTGCACAGTTTGCATAATCTTTTCTCACAATATTGCATCCTAAAAATAATAACAAACATTACAATTATGTAAAATCTTGTAGTAAATAAGATAAAAACTGAGTGGTAGTGGGGATTGGTGTACTCTGGATTAAATCAACACATCTTCACCTGTTATGATGGACACTTGCAGTAGATTAATAATGAAGTATAAAGTTTTAGGTTAGTCTTTTCAAACTACTGAGCAGCAACTGATTATAGCGTAGGAAGGTGTTGTTAACAAACACATTGCACACAAGTAAAATACACCGCAGATGGGAACAGCAGAAAAAGTTCAGAGCACTGCATGAAAACCCAATCTCCCAACAGCTCAGAGGAATCAGATTACCTGTCAAGAAGCTACTGCATTTCTATTAGCCTGACATGCTGCTGTTAAAGTGGCTAAGTTTGTAAAATGTACAAATTTAGCTCATTTTGGTTCTATCAATTTCTTATTTTTGCCTAAATAAAGGCATTCTTGCTGATTTTATTTATTTTTAGAAAATATATGATCATAGTGGGATTTTTTACTTCCTTTTGTCACATTTATTTTTTGTTGACAAAAAATAGTTTTTTTGCCCTTTCTTTCTTTCTTTCTTTCTTTCTTTCTTTCTTTCTTTCTTTTTTTTCTTTCTTTCTCGTGACACATTTTAAATCTTAACATGTGATGCTTTCCTTGGTTTACATGTTTATTTCTCTTTTTATTTATGTTTTGTGTTCTGTAAATATTTATCTGTAAATAATTGTGAATATAAATTTGAATCATGTGTGGGTGCACTTGTTGGGGAAAAATATTTAAATGGAACAAAATGAATGTTCATCATGACAGAATGAGTGCCGGATGTTTCCATGTGTGTATTTATCTATATGTGAAGTTTACGTGTGTATATGGGTACCTCAAACTAAATGTGTACTTATTAGAGAGGGAACAGGACTATAATAAATATTGTGTGTGGTAATAAGTTAGGCCATGTGGGAGAGAATTTATAATAATTTTACAACTTCTCACTCCCTTTCAATATTTCTTGTTTTTTTTTTTCTTGTCTTATTTTCCTTTTTAAAGTCAGGAACAAAAGATTATCATCATTATCACAGCCATCATCATCATAGCTATGAACATTTTTTCTGAGCATCATCCAAAAGAATGGTCACTTGAGGGAACACTGCTGAGCATTCAGTGAACAGATGCTCTGAACTATGCAGAGTTGATTTACTTACATGTATGAAGACAACGTCTCTTGGTCACCGATGCTCCACTACAAAGCTCATTGTCTTCCCATCAAATGAAGGAGGAGCGACAATCCTTGGACCTTGTTGCGTTGTGATGCTGATAAGCGGCTTTCTGTCCGACCTCGCTGTGTCTCCTCTGGCGATTACGTGTCCCAGGCTTACGGGTAAGTGTAGCGGCCCTTGGTGAGCTTCTCTTGTTGCACTGTAATATGCGCTTTCTGCCCCTGCGGCGGCATTCTCAAGCCATGCATCTTTGGAGTTTTTGACATTTTCTCCAGCTGCTTCCTCTGAGTGACACGGCGACTGTGACATCATCGCCTGAGTTGCTAAGGTGGGAGAGGGGATGAAGCCGGGATAGATCATGTAAGTGGGGGTGTATGCTGGTGGGCTGAAGGCTAAAGGGGACAAGGAGAGATGCACGGGTGTGACAGGAGCCACAGGTGAGTGGGGCATAGGCACCTCCACATACTGGCCCGTATCGGGGTCAAACAGTTTCTTTGTGGTGGCCTGTAAGGGGGTGTCCACCAGGTAATAATGTCCAGTTGTGGGATCTAAAAGCATCTTTCTCTGGGTCTGTGGGGCTGCGTCTCCAGCAGACGGTGTGGGGGACACGTTCAGGGCAGAAGAAGTGAAACATAACACCTGGTGCTGTTTCTGCGGGCTTGTCACGGCTGTGGAACGATGGTAGATCGATGCAGCAGGATGCTCCAAGAACAAAGGAGATTTCTTTGTCTCAGGTCCCTTTAAATGATCTGCACCAGCACAACCAAGGCCTGAAGACCCCTCCATCAAAGCAGACTCTCGATTTAGCAGTTTGGTTTCATTTGCATGGCCCAGCCCGGGAATGGTTAAATAGTTCTCAGAGTCCGAGCAGCCTTGTGTGACAGTGGGATTACTGGGGCTGATTTTGGACTGTCCCTGCTCCACCTTGCCATGTTTCGCCGGCTCTATTTTCACCGACAGTGGAGCCGTTGGTGTCTTGGAGTTTTTAAAAGCAGGTGGTGTTTGCAGAGGAGAACTTGATGGATTGAGAACACTTTCTGAGTTAACTCCGACAGAGGTTCTGTTTCCAAAATGAAGGATTCTTTTGTTTGTAAAAGTTTTGTTTTCCTGGGGAATTGTTTTAAATGTGTCATTATAGTATGGAACATGTATGATATTTGTACTTCTCTTTCCTGTTTCTGTAGTATTGATCAAAGACTGGGGAGTTCTTTCAGCATTCTCAGGCTCCCCACTGGCAATAACTGACAGAACGTGGCTGCCAGTTACCGGGTGCGGGACTTGAGTTTTGCGCTTCCATTCGTTTCGATCAAAAACATAAAGCTGCTCCATTGTTTTGACTGCAGCTTTTAGCTTCTCCAGTGCACCCTGCTTTACTGGAGCCTCACTTCTCTTCTCTGCTGTCTCACAAAGAAACTTGTCCTGCTTTTGTTTTGCCAGTTTGACCTCAGGATTAGACTCAAATGGATCCAAGTTGACCTGCTTGTTTGGTGCTGTGGGCAGTCTGCCACTGCTACAAGCCAAAGGGTTATTGTCACTTTGGGGTTTTTCATGTTGCCTGTCTGCTTCTTGTCTGTGTGATGCCTGACTTGTCTCTGATTCAATGTTTGTTTTTACAGAGTTGCATTTGATCCTTATTGTAGAGGGTAACACATTTTTTGCTGGCTCCGTTTGGACCTTCGGTTCCAGCTTTTCACATTTATTGTCACTTTTATCCAACGAAATGAAGCGATATGAGCTTTTGACCAATTTCCGCACATCCCTAACATGATAGATCGGCGTCTGGAACTTACACTTGGTGTCTCTTATATCTCTTACAGTGAAGTTTGGAACTTTATCGCCTGCAGTTAAAACGTGGGATTTATTATCATCTCCAGCCCTAAGGGTGTTAATATTGCTACTAATTTGGGGGGTCAATAGATGTGCAATGTTTAGTGTGCAGCCTTTGTCTTCTGTCATACTCCTAAGGCATATTTTTATTTCAGGTGTGTTCTTCTCCTTTCCCTCTTTGCCTTGCGGGCTTCCTTCATTTCTCTTTGTGAGCTCATTTACTGCACCCTTATCACACGTGTGTTGTGTCAGATCGCCAGTGATGTCCCTGTCCTTTGATAGGAGTTGGCAGCTGGGCACAAAAAGCAGTTTGGTCAGCATGCTGCTGGAGTCCAGTCTTTCATTTGCCGTTGTCTGTGCATCACTTACAGAAGAAACCTCTTTTCCAGGCGGTGGATTGTCTTCTTTTGATTCATTAAACGAACAACTTTGGCTTTTGGCTGCAGCTGTTTTTAAATCATCTTCTCGCCTTTCTGAAGTTTTGTTGTCTGTGGTCTCCTCTGTAGACCCAAAGGAGCTGAGTCTGCCTCCCTCATCAAGAGAGTTTACAGTAAAAGCTGAGCCTGTTTCTGACATTTGGCTGTGTACACATCTGCATTTGTCTCTTGGCTGATCTGGGTCTTTTATATGCAAACAAGGGGAGACTGCTGGGTGTGTATCACAGATTTCTCCCCTCTCCATCTTGCGTTCCTGCTCAAACTGCATCTTTTTAGAAATTACGTTTTTCAACAGACTCGATGCAAAAATTGCCTTCTTGTGCGTGTCCCCCGTGCTGTCTGTGCGTCGATATTGCAAAGCACAACCCGAGCGCGCCTTCACGGAGCATTTGGAGTCCCTGTGTGCGTTTGGAGATTCAACATTACAGTGGAAATTGAACGTGACTCCACGCTGCACCTGCTGGGGATCTGTCAGATGGATCTTTTGAGTAGAGGACGCAGACTGTTTGGAATCTGTACTTTTGTTCAGGGCATCCACTTTGGTTTGTGGAGCTTTCATTCCGCCCCTAGAATCATTATGTCTCCTATTCTCCACAGTCCTATTCATTTCTAGAGTTGTGCTCTTATGCGCAATGACGCTGCGCTCTTTGCCGCGCATGTTTCCATAATTCCAATCCACGTAAGCCGACCATTTATTCAGACCATATTCCGACAAGGAGGACTCGCTTGACGTGCTAAAATTAATGGCATCAAAGTAGGGACACGCCAGGCTTCGGAAAGACTTTGCTGTCAAGTTACGCACCTCTTTATCAGCGTCGTCCAGTTCACTGATGGAGCTGGACGCTCCGCTGGAATAGTCATTGATATCGTTCCGTCTCAGCTTCGTTGCAAGGTGCTGACGGCCTGGAGCGGGGATGAAATATTGGCCCCTATCGCACAGGGGCCCTGCTCTGGCGCCAGAGCTCACTAAAGAGAAATGTCGTCTGTCTCCATAGTGCGCGGCGTACCCCTGGGCTCTGTTGTCAAAAGCACCCGTGGGGTCATTTCCCCCTCTGGAGGAGGTTTGTATGGACAGGTGAATCTTCCCCGTGTCTTCCCTCAGGCTTTTGCTCACACTTTCATCAGAGCTGATGCACTTATCCGAGTCACAGAGATCACTGTCCTCCTGCTCGGTGCTGACTGTTCCGGTCAGAGTGGACAGCACTTGTTTGGCCTGACTCCTTCCCTCCAGAACCAAAGTTCCCTCCCGCGTGTCGTCGCTTTCAAATGAAGCATAATCCACAAAAGAATAGACAAGGTTGTCGTCTTCAAAGTCCCAGCAGGCTCCTCTGCCCAAGTCGTAATCCACGTCGTGGTCGAGCTCTGTCAGCTGGATTTCGTGCGTCGTGATATAGTGGGACTCATCCTCCACGGCGTCGGAGCCGCAATGCTCGGACAGCGCGTCGTCCGAATCTGTCTTGCTGTTCAGATAAATGTCGGTGTACTGCAGATCCTCGCTGCACCCGCTTGGCTCCTTGTCGTTCCCCGAGTCCACATCGGGAAGTTTGGTCAGAGTTTCCAGCATCGGCTGCGTCCCGGGGCCGCGCTCCAGACTGTCCTCTGACGGCTCCTCCTCCTCGGTGATCTCTTTCTTCTCCTCGGGCTTCGGGCACTTGATAACGGACAGCTGGTTCCCCTCGCCGGTGAAAGTCACTTTAACCGTGGTGGGCCCCCCAGCTCTCATGTCCAGATCCACATAGTTGGACTCGGCGCGGTTCGTCTCGGCGGCGGGGCTCGTGGCTTTCGGATCGCCCTTCTTGAGCAGCTTCCCGTGAAGTCCGGTGTCATCTCGGTAAGTGAGAGTTTCCTCCGCTGCTTCCATTCAGGCCAGGATATTACCGTCAGGTGGTCTTCGTTTACGATGTTACTCTGACACTGGACGGAAAACTCTGCAAGCTGGGGGCGACGGGAAACCGGGAGGGCGCGTGGGGGGTGGGCATGGGGAGGTCCTGCCTGAATGTGTGAGTGTTGGGGTGGGTGGGGGTGCAGATAGAGATAGACACACAGAGAGGAGAATGACAGTCCACCAAGATGTAGAAAAGGATTTTAAGTTTTGATTTGCTGAATAAACGTTTTCAGCACTCCTGGAAGAACAGCTCCACTTCAGGGCGCTTTTATTTTTGAAACAAAAGACACAATTCTGTCCTTAGACCCTCCTTCGCAGTAAGGAAAACCTCCTAAATAAACGGATTCTGGAAAAAAGAAGAAACCTCAGGGGTGTCAACATGAAGGAGGGATCCTTCCCCAGGACAGACAGGCGATGTGCCAGAACTCCTCCTACAGAGGATTTAGCTTATCTAACTCTACAACTACGTGTTTAAATAGTCCAGCAGATGAGCTTCATCCAGATGGAGTTGGTGGACGGCTGGGGGCGCAAAACGAAGTCCACAGCCAAGTACAGCAGCACAGAATCTGGAATCACTCCCCTGCTGGGGACAAAGTAATATTCTAATCCTAATGTACTTTGATTTACGTTGAAAAGCGGAAATGTTTGGAGCCCTTAAAGGAACATTGAAGAAAAAAAATCAAAGTTTAAAAAAATTAAAAAAGAAAAAACAATCAAGGTAAAAAAAAAACAACAACTGGCGAGCACCACTTAGATTTTTTTTACTTTAATTGTTTTTTCCCCTAAAATGTCCCTTTAGAGGCTCCATAGTAGACTAACTAGTTTGTTTTTCCTTTTTTTTAACTTATATTTTTTTTTTACAAAGGTTTTTTTCTTCTTCAATATCCCTACAGGTGCTGTGTAGAAGGGAACTAATAATGTGGAGTAAACCATATTTTGTTGTGAAAACGTAATTTATAAAAATTATACTGATAAAAATGTAGGCAGTTCTTTCTGGATGGTTGAAAAGTTTAAAATTATTAAGGACACGGCAGAGAAATAAGAGCTCCATTACAAGGACATTTTAAAACAAAACATTTGTTTTATAAGATAAATTGTATATCTTTCCTTTACCTTAAATTACATGGTTTTGGGGTTGTGCAGCCAAAAATACTTAAGAGATTATTTTTCTGTGATGATACTACTCAACAGTAGTTATAGACTTGGTGAGTTTTACAGCTGATCTCTGGTCTCATGGACAATCTCAGAGTACATATATACAAAATAGGAAGAAAAAAAGAAAAAAAACAGCATTGAGTCTTGCTCATTTCTGAGTAGTGCTGAGAGTAAAAATCATTATTTAAAATGTAAAAGTTTTGGGAAACATAGATTGTCACATAACATCGGATAATCTGAACCAAGTGCCTAAGCCTCTCTACATTTGACCACGATGAAGCTTGTAACATTTTCGCATGCAAGCATGCCTTGAGGGCTGTTCCCACTCACTGAAACAACTGTCAACATGATGGACAGAAGTATTCGCCATCAGTGAGTGCCACTCAGCCAAAAGAAGGCCATGCCTTCCGCTGCAGATGTTTGTCCAGATCATATTTTTGATGCTGGGCTCACATCAAACCTTCAGCCACTGTTAAAAAAAAAAAGTTGAGGAACACAAAGTAAGCGACTGTTTGGTGATGAAGAGAGAGGAATGCTGAATCAGGGTGTCCTGCAAAAAGATGATCCAGTTGTTGGGTTTCTGTCTAGGTTTTTTAAGACACAAGTGTTGTTCCTGGACAGGACCCCAGATTGGTGGTATGCAGCCAGGCGGCGGGGGGTGGGCTAACAGTTGCTGCGTGTGGAGGGCACACCGACGGCAGTATCAAGGACAGAGGCCGCCAATACTAAACCTTTGTCACCCTTTCAGCGTTTACTCCTGCCTGAAGCAATGTGAAGAACACACATTAGAGGGAAAAAAACTGTCCCAAGAGCACAAGAAGAACCCAATTTTAACACTTTTTTGAAACAAAGTTCAGTTTTTGGAACTTTTTCACTTTGTGTTTGTATTTCTATGTGTATCACTTTATGTCCTCTAATACTACACTGCATTTTAGTAGGAAAGAATGCACTCCTCTGCATTTGCTGAACAGCTGTAGTTATTTTTGTGTTAGGACTAAACATAAAAACAAACATGATGTAAGATATCTGATCAGCTTATGAAACTTCACCCAAGCTTTTATATGTGTGACCCTTATTAAATAAAATCCTGAGAACCGACTGGCTTCTTACAAACATAAATAACTTGAGGACCAGCATTGATAAATAGGACCAAATATAAGAAAACAAATGGATTATTACATAATAAGAGTATTACATTTTTGGGAAATTGTCTGTAAAAAGACAGATGAAGTAAAATAAAATTAAAAAAATATTCTTAGTTGTTTCATATAAAAAAGATCTCTGTTTCTTTATGACTTAAGCACATATTCATTAGAGACAGTTACATCCTTTTGTGGTTATAAATGAAAAATGTTCTAAACTAAAGTAATAAATCAAAAATAAATTTTATACAAAAAACATAATTCAAAAAAGTAATTTTTCTGTGCAATTGTAGTTGTATCTGTATCAAAGATGGACTCAAGAGACACAAAGCCGATAAATTGAGGCAAGCGTTTAATTTGTGGACAGGGCTCATGTGAGCGAGTTGAGAACAGGTTCTCACTGCCTGCATCAAAGCAGCAGGTGCTAAATCATGAACACCATTAATCAACACCACCATCAGACAGCGTGAAGACCCCTTCCACCCATGCTTTTGCTCACGTATCAGATGTTGATCAAGAATTGGGGGGAAATGATACACAATATGCAAGCTGCTCATAAAATAGCCATTTGATGGGGAACGATAAGTTGAACAGCAACACAGCAAATCCTCACGTATTATCGAGTGCTGATTTTGAAGTGACAAATCTTCAGAGGGGACAGCTGTTAGTCTCACAGCTGATGTGTTTCTGCGTGGGCTGTTTGGAACTTTTGATAAAACTCTGTCCAGATTTTCTTTGAACAGCCTGTTCATGACCTTTTGAGATCAACCTAATCCACAGAAACCAGATACTGTAACTGCAAAGGTTGAAACTGAAAGCACGAGATAGAAAACACTGTTTTTTATTGAAAGTGAATCAGTGCTGTTTAAATGATAAAGAAATCTACAAGGTGAGATTGTTGGTATTCGTTTTATCCCAGATGAGTTTTGTTGTTTTGAGAAAGAAGAAGGAACAAAATAGAGGGAAGCATTTTTCTTATGAGCAATTTTGAAAAAATCAAGAGAGTCTAAACATTTTATCCCTTGTGCTTTCCTAGGTACTTTGACATTGGGAGTTGGGTCATCTAGACCAGTGTTTTTCAACCTTTTTTGAGCCACGGCACACTTAAACCTTGACAAAAATCCCGCGGCACACCAGCATCCAAAAAAATAGATAAATAATAAAAAAAAAGAAAAAGCTCAGTCTGTATTGAACTACAGCCCCTCTGCAATCTCACATGCATTTTTGTGATAATTGTTGCAGAAAAAGCTGGAAACTGCAGCTGTTTTTTTCTAAAAGATGTATTAAAAATTAAGTCAAAAGATTCAAAAGCTGGTTGATGTGTGTTCGTTGTTTTAAGACGTTAATAGGAGAGACTCATTGTGCGCTAAGACAGTCACTTTAATGCATCATGGGAGATGTAGTGCCGATGATCCGCCGACCGCAGAAAGACCAGCGTCTTTGAGCTTCATGGTTTTGTTCACTTGTTCCAGTCTGATACCAGATTCTGTGGAAAGCTACGCCGCTAAAGACAAGCTTTAGCTGGTATTTTTGTTGGAACAGAGAGACTTTTTTGCGCTAAATCGAAACAAGGAAGTGAACACTTTAACCACTTCTGATTGGTCAGACTGATGATATGTGATTAAGCCTTCAAGAATGATTGGTGGAGACAGTTAAAGGGGCGGGACTTTTCCTTACACAGTTATAGCTGCTGCTAAATCGCGGTATCCCGTTATTCTTATCAAAATGTCTTTAATAGAATCATATAAACACAAAGAAAAAATAATTTTATGATATTTCATATTCTTAACTTCTCAGTTTTTTATCAGGGCCTGTTTGGTTGAACAAAGAGCTGATTTCCTGGAGATGGTAATTGCTTTTAGATCAGTTAATGAGGGCAATTTCCCATGGCACACTTGACCATCTCCCACGGCACACTAGTGTGCCGCGGCACACTGGTTGAAAAACACTGATCTTGACCAGTGTTTTTCAACCTTTTTTTAGCCACGGCACACTTTAGCCTTGACAAAAATCCCGCGGCACACCAGCATCCAAAAAAAAATATAAAAAGCAGAAACTCAGTCTGTATTGATCGACAGCCCACCCCCCCCCCCCCCACACACACACACACGCATACAATCACACGTGCATTTGTGTGATAATTGTGGTAGAAAAAGCAGGCCAAGTTGTGGCTGTTTTTTTTCTAAAAGATTAAATAAAAGTTAAGTTAGAAAATTTAGAAACTGTTTGATGTTTGTTTGTTGTGGTTTCAAGACGTTTAACAAGGACGATTCATTGTGCGCTGACACACTGTCCCTTTAAGCCAATGCATCATGGGATGTGTAGTGTGAAAACTGCCGCAAAAGGGCAGACAGACTAGCGTCTCTGAGCTTCATTGTGTTGTTCACTTGTTCCACGGTCTGACAACGAATTCTGTGGAAAGCTACACCGCTAAAGACGAGCTTTATCTGGTATTTTTGTTGGAACTGAGAGACTTTATGAGGAGAATCGAAACAAGGAAGTTAAGACTTTAACCACTTCTGATTGGTCAGACTGGTGACATGTGATTAAGACTCCTAGAATGATTGGTGGAAACAGTTAAAGGGGCGGGACTTTTCCGCAAACTGTAACTGTGTAGCTGCAGGTAAATCGCGGTACCGACATTCTTATCAAAATGTCTTTAATAGAATCAAATAAACAAAAAGAAAAAATAATTTTATGATCTCTTAGATTCCTAACTACTCAGTGTTTTATCAGGGCTTTTTTGGATGAACACAGAGCTGATTTCCTGGAAATGGAAATGTTTTTAGATCAGTTGAGGGCAATTTCCCACGGCACACTAGTGTACCGCGGCACACTGGTTGAAAAACACTGATCTAGACCCACTAGACAGTGCTCTGAACCTTTTTTCTTCAAAGATTTGTGATCTTCACTGGTGTCCATGGAGTACATGAAATATTTCCACCTTTATCCCCCTTTGTCATGGTAGGGAGAACACGTCAATGTAAGGGTGGGGTCATCTAAGATAGCACAAGGGTTAATGGATTGATTTCTGCTGTGACAATTGTTGGGGAATTTTGTCAGCTAGGCTTGGTTAGCTCAAGTTATTTATAAACGGAGTGAAAAGTTTTCTTGATCAACCTTTAAAGTCCAGTTGCCCTGAAGATCAGAGTGCCATGAGAACATGACCCAACAAATCCTCACAGATTGGTTTGCAAAGTGGCTGTTCACAGCTGAGGTGCTCTCAGGGTGATGCACAAGGCCAGCATCAAACCGAGCAAATAATTTGGCCTATATCTTGCAATATTGTTTTTTTTTTTTTAGCTTTTTTGTGTATTGGAATGTTCATTCATCACAAAAAACAACCCCAATGCAGTATTTTGATCCATTGACGTATTTCTGAGTATTCCTCTGAAAACCTGTGCTCTGAGCACCAGCCCCTCCCAATCCACAAAAATGAGTGGGCTCTCTCATTGTGATGTCACAAAGTGGAGAACAGACGCTTCCAGGGAGAGTCTGCACTGCCAGCACCGCCCGAGGCTAACATACATACCCACTTTCTCTGCAGATCAAGCACTGATCAGCAAAATGCTTTAAATGCACATCCATCTTTGCAAATGTTTGGATGTTGTTTGTTTATGTGGACAAAACACAGACACACTGCCCAGGCCAGCTCTAGGTTGACATCATGAAAAGTGCGACATCCACACAAAGCGAAAGCCAGTGCCTCAGAGATCGAGTCGTCGTACTTTCGTGTAGGAAAATTAGCTGCAAAAATAACTTATTTTTTACAAAAAAATTGTTCTTTAGTGTGTCAAAGGTGATATAATATTATATCTATGGATATAGTTTACTCTGAAAGGCTTAGGAATAGCAGGATATAGGCCCTTTAAGATTACTTTAAATTGTTGTGATCCAGTTCATTCATAATAGGTCAAGATTGCGGTTGTCCTAAAATGCCTTACATGCCTCTGTAAGGGATCAACAAATTACATCTAAGAGTCTTGCAATATGACAAATTTGAAAAGAAAACTTCATCTGAATGGAAGAAACCTCCAGCGAAAATAAACAATTTATTGACTGCAACATTGACATATGCATGCATTCATTGAGGAGGAAAAGAGAACCCAGAGGAAAGGTAAACAGTACAGCAGGTGAGAAAAATCCAACCTTGTCCTAAAATGACCCCAAGCAGTCTAAGATAAAACAAGCATGTATAGCTAAAGACATAATTCTGGGACACCTAAGTCAGCCCCAGCTTGTTTTGTATCTACTAACTGTATGTATTAGATTTGAATAGATTTTTACATGTTTTTTAATTGAATAGCCTTGAATCTGACTGCAGGCTTCATAGTGCTCCATCATCTCCTCTCTGCAAGCATGATCTATGCCTAAACACAAAAAAGCACTATCACACAGACAGTTAATAAATCAGATGTTGGGATGCATTTTTAAAAGTGGAATTTAATGGCTAAGTCATGATTCTCTTTCATTTATGTTGTCACAGGTTGAAACATTTCAGTTTCTGTCTTTTGTAGGTTTACTTTACATAGACCCTCTCAAAAAACCTCTATAAAAAACCCAGGTCAGGAAGATATTATATTAAAAAGTTTAAATTAACGTTATCAAAGAACTATAACCGAAGAGAAGTAGCTGCTACCCCTGATCCACGTTAGAATGAATGGGAGGATAAGTGTTAACTCTTAGCAAAAGCAAACTAGTCCACTGCATGTTGCGTGCTGGTACAGCATGTCAATGCTTTTTGAAGCATCCAGCAGTGACTTCCTGACCTTGGCTGCTGAGCCTTCTGCAGCTCCTGCACAGGAACCAGAGAAGTCTGAGATCAGTAACACCTGCTCTCATGAAGTCACTGACAGCCAGACACACACACACACCTACACACACACACACTTCTCCAGGTTACCCTCTCGCTCCTCTCATCGCATACTCACACACATCATCTTTCAACTATTACACGGTTCAAAGGGTGAAAGGTCAACTTTGAATCAGAAAGTGTTGCAAGTGAGCAAGATTGGTGGATGTAAGGGATCAGGCTGTTCTCACTGATAACCAGGGAGGATAAATGTCTAACCAAGAGCAGTTAGGATTGCAAGAACTCAACACAAAAAATGAGGAACTTTTAAGTTATTTTTTTTATTAACTATTATGAATTTGTGTAGATTTATTTATGGTAGAATATAGCACTGTGCTGAGCATCCAGCTTGCCAAATAGTTGTAAAGATTTATGGCGTATTTGCATCAACTTTTGTGCTGTTTGTTTAGCAGACAAATAGTTTGAATTAAGCCTGTTAGAAGACTTTACGAAGAATGTTTTTTGCATTGTTGCACTAAATCATCTGTTGTGTGATTTTACAAGAACCACCACATCAAAAGTGGTATCTGATGTTCCACTGAGTTCATTTGTAGCAGCTGTCCCTGAATGTGTGGGCAAACATTTTATCAAATAAGAAAAAATAATTATTTATGTATAATTGTTTTTTTCATTGTTGTTATTTTAGCCTTGAGCATTTAGAAAGTTGACCACAAATCTGCAGTTGTCTAGAGAGAACTAAGGCAAGAGATGCTTGTTGGTTTCATCTTCCATGTGTCGTATGTGTTTATGGATTCCCAAAACCTAAAAACAGCTATGCTAGAATCAGAGCTGTATAAATTATGCCAGCAATGGCAGACATGTACGGTTGCTCCCTTCGGTTATTTGGTTTCACTCATAGACTACAGGCCCTCCAGTTAAGGTCAGACCCTTGTAATGACCTGCTGAAACATCAAACCAAACTATCGTTGAATGAAAGCTTCCATTAAGGAGGAAAACTCAACAATCATGACCAACTGACAAAACCCTGCAACGGCTGATTGATGACAGGAAATCTTTTTAAACATATCTTTTCTTAGAAGACATTCTGTGTGCTCCAAATACGTAAAACAGGTACCATCATTTCCGGACTACAAGCCGCTACTTTTTTCCTGCACTCACAGCCCTGCGGTTTATTCTGTGACGCGGCTAATTTATGGATTTAATTGGCGGCCGCCATGTACGAACATTCGGGCTCACTGAATGATTTTGTATACACCATCCACCACCAAGCACAAGTCATTTTTTTAATACACCTTAAAGCAGCCAAACAGCATGCAGGTCACTTCAGGTCTTAGACACTTCAGTCATGGTTCAACAAAAAGAAACACGCATGCCCGGCCGCATCCCAGAATCCTTTGGTGCCCTTAGACCCAACGTGCACGTGATCGCCGCTACAATATGATGAAGCTTTCAAGTTAAAAGCAATCGTTAAAAGCAGCGTAAAAAAATCCCCCATCAGTAAATGGAAATGCCGGTCAGCTGCGTGACGGAGAGAACAGCGCATGCTCAGAAGTGTATTTAACTCTGAGTCATAGTGACTCGGCTGGCTGCACGTAAATATGTGTGAATAACATCAGCCTTTATTTTATTGGGACACGACTGGAAACACAAATCCATGTGGTCGTTTTTACGGTTTCTGACTGAGCGGAATTTTGCACTGAAAAGCTCACAGCCCCCGTGTGAGCTTTTCGGATTGGAAGGGGGGACAAGGAGCCCGCTTGGCGAGCGTGGAGCGCAGAGGCGTCCGCGGAGCAACAAGTGTTTGTTGTGAAAGGAAACTTCTGACGAACGCGCCGCGCTGAGGCGCGCGCTATTTTACTAGTGTTTTTTTTAACCAGCCCCGTTAGTACCATAACGCTGCCGCAACACAAGTGGAAGGAGAGCTTTTTCACCCCTCCATGCACTGCTGCTCCTTGCTCATTCTTAAACACGTACAACAGTGTGGCGAGCCGGGCGTTGGCCCCGCCTTTAGCCCCTAAGACTCATGGGAAATGGGGGATCGCGGATGTAAATTTCCTCATCATAACTGAGGGATGTAATGTTGATTATGTGGTTACTGTTAGTAATTTTATGTATGATACCTAGTTTGTCAATAAGTAAAAAAAAATAAAAAAAAATAAAATAAAAAAACCCATAACTGAGGAACTTGTGAACAGAATAGAGCTCCATGCTGTTTCAGATGTGGGTGTAAATAGATACATGAGCTTGAGTCAAGGAAACACCTGCTCACTCTGGGAATTGGGATGCGCTTTGTTGAGGTAGCGGCTTGTACATTGATGCGGCTTGTGTATATACAAAAATATTTAAGCACGTTAAAATAGGTGCGGCTTGCAATCGGGTGCGCTTAATATCCCGGAATTTACAGTACTTTGAATAAATATATATAATTATTTTGATCTTAACTGTGACTAATTTTTAATAGGAATCCACCCCAGTGTCATTATAGGGAAAACATAAGTGGAAGTTTTGGTTTACAAAAACTAAATTGTAAAATTCATGTAAGTCCTAAAACTGTAAAAAAGAAAAGAAAAAGAAAAATAATGTTGAAATGTTCATTGTATCAGAAGATTTAATTTTAAAGAAGCTGTTTTATGTTTCCATTTTCACTGAGAAGTAAAGATATGCATTTTTTTTTATTTTACTCACTTTGATCATTCTATTTTTCTCTGAATTTTTGCATTAGATTTTGGTCCAGACTAATATCAGACTTTCCACGTACAATTCATACAGTCAGATATTTCCCATGGAGTTATATTTATTCCAAATGTTTTGAGCAGTACCTTTTGTATTTTAGAGAAAAGCAAGGAGTTGCAAGAGAAAATATCTCCGATAGAATGTTTTTGCAAATGCAACCTATTAATTTGCAAACATGACATGCAGAACATTGCAGAACGTAGCATTATTTAGCTTCACTAGTTTAATTTTCCGAAGTCAAACTTGCCTTTAGAATATTTACTTTGCAGTCCAGACAAAGCTGGACTCTCCTCAGAGCCTTCAAGAGTTAATTGCATGACCCAGTATTTGTCATTTCACATGATTCATTAACATTTTTTTAATTGGTTTATGAGGTAAAGAACAAAAATTCTGCACATGTTTGTCCTTTTTCAGTTTTCTTTTAATTTTACTTCGTTTATTGAATCCAAAAAGGATGTTACAAACAATCAAGGCATCTTCAACAATACTTTTATATCATGCTAAAACAACAGGAGAACAGATAGAACAAACAAATACTCTTAACTCTTGCCATGAAAATAAATAGAGACATGACATTAAATGGAATAAAGACAAAAGAGATTAAACAAATCTTGTGAATGGGAAATTAAATTTCAAATTAAATATGGTTTTGTGGGCCCCCTACTGGTGCCAGTGTGTAACTACAAACAAGTGGCACGAAAAAGCATCTTTCTATTTTAAAGTGCTTGTTCGGTAAACAAATATGCAAAACAAATGAGACTACAACTGTGATAAATTTCTGAGTAATATTTCATTTTGTTTTTTCACCTTTTTTAAGTTTATTTACTTATTCATGACACAAGTGTGTCTCTGAACCACAAACTGTTTCAACAATCAAACCCTGAGCTGTTTTATTTACTCTTGGCAGCATTTTATAAAAATATAAAAATTTTCAAAAATACTTTGAAAAGAGCCATGTATTTGTATGGGTTCTAGCCTCAATTGCCAGGATTTAAAAGAGGATTTGTCTTTATTTCGCGAATTTAAATATTTCAGAGCGTTTAAGATCAAACATTTTCAAACGCTCTCCAAGGTGCTGAAAGCTTCCGCGGATTCACGTTTTTCTTTTATTTTGTTGTGTTCTGCGTTGGTTATTGTGATCACTACACACAAAAACATTTTTCTAAATAACAGAGTCTTTTGCTGCGACACAGCCGATCGTTTCCCCCACCCCCCTCCCCATCCTTCCGGAAGGCTGCAGCCGTGTCAGTCCGTGTCAGGGCTTTCTCAGTAATGCAGCATTTTGTTGTTGTCCAGCGGACGACACCGACTGCCCGCCCCAGCCTCCGTCTCATTTGCAGTCATTAATGCCTGAGCAGCAACATGCCTTCTGCTCTGCGGTGGTTAGCCGTCCTCTTTGTCTCGTGGTGCGTTTGTGGAGAGGCTGCATCCAAACGGAATTTTAAATGTCCTTCAGGTTGCTCCTGCTCCAAGGAGACCATCGTCTGCATCGGCACTTCACAGATTCCCCGGACTGTACCGAATGACATCACCTCACTGTAAGAGCAAAGTGCTATAGATCCACCCTCCTGCATTTGCTTTCAAAGTGACCCCAGGTTGAGTCTGTTAAAGTTGTTTTAATGTGCTCCGGCCAACAGAAGTATTATAAATGGATCCATTGCAGAAATCGCAGAGGGGATCTTTTCACTGATGCCTTTTCTTCAGCTGCTGTAAGTTTCTGTTTCTTTTTTCTGAATACTAGGAAAAACGTTGGTTAGGTTTTTTTTAATTTACCTTTTATAAAGTAATAAAAGCATGAAATATATGTGTTTCTGTTTGCATTTCCTTTACAAGTAAAAACGAAAAACAAAACAAGGATTTCCTTTTCTTATTTTTTAATTTCAGGCTTGTAAATGCCAACTCTTTGACCACGATCAAAGATGATGCCTTCTATGGTCTGTCACATCTGGAGTATTTGTGAGTATCATTAAATGAAAAAGTTTCTAAATTTTATAAACCTATAAAATTATTGCAGTTTGACTGTATCAACCCCATTGTAATAAATAGTCATCTCAAAGAAATGTACTCTGTGTATACTTTTTTTGTACTTTTGTCCTAACAAGTTTCACCATCTCCCCAATTTTAATCTACAGATTCATTGAAGGAAATAAGATTCAGACTATCACCAAAAATGCCTTGCGAGGACTTCGAGCTTTGACCTATCTGTGAGTCTGGTTTTCTCTTCTTAGCCTAGAAAGAAATGAGCTGGTGTTTCCTCTGCAGCACTAAAAAAGCAGTGTGCAGGAAAAAAGATTCAGAGTAGACAGAAATGTGCTTTTATTGTCTCACTGCAGCTCGCTGGCGAATAACAGGATGAGGTTTTTGCCAAGAGATCTCTTTTTTGATTTGGACTCATTGATGGAGCTGTGAGTAAGCACTTGCACTGCTGGGTGGTAGTGTGTGGGTGTGGGAATGTAGCTGCGTGCGGGTGTGTGTTGCCTTTGGAAAGTATGAGGGTAATGCTGTGCTTTGCTTTCATAATGCACCTATTGACTCAGAATCTATCTATCTATCTATCTATCTATCTATCTATCTATCTATCTATCTATCTATCTAGCTATTGTATATCATCTCTCTGTGCGTGTGCAGCTTCTCACTCATCGTCATTTTTCTCTGCTAATGATCTTTCCTTGTTGTAAATCAGAGATCTGCGAGGAAACTCTTTCCAGTGCAGCTGTGAGAACAAGTGGCTGATGACGTGGCTGAAAAACACTAACGCTACAGTATCAGATGTCCTGTGTGCAGGCCCCAATGACATGAAGGGCAAACGGCTCAATGACATCCCCATCCCACCCGGTGAATGTATTTCTACAGGTAATGGGAAGACAAAGTAAAGCTTTTTTAAAATAAAATCAAATTTATTAAATTGATTTTAACAAAATGCACAAAAGAATGATTGTAGATCAAGTATAAAGAATAATCATGCAAACAGCATGGTGATGTTTGTTTTTTAATCTCTTAATTAGAAAATTCTAAAGAGAAATTCAAACTCGGATAAGTCCGGTACATAAAAAAGGGAAGCTGAAGAAAAAGCTTTTTAAAAAATGAACATTACATATTAGATGGAGCACATAGTGGTTTTAAAATGTTTTGGAACAGTCACTTAGAAAAGAAAAAAGCAACCATGATTCCTAAACTGTCTCCAATTCCTAAATGTACTGGATTCAAATTTAAAAAGCATGAATTGATGCCTGACTGGATGAGTTACACTGATGACTTAAACTCCATAAATGACGTGGGAGACCGATGGGAATGGATCTAACTTTTAAAAGAGCTGCTTTTGCTCTCTAGAGTGTGGAGCTGAGCCTGATTGAAACCCTTTTCAAATATGATTGTGAAATAGAAAAACCCTACAATTTTAAAAATAGGTAGTAAAGCAATGGTATTAAAGGTACAGACTTTATCAGCCTGTTTTAAACTGAAATGCAAGCAGTGAGATCCTTGATTCACCTGTTCCTGTTTTTCCCTGCTTCTCCCAGACTTTGTGCGTCATCAGTCGATCCCCATTCAGTCTCTGTCAGGAGACATCTTCTCTTTTAAAGAAGACATCTTTGTGGCGATGGCTGCCCCAAACTCCAACAGCTGTGTGATCATGGAGTGGGATCACATTGAAATGAATTTCAGAAAGTTTGACAACATAACAGGTTTGACAGTACATTCCATGGATTTCTTTTGTTTCACTTTGGTTGAAAAAGATCGGGACACTGGAATAAAGGGATATTCAACATTCAAAGATATTTTTTGTGCAACTTTCCATGGCACTAACTGTGTTGCATAAAATAATGTGTACTTGTGTGTGATGTAAAAAAAATCGTAAAATCTCAAAAATAAATCCATATTTAGAATTTTTTAAATAGGAACTAAAGACATCGTACAGTGTAAACTAATGCAGTAATACACCATGCTTAAGAGGACATAGTGGGAGAAGCTTGCCAGTGTGACAGTACAATAAGCTGTGCCTTTAACTCTAACTAAAGTAACTAAAGTAATATACCTACTCTATATATCTCCTATAGGTTTGTCATTTTATTGTGATTTACTTAAAATAATAATTATATGTGTAACTACATTGTTAAAGTCCCACTCTAATCATCTTTTTACATCTATTGTAAAACTGTTCCCAGTGGTCTTTTAATTATCATTATGGCGTTTTTAGCCAAAACGTAAAAAACCTGTGTTGTTTTCTAGGACATGGTTTCTGCAGAGCAGCAGGGGTTCATTACTGCCAAGTTATGGGCAGGACTGCAGGCGCAAAGCAACCCTGCCCTGACTTTCCATCACCTCTTTGTTTAAATGCTATGCCAGTAGCTCACATCCCCTCACACCCCATTCTAACATTACTGGTGCATGGAAAAAAGACGATAATGCAATATTGAAGCTATCCAGCTGTACAGTTTTGAGCCAAATGTCAGCTCAGACAATGTAAACAAAGACGTACATGAATCAAGTCATCTTCAAATGGATGCATCAGAATAGAGCGCGATAAGGAGATTGTCGCGCGCTGTCTTTATCAACTGCGTCACAGCTACAGACTTTTTCAAAAAACATTTTTTGTCTGCTCCTGATCCACGCTGATTTGTATAAAGAAATATTCAGAACTTCAATTTTAAACTTAATTTTCTTAATATGTGTCCCCTATCGTGAAAAAAATGCTGCTAGTACATGAAAAACACCAAAAACACAATTTTCATTGAAGAGGGTCTTTAATACCAAAAACAACATAATATTATCATACTTTACAATAAAGGAATTACATTTATGTTTGACACTTTTGAAAATAGTCCAGAAAATTGTTGTTTTGCTTGGGAAATAGTCAAACCTAGAGGTTATTTTGGCAGAAACTGCATTCATGTTTTCTGTCAGTAGTTCTTTATCTTTAAAAAGGAAAAGACTAATCAAAACATATTACAGACAATGGCCTCACTGTTTGACTGTGATCTTGTAAAAAATACAAGAATGCTTTGTATTCCATGTTGTTTATCTTTTGTTTTTCTACACAGGAAAATCGGTTGTTGGATGCAAGTCAGTCCTGATTGAAAACCACGTGTTAATAATTGTCACCCAGCTCTTTGGTGGCTCCCACATCTACAAGTTTGACGAGCAACAAAACAAGTTCATCAAGTTTCAAACCATAGAAGTCTTCAACATTTCAAAACCAAATGATATGGAGGTCATCCAGATAGACAGTGACTTATATTTCCTGATTGTAGACAGCTCCAAGGCCGGCATGTCCACCCTCTACAAGTGGAAAGACCAGCCAGATCGTAATGAAACTGGATTTTATTCCTACCAGTTTCTCCACGAATGGTTTCGCGATACAGATGCAGAGTTTGTGGAGGTAGATGGGAAATCCTACCTTATTTTAGCAAGTCGTTCACAGCCCCCCGTCATCTACCTGTGGAACAAGAGTACGTTAAAGTTCATACACCACGGTGAAATCCCAGATGTTGATGATGTGGTGGCAGTCAAGGCGTTCTGGGTGGAGGGTGAGTTGTATCTGGCTCTTGCTTGCTACATCGGGGACTCGAAAGTCCTCAAGTGGGCCAACAAGCAGTTCACGGAGGTGCTGGCCCTTCCCTCTCGAGGAGCAATGATCCTCCAACCCTTCACCTTCGCAGACAGACAATACTTGGCTCTTGGCAGTGATTATTCCTTCACACAAATCTACCTCTGGGATACGGAGACAAAAACGTTTCACAAGTTTAAGGATATTTATGTGCAGTCTCCTCGATCCTTCACCGTGGTGACCTCTGATCGTAGGAGCTTTGTCTTCTCCTCCAGCCTAAAGGGAAAATCTATTGTTTTTGAGCATATATTTGTAGATCTCAGCTTGTAAATGACTAATCTTAGTACATAGTCAGAAATCTCATATGCTGTACAGTGTTATGCAACAAATGACATAACTCCACTCCAGTCCTGACACTGAACTTTTGAGGAAATTATAAAAAATATCAGGCAACTGTAGATGAATAGTCGATACAAGAATGAAACAAACTTTTTCAATAATCTGGAAAATTTTAATTAAAAGCAAACGCTGGGATGATGTTGCATGAAAATAATGTTATGGCTAATCAGGCTTTAAAGGTATGACTTTTGCCTTAAAATAAACCATATTAATGTGTCAATTCTGACTGTCACAGACTGTGGCATCACCTCTAAGCACTGGAGGGAATCCAACTATTTGTTAAAAGTTCCAGACATTAAATACAAAATAAATTTGAATCTTGTTTGCCAGACTGACCTGAAACTTTTTTTTTTTGCTCTATCAGTGGGAAAACAAATCAAATATTTAACTCAATTACAGTTCAAATGCTGTACCCATGAACATCACTTTCAAAAGTGTGGAATTTGTTGAATTGTAGTTGAAAAGTAGTCACAGAAATGTAGAGTTTTCATTTTCCCTCAACACTAGAGGAAATGCTTTGTAGACCAAAGGACTACTAGTGAACTGTAAAGGGGTTTCAGTTGCAGCAATTTATCGTTATGGTTTAGAATTTAGTAAGGGAATGCTTTGACTTGTAACTAAATCAATAAAATCAGTCCTCAGGCATTTTTAAGTTATGGCCTCGCAATAACCTTCACTGAAAGGCTGATTCTTAAAAAAAAAAAAAAAAACAGACGACTTTCCTTCTCAGCTGAACTCAGCTGAATGTAGCCAATGTATCCTATGAGCTTACGTGTCAGTGTTTTGTTATTGCATAAATGCTACCGACTGCCTGGCTAAAAGCAAATATTAATTTCTATGCAAAAATAGGATCAAACTTAAAAATGCCTTTTCACAAATGTGAACCTTTTTCTTGGCAGTTTTGTTTTCCAAATATTTTTTATATATTTATTTACAATTTGTAAAACAGTCTTTTTTTAAGCTGATGTAGCATGATGTCAAGGTTAGGCGATGTTCTCTGAAAAACTTGTTCATTTAAGTGTATTTGTGAATTTGGATGTTTTCACTACTAAAACCATAGCGATGTTGAAGAAGTGACTTTTTACATGTTGCACCCTTGAAAACAGACAGGACTTCGTCTTCTTTTGGCAACTTTATTCACCCGGACTTTGTATACTTTTATAGTTAGTGCTTTCTTCTGAGGCAGCCAGAGCAAGACAGGAAAAACGTGACGGCCAAAAAA
>CM074491.1:18551248-18790822 GCA_037389245.1 Oryzias sinensis
TGTAAGATGCTGGCAGGTAAAGCATACATGGAGTGCCACAATCAAGTGGCTGGAAAAATATACAGGAACATGTGTGCAGAATATGGACTGGAAACCCCAAGGTCAAAATGGGAAACACCTCCGAAGGTGGTAGAGAATGAGAGGGCAAAGATCCTGTGGGACTTCCAGATCCAGACTGATAGGATGGTAATGGCGAACCAACCAGACATTGTAGTGGTGGATAAAGAACAGAGGAAAGCCGTTGTGGTGGATGTGGCAGTTGTGGTGTTCATATTTGTGTGACATGCTTGGTGTGAAACTACCCCATCTAGTGGCAAAAAGAAATATATACTCTAACAGGTGTATAACACCGGGAGACGGTTCTAGAGAGAAGTAATGAGGCGTGTTCGGAAATAAAGCCGATACTTGGTTGCAGTCCGTTGTCCGGTTCTTTTTCTTTGAAGCATTACGGACATTACATTGGCGACGAGGAGTGAACTCTAGATATTTTTTTTCTCTCAAGAGAGCAAGAACTGCAGCATTAAAAAAAAAGCAGAAGAAAGAAAAAAAAGGTGCATCGACGATGGCAGGAAACATGGCGACTCTCCTTCCTTTTGACACAGAAACGGATCCAGGCACTGTTGGACCTCGTTGGACCAAGTGGGTGCAAAGGTTTGAAAACTATACTACTGCTATGAACATAACAGGAGATGCCAGGCTGAAAGCATTATTGTTGCATGTGGCAGGAGAAAGAGTCCATGATATTTACGACACAGTAGCAGCAGAAGATGATAAATATGCAGACACAAAACAAAAGTTGACAACTTATTTTTCTCCAAAGAAAAATATTCAATATCAAGTGTTCGTGTTCCGAAAAGCCACACAAGAACCAGGAGAAAATCTGGACAGTTATCATACAAGACTGAGAATACTGGCAAAAAATTGTGAATTTACGGACTTAACAGCAGAGATTAAAACACAAATTATACAAAGCTGCACATCATCGAGGTTGCGCAGGAAAGCCCTAAGGGAGCCTGAATTAAGCTTAAATGACCTCCTTGATTATGGAAGAGCACTCGAACTGTCTGAAATGCAAGCTACAGGCATGGAAACAAAAACAGAAGCAGTAGTCAACAAGGTGTCTTCTAAAACATCAGCCACGCATGCTAGTAAAAGCAAGTGGTCAGCAAAACAACAGTCCAACAACCGCTGCAGGAATTGTGGAGGTAATTATCCTCACACAGGAGAGTGTCCCGCCAAGAGCAAACAATGCAGAGCCTGTGGCAAATTAAACCATTTTGCAAGACAGTGCCGCTCTAAGCAGACATATACCACCTCAAAAGCACCACGAGGCAGAAATGGTCAAAACTCCAGGAACATTCACTTCACACAAGCGGCTGCAACAAGTAAAGACCCGGATAATTCTTCCAGCAGTGATGATGCATACGTTTTTGCAGTTGATGCTGAGAAACTTTCAGACTTGCCACAAACTCAGATCAAACTGAATGGATTTACTATATCCGTTCTGATAGATTCAGGAGCCTCAGCAAACTGTCTCAGTCAAACATGTTTTGAGCAACTGAAACCACGCCCACAACTTTGCCCCACTGAAACAAAAATCTATCCTTTCCGTTCCACTGTTTCCTTACCTGTCAGTGGTGTATTTAAGTGCTGTGTGGCAAAGCGGAGCAAAAAGATTATGTGCACGTTCTTTGTGATTAAAGGTGAAGGATGTAATATTCTCAGTTACAAGACATCCACAGCGCTTGGACTAATCAGTGTGGTCACTGCAGTTTCAACTTCAGGACCAGGTGGTTCGGTTGCAGATGCACTTGTGGCTAGTCACCCAGAACTGTTCAAAGGCATCGGGAAACTGAAAAACTTTCTGGTGAAGCTTCACATAAATCCTGACATCAGACCCACAATACAACCACATCGACGTGTACCCTTTCATATTCGAAAGAAAGTGGACGAAGAGCTTCACAAACTTGAGGCAGATGACATCATTGAGGATGTTACTGGACCAACACCATGGGTCTCACCTATTGTCACACCACCAAAGCCCAAGGACCCTAATAAAGTTAGGATCTGTGTCGACATGCGTCAAGCAAACGTGGCTATTGAGAGAGAACGCCACATCACCCCTACCATCGATGACATAGTTCATGAGTTAAATGGAGCTACAGTTTTTTCGAAACTAGATCTGAGAGCTGGATATCATCAGTTGGAGCTACACCCTGACAGTCGATACATCACCACATTCACCACCCACCGAGGACTCAAGCGCTACAAACGACTCAGTTTTGGAATATCATCTGCTGCTGAGGTATTTCAAAACGCCATCTGTCAGACTCTCCAAGGTCTGTCTGGTGTGAAGAATTTCAGTGATGACATCATAGTTTTTGGTGCCTCACAGGCTGAACATGATGACAACCTTAGAGCTCTGTTCCATAGGCTAAAGGAAAGTGGCCTTACTCTTAACAAAGAAAAATGTGAATTTAACAAATCCAAACTGGAGTTCTTTGGTTTCATTTTCTCTGCTGATGGTGTGTCCACAGACCCCAAAAAAGTTGCTGCTGTTCACCAGGCCTCTGACCCCAAGACTCCCAGTGACATCAAAAGTCTCCTTGGCATGGCCAATTACTGTTCCAGGTTCATCAAGGACTTCTCGTCTATCACTGAGCCACTACGCAAACTCACAAGAAAAGATGCAGCTTGGGCGTGGGGCCCGGACCAGCAGATTGCACTGCAAAAACTGAAAGAAGGTCTTACTAGTGACACGGTTTTGTCATACTTCCATCCAGGCAGAGAGACAGAATTACTGGTGGATGCTAGCCCGGTTGGCCTGGGTGCCATCCTCTGCCAGCGAGATGAAACAGCAGAAAGACATGTCATAGCCTATGCAAGTAGAGCTCTCAGTGATGTTGAGACCAGATATTCTCAGACAGAGAAAGAAGCACTGGCTATTGTTTGGAGCTGTGAGTATTTTCACCTTTACCTCTATGGTCATCCATTCACACTTGTCACTGATCATAAAGCTTTGGAAGCCATATGGAACAATCCCAAGTCAAAACCACCTGCCAGAATTGAAAGATGGGGCCTGAGGCTTCAGCCCTATAACTTCAGGGTGGAGTACAGAAAGGGAGCTGAAAATCCGGCTGACTACATGTCTCGACACCCCATGCTTTCTCCATCATGTGAGAGCACACGTGCTACTAAGGTGGCTGAGGAGTACGTGAATTTTGCCGCAACTCATTCAACACCTAAAGCTATGACACTCACAGAGATAAAGGCCGAAACACTGAAGGATCCGGTGCTTCAAGAGGTTTCCACTTTCATCAGAGACAACAATTGGCATCAAACCCACAAGTCCCAGCATGCAGATATGCTGGACCGCTTCAAACGAGTGAGTGAAGAACTGACAACATCGCCATCATCGGACATCATTCTACGTGGTACCAGATTAGTGATTCCGGCTGCTCTACAAGATAGAGTGATTCAGCTCGCTCATGAGGGACATCAAGGAGTAGTTAAGACCAAAGCACTGCTCAGATCCAAAGTCTGGTTTCCAAATATAGATCAGAAGGCAGAGACTGCCGTACGTGATTGCATTGCATGTCAAGCTGCTACACCAGTTACCAATAATGAACCGTTAAGAATGTCGCCTCTTCCTGAAACTCCGTGGCACCGTGTGAGTGCAGATTTTTGTGGACCATTTCCCACTGGGGAATATTTACTTGTTATTATAGATGAGTATACACGTTACCCAGTCGTTGAAATTGTGAGATCAACCTCAGCTAACACAGTCATTCCTGTCATGGACAAAGTGTTCTCGTTGTTCGGGATTCCTGCAGTTGTGAAAACTGATAACGGCCCACCATTTAATGGTGATCAGTTCTCCCAGTTTGCAACCTATCTCGGGTTTCATCATCATCGTACAACGCCACTTTGGCCCCAAGCCAATGCTGCAGCTGAAAGATTCATGCGCACGCTAGGAAAAGCCATAAGAGTGGCAAACTCACAAGGAATTCCCTGGAAACAACAGCTAAACATCTTTCTACGTGAATATAGAGCTACACCTCACAGCACAACTCAGAGCTCTCCAGCCGAGCTATTGTTTCAACGCCAGATGCGCACGAAGATACCTTCACTTCCTTCTTCCACAGGAAATAGTTCGGACTGTAGAGTGAGAGCAAGAGATAGTGCGGCTAAAGCTAAGATGAAATCTTATGCAGATATGCGGCGTCATGCTACACCACATGCTCTTGCTCCTGGTGACGTTGTGCTGCACAAGCAAACCAAGCATTGCAAGCTTACTACACCATATAATACCAGACCATACAAAGTGAAGGACATCAAAGGATCCATGATCACAGCCACCAGAAATGGACACTCTGTGACAAGGAACTCTTCGTTCTTCAAACGGATTACCCCACGGCTTCTGGAGATGCCACTACATCCTGATGATGATGCCCCAGAGCCCGGTGAGAACCCTTCCATCACCTCATCACCACGCTACCCTAAAAGGAGCAACAGACATCCTCCTACTTACTTACAGGACTATACTTAGCACACAAATACATTTGTGTTGTGTAGTAACATCGAATGAAGACGAACAGAAATCAGAATGTTGTTCATTCCTGACTTAATTCAGTTTCTTTTTTATTTTCATCACTGACTTCATGGTTATATGTTTAGGAACATAATTTCTTTCATTTGTTGGTTCAAAATTGTTTGTTGACTAGAATGCACACATGTTTAAGGTCACACATGTCAAAAAAAAAAAAAAAAAAAAAAAGAGCAATGTGGTGTTCATATTTGTGTGACATGCTTGGTGTGAAACTACCCCATCTAGTGGCAAAAAGAAATATATATTCTAACAGGTGTATAACACCGGGAGACGGTTCTAGAGAGAAGTAATGAGGCGTGTTCGGAAATAAAGCCGATACTTGGTTGCAGTCCGTTGTCCGGTTCTTTTTCTTTGAAGCATTACGGACATTACAGCAGTGCCAAGCGATGGGAACATCAGGAAGAAGGAACATGAGAAACTGGAGAAATACCAGGGACTCAGAGAAGAACTGGAGAAAGCCTGGAAAGTGAAGGTGACAGTGGTGCCTGTGGTAATTGGAGCACTCGGGGCAGTAACCCCCAAGCTGGAGGAGTGGCTACAACAGATACCTGGAAAGACCTCAGACCTCTCAGTCCAGAAAAGCGCAGTGCTAGGAACAGCTAAGATACTGCGCAGGACCCTCAAGCTCCCAGGCCTCTGGTAGAGGACCCGAGCTTGGAGGAGAAACCACCCGAGGAGGGTGAGAGGGGCGTTTAAAAGTATAATGCATATTTTGTACATATTTCTGTTGTTTGTCTTGTTTTACTTTCGGATCGATGGCTTGAAATAAACCATTTCCAAGTCCAAACCTGATTAACGAGTTTTCTTGAACGCATCTTGTCGCTACTCTGACGTCAGAGGGGTTGACGGAAGTGATGTTGCTAATCCGTTTAGGTGATGATGCACAAAAATGTGTCGGGCTTCAGCAGAACCGACGCAACGATGAACAGGTAGAAGTCCAGCGGGATTGTGGCGAATCTCTGAGTCCGCAGAGAGATGGACCCGACCGGGAAGAGCGACGGGGACTGGCAGGGGCTGCTGAACGAGGTGAGAAGACCTGAAAGCTGCTGCAATAAATAACGCACCTGACGTTCATTATCTGCCTGATGTGATGTTTCATTTATTTTAGAAAATCAACGTCTCACATTTATATATGACAAGGCCGATAAATATAAGCTAAAAACCTGCAATTAAACCATTGATAACGCAGATTTAGTAAATCTGTACCAGGAAGCAAATAAATATTTTCTTGTGTGAACAAAAAGCCACGCAGATTTCCCTCACTGCGTGTTACGTGTCCATGTATTACAGTCTTTGGTTGCTCATGTGTTGTTTATTTCCCTTTTAGACTCAATATTTTGTCTGCTGGAATTATAGTAACTAAAATGCGGTTTTCAAAATCCCTTTTTTCTGTAGCCCCTCCTTCGTTTCTCAGGTGGGTTTCCTGCTAGATGATCTGGCCACGTCTTATCCTCAATGCTCCATTAGGAGGTTTTTGCCCAAAATCTCCCCATATATGACCATTCATTCTGTCATCAGTTGTCCTGTCCCTTTTTATAGTAAAGCAGCCCCAAACCATGATGGTTCCACCCCCATGCTTCACAGTAGGCACGTTTTTGGGATGCAACCATTGACAAGCAAAATCTAGTCAATCCGGTCGCAATTTTTCCGCGATACAGACGGTGCTCTTTGGAGCCAGATGACAACAGTAATAGTGATTGGACCGAGTCGGTCTGAGTCAGTGTTTCTATGGCAACTACTGTCGCCATTCAGGAGTGAGCTTGTTGGAAGGGCTGAAAGCTGGTTCAGGAGAATATGTCAAACAGTTTGAAAGATAGAGGTGGGGGGAAGTGGGGATCGCATGCTTTTCATGGGGCATCTGATTGGCCAAGTTATAACTTGAATAACTTGCAATAAATAAATAAATCTGACCGCGTGACATTCTCCTAATCCTCCCCTGGATCAGCCAGATGGTCTCTGGTCTTCAGACAGGCCTGGACATGTGCTGGATTCAGCAGGTTCTGGTTGGTTTCCTCAGTGTTCCAAAGATCATTTGTACCCCATGCACGAGATCTTTCATGGAGAACCAAGTGGAGGGAGATTGCCAGGGATCTTGTATTTCTTGCACGTTCATGCTCCAACAGTTGAGCTCTTCTCATCAAGCTGCTTTCTAATTTTGTAGATTGGTTCATTCCAGTCGGGTTGAGGGGAACAATCTTGTCCCTGATGTCATTCGACAGCTCTTTGGTCTTGGTGGAGAGGTTGCAGTCAGACTATTTTTAAGGGTGTGAACAGTTTTATTTTATGCAGATAACCAGTTCAAACAGGTGACAATAATACAGGAAATGAGTCGAGGCTAGAAGAACTTGTGGAAAGAGTAAGAGATCTGTGAGGGAAAGAATTCTTGTCTGTTTGTAGGAGATAAATACTTATTTCCGCAACATATTACAGTGAAAAAATGTAATTTTAAATATTTTTCTTTTACGTTCTCTCACACTCTTACAATTAAACTGTTTCAATGACAATTATTACAGACCTCTGTGGGGGTTTTTAAGGCTAAAACATAATTGCTGCCAAATACTTTTTGCTCTACTATATGTGTAAATAAATAAATATATTTCTACTTCTCCTATCTGGAGTTTTAATTAAATTTATTACATTAATTAAACATTTGACTCTTTTTTTTAGAATTATTGGCAGATGGAATTATAAATGTCTCATCAAAAAAGTTAAAAATTTATTTATTTTTCCCCCCAACTAATTTGCAAAAGGGTTAATTTTTTATTAACCCTTTTGCAAATTAGTTGAAAAAAAAAATCAATTTTTGACATAGAGGCAAATTGCAGCCCAAAAGCACAACAGAGTTGTTGAGATATGTATACCAATTTAGATCTAATTCAAAATGTAAAATGTATAAGGCAGAAAAAACAAGCAGTTTCCAAAATGAAGAAAGAATCGACTACACAGAAGTCTAGTAGTTCTTAGACACACAAGATGAATTCCCCTGAATATTTAGGTCATATTAGTCAGTATTTAACAGTGCTTGGTTGTCAGATTGTCAGTTTGCAAACACAGCAATACTAATCCATCATTTGCACATCTTGTGTCCAGTTCATAGTTTGCAAGCGAAAGCTGGAGAGTAAGAAGGAAGCTCTGTTGATTCTGTCCAAAGAGCTGGACACCTGTCAGCAGGAGAGGGATCAGTACAAGCTGATGGCCAACCAGCTGCGGGAACGACACCAGGCACTCAAGAAGAAGTACAGAGAACTCATTGTGAGCTCAGGTTTTACTGAAGAGACAAAAGAAGAGCAAAAAAAACCATCCCAACGATCACTGATTGTGTAATGAAGTCTTAAAAATGTCTTTGTTTTTGTTTGACCAACAGGATGGAGATCTGTCTCTTCCCCCCGAGAAAAGGAATCAAGTAAGTCCTCAGACTGTTTGACCTTGTTGACCTTGCCTGTCTGTAGGAGGAACAACTAAAGCATTTCTAGAAGATGAGACGATGCAGATGACAGTTGGAGGTGGAGGACCTGTTTGTTTGTTTGTTTTGTTTGCAAAAAAACACAGTAAAGCTGAGATTCTTTTTATACTTTTCTGTTCAGTTTGTAATTTTAGGTCAAGAAGAAGGGAATTAATGAAGCCACAGATCATTTCAAAGCCACTTTGTCATTTTCTGCCCAGGTAAACCTAGCTCAGCTGTTGAGAGACTCCAGAGAAAAGAGTGGGCAGCTTTCTGAGGAGGTGAAGGAGCTCAAGCAGCGACTGGCAGAAGCTCTGGGGGACAATAAGGTAAAATGTCAAACTGTCCAGCACAATCACTGGGAATCTGCTTTGTTAATGTCATCACACTCCTGTGAGGGAACCAACAGAAGACAAAACAAAGCAGTGGAGGCTCCTGATTGTGTTACTTTTTGGCCCTGCAGCTTCTGAGAATGACCATCACCAAACAGAGGCTGGGGGACGAGGAGATCGGCACTCGCCACTTTCCTGCACACGAAAGGGAAGGTCTGGTTAAACAGCTGGAACGAGCCAGAGAGGAGGTGAGGAGCGGCATCTTCATCTCATTACATCTCATTAGGTTGACATTCTCCGAATGTGGTGGGAAATGTTTTCCTTTCAATTTATGGTGAGGTGAGATGAGCAGACCTGGCAATGCCACCCATCTAAACTAAGTTTGGTTTGATTCAAGCAGGAGGTTAGAAGTCAAAGAGGAGAAGAGTAGTTAGAAGTGAAGTTACCACAACATATACGGAAATTAGAGTAAATGCTCCAAAACTGCTATTAGAAATCAGATTAAAATGGTTGAATTGAAACATATTCAGCCATAGTGAATGCAGAACTGTTTTGAGCTGGAGAACAATTATCCTCCAAAATGTTCTTTACCTGCACATGGATTTATCCCTGTAGTTAATCTGAACAAACAACTGTTCCTCTCTACCAAAACTACCACATTCACTGCTTGCAGGGATGATTTACCTGCATGACTGCTGCAGTTACATCACCAGAACTCCGTTAGTGTGACTCTTAGATTATAAGTGTTGTCGATTATTAATCACATTACAGCAAAATATGTAACTGAAAACACATGCGTCATAGAAGGTCTCCTTTAGGCCCAACATGTTTTTTTAACCCTGCATAAAGTTACTCTAAACTCTGTAAACACACACTGAGGTCATGAAAAATCTATATCGCTCAAAGGTCAGATGAAGCAAATGGTTGGTTTTTATCACGAAAAAAGAACTATTATGATTACAGAAACACCCGATGATTGTCAAATCCTCAGATTTGATGTAGAAGTTGAAGTAAAAATACTGTTTAGGTAGAGATCTCTGGAACTTTCTAATGGTTTAGTACAAAATGTGCCTGTGGTAAAAGAGTCCTTGAGTTTCTGTCCTGGATCTTTGGGCGGGAAGACTTCAATATATCATGTGCTGGCAGTGTAAAAGGTGCTGCTTGTTTTCTGCAGAATGAGGTTCTGGAGCACAGCGTGAAGTCGCTCACAGATGAGCTGCAGGACGTTCGAGCCGAGCGGGACGTGTTTCAGCAGAAAGCTCACCGGCTCAACGTGGAAATGAACCACATTGTGGGAAACAGCGATGTCCGGATCCTGGACATAGATGCACTCTGCATGGAGAACAGGTTTGCTTTTTGATTAGAACATTTGAACACAAGTTCAAATACCATGAAATGCTGTTTGAACAGTTTAGACTCTTATTATTTTTACTGTCTTCCAATATCTGATTTTAAAGTCGATTGTTTGTTAAAAATGTGATTCAAATCTGCTCCAGGTATTTGCACGAGAGGATTAATCAGTTTCAAGAAGAGATCAATCTGCTCAAAGCAAACCTAATGAAGTACAAGGTACTTAAACTTTTGTTTTGTTCCTTTTTTCTACTTTTTTAATCAAAACACTATATTAAAATACTGATACTTGTCTCCAGAGCGCATTGGAGAGCAGGAAGATTTCAAAAACCAATGGCAGGCCAAACAGCAGCGCTTTAACTGGAGTGCTTTCAGCTAAACAGGGTCAGGAGACTGACTTTTTTTTTAGTCATTAAATCATTTTTCAAAGCATTAAATTCATGTAAATTTGATAGTTTTAGATGGCAGTGATTTCTAACAGTTATGATGTGAATGCAGTGAAGGAACTGTTACTGTCTGAGGAAAACGGCTGCAGCTTGCCGGTGACTCCTCAGTCCATCTCCGACCTAAAGTCTCTGGCCACAGCTCTCCTGGAAACGATCCACGAGAAGAACATGGTGATCCAGCACCAGCGCCAGATAAACAAGTACCCATCCTTCGCTGACTTTACTTACTTATCCTGCTTCAAGTTTATTTAAATAATTCCCTGGCATCTGCTTCTTTTTTGTCATCAGGGTTCTGGGAAACCGAGTTGCAGAGTTGGAGATGAAACTGAAAACAATAGAAATTTCTGGGCTTTGGAGACTTCCAGGTGGAAATCAGTCTTTTAAGCTTTTAAAATGTTCAGCATTTACATCATACTAATCTGGGGTTTGTGTGCTTTTTTGGCTTTTCTCAATGCTACCCGGAGGCCTGTCTTATAATGTGTCTTTAGGAGTATGTGAAAGTATGTTTCTCCCTAAATGGTGTCATTTATTTAATGAAACTAAGGTTTTCCTGTTTGTTTTCACTCTTCTGTAGCTCTATTTTGTTTAAATCATGTTTTGTGATCATAGGAGGAAGAGATGGCTCCTCCATGAACTCTGAGAGAGTTGAATCTTGTGTTTCTCCTGGACATAAAGGTAAAAACCTCTACAAGTGTGCAAGCTGTGAATTTCTGATGTATTTCAACACTAGATGGATGCAGACTTTAATGATCCCTAGGGAGATTACCAGCTGTCTTTACTATCTTTGCAGGTGATGAAGTTTGTAGCGATGAGCCCGCCTCGCAGCACAGCTCTGAAGCTCTGGAGGATGTCTGTGAAACTGAAGCCGAGTCAGCTTTTCAGGCTAGCACACAACCCGTGACCAGGATGGAAGTATCACGCCAGAGAGCTTCGCAGTCGTCACCTGAAGAAGAAGCCACTGCTCCCCCGTGTGACGTGCCACAAGGTGAAGACCGTCATGAAAATGACCCATCGCAAGAAAAAGCTGATTTGATCATTTCAGCAACAAAAACAGAACGCCAAAGTGATTTGAGCGAGTCCCATCTACCACCAGATACCAGACCACTGTCAGAGGACTCTGAACCAGTGGGAGTGGGGCATGCAGATCCCACAGGAGCAGAGGAAACTGTGGAGTCTTTAATGACAAACGAAAACATTTCTGTTGTTTCTGAAGAGCAGGAGGACATCAGTTAGAACAGATGTTCTTCTAGTTGATCAGGTGGCACAAAAGTCTTCCAGGAGCTAGTCTTCTGTCTTATAGTGTGAAACACAACACTACTAAAAATTTTGAAAATAATTTAAAAGTTATTTCTGCTCTATCATGCAGTGTCAGCTCAAACCTAATTTGTTGTACAACACATTGTGTGATCCTTCAACTCTTCATTTCATAACCATTTGTATGCTGAGCCTACAGTGTCTCAGAAATGCTACTTTTCAGTATTCAGTCAAGTTCAGAAATTTATATTAATATTTTATGGAAACTATATTTGCTCAGCTTTAAAATGTACTTTGTCTGCAGCTGATTCTATTACTGAGTAGATAGGATAAACTGAGGTAGATTTGTTTGTTGTAAATATAAAAAGGTACTATTGCTGTTAACTATTTAAAGAGTGTTGCAACATTTTTATTTCTGAGAAATAAAAGACTCTTTAGACTTTGTTTCTTTATTTTCACAAGCAACTAATACAAATTGAACAATGAGGTCTAGATTGGTGTTGCTGCTTTATTGGCAGTCAATATTAAGCAGTCCAGTTATACAGAAAACATGCAAAAACACATCACAGCTATTACATCGAGACACCACTCTCGACCTTTAGCACACATTGATCCTCTCTAGACCAAGGTCAGTTCTCAGGTTGATCACATCAGGGAATGAACCCAAAGGTCATTTTAGAGCAGATCAATACCTCTCTTGTCTAGACTAGTTTCTCCTCAGCTGCTTTGCAGTTTCTGCTGCTCTTCCCATAAATCGGAAGAAGACATTCCAATAACACAGCAGGCAAGCCTTCTTCCTGCATTCCCATGCAGCAGACTCCCTACATCTCCACCTTGGCCTAAATCGTCGATCGTTTCGTGAACCACCACAGCTCTTCCGAGCACAGACAGCCCACCAAACAGCGTTGCTTCAGATTCTATCTGCTCACTGATTCTCCCCTCATGGGCCACAAAGTTACCAAAGTCCCCCGGATGATTAGGGTGATCCACCCCATATGGGTTGTAATGTCCACCAGTAGAAATGCATCCTCGGCTCAGATCCCCATATTGGTGGATGTGAACGGCTCTGGACTGTGGCGACTCATCTTCAGGAAAGCCAGCGAGCTGCAGAAGGACTTGGAGTTTTCCCTGTCCGTGATCTTGCTTAAACAATGCTTGGCCGTACACTTTAGGCAGGTCATCTGGAAGGGAAGTGCTGGGGCTCACTTTGCAGGCGGCATACAGAGTGCCATTGTACTGTGAGAACTCTGGTGGGAGCAAATGATCGGTGTGCGTTGAGAAGCATTGTTGACTGCATGCCAGCCAGACTAGGAAAGCCGTTTCCAAGACTCTTACTGACCTGAAACGAATCGAAATAGCAAAAACATTTGATTTAAAAACAGTCTACCAGGCATGAGTTAAAAAATATGCATTTATTCCTTAAATTTTAATGCAGAATATATGTTTTAAACATTCCTGCAGCCTTTTTAATAATGCGACACCTGCGAAGGTAAAACAGATTATTTCAATAAAAATTAAACAAACAGATCCAAAGCTATGAGCATAAATCCCAGAAACGAACAAAAAAAAATCGAGGCCATTTGATAAATTTTGAATTATTGTTTTTCTAAAATTATATATAAAACCTGGCATTATTTTAAAAAGTTCTAAGAAAGTGATAAGAAAAACAAGGATCTAGTAATTGAAACAAAACGGTTCAAATGAATGTGCATGCGCTCATCTATCTGGTAAAATAATATGCAACATTTTCTTACCTGTGCAGACTCATGGTCCCTGTAAATTGATCGAAGGAGAGAAAAAAAGTATCAATCTGCGGTTTACAGGTCGTAAAGTCCGTGTCCACGGAATGATCGCGCAGTAAAAGTTTGCTAAATTTCCCTCAGGTGTCACTGCGTGCGTGTGAGTGGGCGTCACCGACAGGGCACTGGTGTAAAGCCAGCCCTCTCTCGTCGGACGGCTCTCAAGTGAGCCCTCTCTTAAAAACAGTGTGCCGCTTTCTTCTGTACATTACGGTAACAGCAAGGCCTTTTTAAATAAAAGCATAGTGTATGAACTGTCATTACATTTATATGTGCATACAAACATGCACCCTCCTAAACATGCACCCCCCTGGTCAGTGGCCACTCCCTGACCACTGACCAGGGAGTGGCCTATTTTTGTAATGACCGAACACAGCTCAATACATGAACTATTAAATTAATTAATTAATTAATAGATGAAGGAAAGAATGAACAAATAAAAAGATGAATGAATGAATGAATGAATGAATGAATGAATGAATGAATGAATGAATGAATGAATGAATGAATGAATGAATGAACAAGCAAACACAGTTGTTTTTCATTATCCTCCTAAAACTTTATTTCACATTTGGAGAAGTTAGACAACCAATAAACGATCAAAATAATACAAACACGCACATTTAAAAAATAAATAAACAAACTTAAAGCCAAATAAATAGACAGTAAAAATGAAAAAGAGAATAAAAGAAAAACCATGAACACTTAAAAGAATCTTAAAGTTAATCTTTGAGCTGACAGGGAGCCAGTGCAAAGATTTTAAAATGTGTGCAACGTGCGCCCTCTTCCTGGTTCTAGGTAAAAGGAGTGAAGTGTAGCAGAGTTCTGGACTAGCTGCACGTGATTAAGAAAGGTTTTCTTTAAACCGGAAAATACGGCATCACAGTAATGCATTCTTGATGTGATAAAAGCATGAATTAGTAATTCCTCAGATAATAAAGGCAGTTTTAGTTACCTTATTCAGGTGTTGGTCAAAGCTAAGATCTGTACCTAGAAGCACACAGAAGTTCCTTAGAGTATCACAAACAGTCATACAGTTGGTTGACAGATAGCTTCAGAACCAACAGCCAAGACTTCTGTTTTGTCTTGGTTGAGCTGCAAAAAGTTCTTTCCCATCCACATTTTAATATCTGAAATACAGTTTAAAAGGTTGCCCATGGGTCCAGTGTCATCGGTAGAAACAGCTACATACAATTGAGTGTCATCAGCATAGCTATGAATGTAATGCCTTGTCTCCTGATGATGTCACAAAGCAAAACACATGAATAGATTAAAACGTGTGGGACCCAGGATGGAGCCTTGAGGGACCCCACATGTCAGTTTGTACCTTCTAGAAGAAAATTTATTTGAATCAACAATAAAATCTCTATACATGAGGTAGGATTTAAACCAATTAAAAGCTCTCCCTGTAGGTCCAATCATGTTGTGAAGTCTGTTTAAAAGGATAGAGTGGTCAGCTGTGTCAAACGTTGCATTCAGGTCCAGTAAAGACTAAAATAGATATTTTTTTATGTCAGCATTGGGTCTGAGCTAATTTAAGACCCTGATAAGGGCTATCTCTGTTGAGTGTTAAGGTCTAAAACCAGACTGAAACTTTTCTATCAAGTCATTTTCTTAAATTAATCATTCAGTTAAGTAAAACGTTCTTCTAACATTTTACTCAAAAATGACAGATTGGAAAGTGGTTGGTAGCTGTTTAGATTGAAGTCTTCTAAACCACTCTTCTTCAGAATGGGTCTTACTATAGCAGTCTTTTGGGATGCAGGGAAGACTGGTCTGAAGAGAGTAGCATAAGATGTTTAGTAACTCTTCCTTACTGGATGTGAAGACTGATTTAAAAAGTCAGGTGGGGATGGGATCAAGAGAACAAGTTTTGGTTTTCATTTGGGACATCACTTATCACCTGTCGGAGCTCTGCAGCATCAATCAAGACATAACTATTGAGTGTTTTCTCACCGATAGGAGGACGTGCGGTGGAAAGACCAACAGGGGGTCGTTGATCCCACCCCATAAGATAGATGATGTAATGTCATCTATCTTAGTGGTGAAGTGGACAGCAAACTTCTTGCAGGTCTTACTGAGAGGTGGAGGGTGGGACCAAAGTTTAATTTAATACAAATAACAAATTTAAATCTGCAGTAGTGAAAAATGTGTGTGTGTGTGTGTGGGGGGGGGGGGTTCCACATTGGCCAGCAAATTCCAATTATTAAAAAGTTAATTTTTCAGTCAATAGAAAAAGAATAGGTAAATTACCTGCAGGTGGTCTAAGCATGCGTTATAATTATCATATTTAAGGTAAAATCTTTAAAGAGGCCTACAAATGGCTGACAAATTAGATAGGGGTGGATGATTTTGAGCAATGGGAAACAATTCAAGTAATCATCATGGCAGAATTTGTGGAAAAAGCCGATAATAAGAACGTTCGATACCAAGTTGATACCAAGAAACATGAATTTATTTATTTTAAGAGAGATTAATTAGAAGGTAAAAAACATGAGGAAGGTTGGAAAAGTGAATTTATGGAGCACAGAGGGGGAAGAAAAGGAAAGAAAATTCCCATCAACCCTCCCTACCAGCAGGTGGCGGTAGTGAGACATTTCTTTCTATCATGACCGCCAGAAGAAGACCTGAAGGTGGCAGTAATGAGCTGTGGCTAGCAAAATTTAACAGAAGACGAAATCAGGAAAACGACTTTGTTACGCGTTTAGCTTTCTGTTCTTGTCAATTAACAACTGATAGGGTGTGTTCATCTTAGAAGATGTCTAAAAGACATCGCTTGGACTTGGGCGATGATTACTCTTCCAATAAGAAGAGGTCTGACGGGTATGTGAAGCTGTATGGTGGCGTATCCGCTTATATGCTAGCAACGAGCTAAACTTTAGCTGGCGCTAGTTTAGTTTGCTAACAGCCTACAGGAGTTGAGACAATACCGCCCCGGTAGTTACCGACATAACAGTAGAGGAACCAAAATTCCTCAATAGAATTTGAATGTCATTATCTTGCGTAGTTATAAAGGTTAGATATGCTAACAACAGCGTAGCCGGGCAGCTAGCTAGTGATGGCCTTCACTAGTAAACGAAGCATCGACGCTGTCTGTTTCATTCATCATACACGTGTGTGGCTAATGTTTAAATTAGCCGGTAGCTAGTTGTCGTCTCGTACTGGTTTGAGCGGTATTATGTCGAGTAGAAAACCTCTGCTGATAGTTTTTGTGCACCAGTGACCAGGCTTCTGTATTTATGTTGGTTGACTTAGTTATTAGTGCAATTATTTATTTAAGCTTGATCAAAGACTAACTATACAGCTGTCGCTTAATTTGCAAAATTAGTAATTTTTTTGTTGTTGCATTCTGCATTAGAATGTGCAGATATTATATTTGACAATCGGTTTGCAACTACTACACAATCTTCCTATTAAAAAACAATTGCAACATTTTAATTACCACTATTAATAAAGTAGGTGTGTGTGTGCGCGCGCGTGCGTGCATGCGGGCAAGAAGATAATGACATATTACAACATCATCTTGAAAGGACTCACTGTGAAGTTCATCTTAACCCTTTTGGGAGAAATTCTATATTTAGACAAAAAGCAGTAAAAAATGCAGCATGTAAACGCGCAGTTTGTAATTCTCTGCCCGATCAGACTCATTCAGATCATTATTTTCTTTGCTATCGAGATAGATGGATTATGCCGATAGATGATCCGATGGTGGTGCATAAAAAGAGTTCATCCCAAATGTGGGTCACTACTGCACTGGCTGTGCGTCGTGCGTAGACGCTGTGGTGCTCCAGAGAGAGGGCTTTGAACACCATCAGGACCGGTCACCTGCTCCACCCGTGCGAACCGTGTCTCTGAGCAGAGGAGCTGGACTCGTAGCTTCGTGTTTGCAGGGAGGGGAGGGTGCTTTGTTACGGTGTGCGCTCTGAAGGAGGTTTCGGGCCGCGGTCCATCTATCCGGCCGCTCCGCGTGAGCGAGTTGCTGGACTCAGGATAACCTCGTCTCCCGGGATGACTGTGTCTCCAAGCAGAGGAGCAGCTTTAAGACGTGTGTTAGCTAAGGGAGGCTGTTTTTGAACGGAGAAATGCTGCCCAGTCATGAGAAACTGTGTAAACAATCATGAATTTATGTTTCCAATCGTATCCAAACAAAATAAGGCTGATGTTGTTCCCACATATTTACGTTCAGTCAAGATGCAGATTGCCCGCATGGATTTTTTTAACTGCGTCCTCTGCTAAATGTTGTTGTTGGCACGTATTAACTTAACCCTAACCCTTCTTCCAGCTTCAGCCAAGAAAAAAAAAATGTTGAGCGAACAAACATTTAATATAATCATAACAATAATAAAAGCTTGTTTAGAAGATCATCTCGCTCTATGCTGCAGGTTTCTTTGTGTACAATAGAACTCAATATCTCTTCTTCAACTGTAGTTTTCGGTGTTTAAGAGAGTTCTGCTTTTGTCCAAATTATTTTTTTTCTGATCGAAAGTGTGGCGTATGTTTGTTATAATCTGATAAGGTTTTTTTAGGCCCATGTATACAGTTCAATTCTAATCCGATCTTTGATTGGATCACAGATATTTTGCACATGTAACCGCAGCTAATGTTTCTGTTGTTGACTTGCACGTTTAAGCATAGAAATGTTGCTGTCTTTTTATTGCTCTCAGTAAAAAAAAGGTGTCCCACTTAAGATTCACTAAACCCTTTTTAACTGTATTTTTTAAGGGGATGCTGTTATTCACCTTACCGTTTATTTTGCTTTGATGCAAATTCAAGAGGCAGCTTGGTCATAAAAATAAATATTAACCTTTTAATTATTTAAATAAATCCACAGGAGGGATCGAGATCGGGACAGGGATCGTGAGGACCGCTCCAGGGACAGGGACCGGGACAGAGACAGGGATAGAGACTCCAAGCCTTCTGCTGCAGTCTCCAACAGCACAGCACCTGTGGCCAGCTTACCCACTCTTAAGCAGATGCCAATGCATCAGCAGATCAACCCTTTCACCAACCTGCCACACACGCCGCGTTTCTATGAGATCTTAAAGAAGAGGTTACAGCTTCCTGTGTGGGAGTATAAGGAGAGCTTCACCAACATCATCACACGTCAGCAAAGCTTTGTCCTTGTAGGAGAGACGGGTTCTGGGAAAACCACACAGGTAATATTTACGAAAATGTTCAGTTTCCCTCAAACTGGATTTGCAGAACTTGCTTTGTGCTATAAATGTTAATATATATATATTTTTTGTTTATGAAATTCTAACATCAACATTCATGTCAAACTCTAGATCCCACAGTGGTGTGTGGACATGGTTAGAGGTTTGCCTGGTCCCAAGCGAGCTGTAGCCTGTACTCAGCCAAGGCGAGTGGCTGCCATGAGCGTCGCTCAAAGGGTGGCAGATGAAATGGATGTCATGCTTGGACAAGAAGTCGGCTATTCCATCAGATTTGAGGATTGCAGCTCTGCCAAAACAATCCTAAAGTAAGTACTGCTTTATTGAATCAAACACTGCAGTATTTTCAACAAAACAAAAGAAGTTAACGAATGCCTGCGACTGTTTTAGGTACATGACAGACGGTATGTTACTGAGAGAAGCTATGAACGACCCTCTGCTGGAGCGATACGGTGTGATCATTCTGGACGAGGCCCACGAGCGAACTCTAGCTACAGATATCCTGATGGGAGTGTTGAAAGAAGTGGTCCGTCAAAGATCTGACCTGAAGGTATTCTTCTTTCAAGCTTTTCTTATATCAAATAATTTCTGTTCTGTTCAGTCTTCACTTTTTCTTAAAATGTCAAACACAAAATTGCATGCTAATGTGTGTAATTACTACAAATCGCTAAGGAAGCACAAGTTGCTTTTCCCAAACTTTGCCAAAAGTGATCGCGTTTCTGAAAAGTGTGCATTTGCACATGGATGTAATTTTCTTATCTGCACAGGTGATTGTCATGAGCGCCACTCTGGATGCTGGGAAGTTCCAAGTATACTTTGACAACTGTCCTCTGCTAACAATTCCTGGACGCACACATCCTGTAGAAATCTTTTATACCCCTGAGCCAGAGCGGGACTACCTTGAGGCAGCGATCCGCACAGTCATTCAGATTCACATGTGCGAGGAAGAGGAAGGCGACTGCCTTTTGTTTCTCACAGGTCAAGAGGTATCTGAGTTTCCTTTTTTTTTTTAAAGCCTGTTACAAACAGCATTACCTTAAAACTACAAATTGAAACCTCATGTTTTGTTCTAGGAAATAGACGAGGCCTGCAAGAGGATTAAACGTGAGGTTGATGACCTGGGTCCTGAAGTCGGGGACATCAAAATCATTCCACTGTATTCCACGCTGCCTCCTCAGCAGCAGCAAAGGATCTTTGAGCCGCCTCCTCCAAGGAAACCCAACGGTGCCATTGGCAGAAAGGTGTGTTTTAGGTCAATTCTTCCTATAGTTGACATTTCATGTGATCGGACTTGGGTTGAGCCAAAAGTCTGCTGTTTTCTCTGTAGGTCGTAGTGTCAACAAACATCGCTGAGACTTCTTTAACAATTGATGGAGTGGTTTTTGTAATCGATCCTGGATTTGCCAAACAGAAGGTAAACAAGTAAGGAAAAAAAAACCCCTTCTGTTGGCTTCTGTTAAAACAAAAAAAAATTCTGATTTGACATTTGTGTGAAGGTGTACAATCCTCGGATCAGAGTGGAGTCTTTGCTGGTCACAGCCATCAGTAAAGCTTCTGCCCAGCAGAGGGCGGGTCGCGCCGGCAGAACACGACCAGGGAAATGCTTCCGTCTCTACACGGAGAAAGCCTACAAAACTGAGATGCAGGCAAGTGACTTTTTCTGCAGAAATCAAAACCATTTTCTCTTTGAATTTAAAAAAAACTGTCCCACTGTCTTTCATAGTTCTGTAATAAAGCATGAAATAATATACTTTGTATTGGAAGCAGTCTCTGGGTCTGGCTTCACATGAATGAAAACTGTTGGACTATTTAAGAAATCCTTCTAACAAGTAAAACTGCATCTTTCGCAAACCCATAGATTCTCAGCAAACTGAAGGACAAACCATTTGTAATAAATAAATGTAGAGAAATGAATCACCTTGCAGTGGTTAAAAGAAAATTCCTGTAAATTGAAAAATGTTTTTAGATCCAAAGTTTTTTCAATTTTGTTTGGCTTTATAGTTCATTTTGATTCATACTTTAGTACATTTAACCAATTCAGTTAGTTTATAAAAAGCAGTTTTTACAGATCTAAGGATACAAACTGGACAAATGTGAAACCTTAAGGAAAAACATATCATTTTAATCGTCTTATACCAGAGTATTTACATACTTTTGACTTCCAAAACGTTTACGCAACTAACACAAGTCCAGCAGAAGCGGGGAAAAGCAGTTTTGCACTGATATGTAAAACTTTACAATAGTGAAGAGCTTTTGTAATCAACATAAATCAACTGATTTTGTCACGGAGAACATCGGCTTTGCACCAATTATGCATCCATTTACATTAGTGTTGCAAACCTCCACGTTACAATCAGCTGATTAACGTCGATGGCGTGAACGGTGGAGGAGTTGTGTTATGTCAAAACGAATGTGTGTTATTTAGGTGTTGCATCTCAAGTGTTAAAGGGTCAAACCATCTCTAGAAGCATATTTTGCAAACACGCTTTAACACTTTGCCTTGACAACAACCTTATTTCCAAACTGAGCAACAACCTGTATTCTGATAATAAAAATGTCATTAAATAAATTGTCTTTACTCCAGGATAACACATACCCCGAGATTCTTCGGTCCAATTTAGGTTCCGTGGTGCTGCAGCTGAAAAAGCTGGGCATTGATGACCTTGTTCACTTTGACTTCATGGATCCACCAGGTGAGTCATTTTGCTGAGTTTGGACCGTTCCAACTTCCATTTCTCTACCTAAATGCTCCACCTGTCTCCCTCCACCTGCAGCTCCAGAGACCCTCATGAGAGCTCTTGAACTGCTGAACTATCTGGCCGCTCTCAACGATGACGGAGACCTCACCGAGCTGGGCTCCATGATGGCGGAGTTTCCACTGGATCCTCAGCTAGCAAAGATGGTCATTGCGAGCTGCGAGTTTAACTGCTCCAACGAAATTCTTTCCATCACCGCCATGCTGTCAGGTAATGCCCAGGACTGGGCTGACGTCTTCTTGCCTGCTGTAGGCCAAGTCTGATCTGGTTGATAACGTGTCCAGTAAAGACGTCTGCAACACGGTTTCTTTTCTGATGAAAAATGATCTTGGCTACTAAATCAGCCAAAAAATGTACATTTAACAGGAGGAAATGAGTGCAGCACTATTTCAAATAACTTTTCGGTTCCTTCTTGATTACATAAAAAAAGAAAAAAAAGCTTAACGTTCTGATTAACGTTTTGAAACAAGTCGTTTATAAAAATCTTTCCTTAGTTTTTGAGAATAAACACAAACCCTGTCCTTTTGGCCGGCTTGTTACCTTTCACTTTAAACATTTAGAGAATTTACTTTGTAGGTGCAGAAATGTTGAGATATTTATTCTCAATTTTGTTATTTTAATTAAGGGTGGACTAAGTTGATATTTTTTTAATCATTTATACATGTGGATAGGGCAGGCACCACTTGGGTTTATGTCACAGTTCCAGTATTAATCTTTACTTACAATAACTATAAGTTTCTATATTGTTAGTTGTTTACAATTGTCTTGTGTACCTTGAGATTAACATTTTCTGTCATAATTGTAGTCTTTATGGAATTCCAAAGTCAGATCCTGAAGTTTTGCAAAGTTCAGTCGTTGCTGGTGTTCCTAACACTGTAGTTGTGTGAAAACTCTTGTTTTACAGATGTGCTTAATGACTCCCTTCTCTCCGCACTAAAATCCATTACTGTTGGAAATGACCATGAGAAAAGACCGCAGCTCCCCCTCTACCCTTTTGATAGTGTGGTCCTGCCCTGTCCCAACGCTGTGTCGAGTGCCCTAGCATCATAGGCTTTGCTCCATTTTTCTGTGAACGTTTGACTCATCCGTATGGGCGGCTTTGTTGGGGCCCATACCAACCTTGTTTAGTCCCACAGTGCTTTGTCCGTCCTACGGAGGCTAAGAAGGCAGCTGACGAGTCCAAGATGAGGTTTGCTCACATTGATGGAGACCACTTGACGATGCTCAATGTCTACCATGCCTTCAAACAAAGTAAGTGTCAGAATAGCTTCTGCATGCGGTTGTCTTCTTTTCTTTTTATCTGTGTACCTTACGCTAAGTTCACACAATCATCTAACAACTTAATTTTGTGTAAACCAGGTATGTCTGCAGTCTGGCCTGTCATAAAATCTATTCTGACCTGCAGCCCCTTTAAAAAAACGTTATTGAAGAAGATAAACCATTACTATGGGAAGATGAGACACAAGTCTAAGAAAGCTATTTCACATTTAGCCAGCAGATGGCAGCAGCGCTGTGCCCAGTTCTATGAAAATATTTGATCTTTATCTAATTTGCTTTCCGATTATTTTAAGTGACAGGTAGAAATTGATAATCCAGATTCCTTTACTTGATGGCAGTTGTCCAATATTAAGATTTAAGGTAGGATATGTCGATTTTATACCAAAAAACTGATATTTTTTGGCACTACACCTGTGCCAAACACTGGAGACGGAAGTCATGACACCCCTGAGGGATGTTGCACGTGTGATAGAAGCTCTGTTTCTACCTCAGACAAATGGAGAACAGCAGCAACATTATTAGCTAATGGTACCACCATCTATACCTCCATGTTTACAGAAAGCAGACCATTGTGAGGTTTAAAAAGGAACAGGATGTCCAAAGTTACGTCATTCTGCACAGATGTTGTTCTCTGAAAATATCAAGATTGTTGATCAAGATTTGTTGTGATTGCTTTTCCATAGTCGATTTTTCATGTATGTGATTACTTTATCCTATTTTCCGATGGCTGTTATGTAATGTTAGTTCAGTCTTTGATATGTTTATATCTTTACTATTCAAATTCTAACTCTGCACAAAGTGTGGACACACCTGACATAGACAATAAAACACTAAGAGGTTTGGCTGTACTGGATAAAACATCTTTTTTCATTACTACAACTTTAAGCCAGTCAGCATGAATGGAAAAAAACATTTTTCTGAATCTTTTTTTTATGCTTTATTTCTAGACCATGAGTCTAACCAGTGGTGCTATGACAACTTTGTCAACTACCGCTCACTGATGTCTGCTGACAACGTGCGTCAGCAGCTGTCGAGGATTATGGACCGCTTTAACCTGCCCAGGCGGAGCACAGAGTTCACCAGCAGAGATTACTACATCAACATCCGGCGTGCTCTCTGCACTGGCTTCTTCATGCAGGTGAGACGAGCTGACGCTGCTTTCATCCGGCATGTACGTCTGCTGGTGTTACTCCTGCCCTGCAAAGGTTTAGAGCTCTACTGCTTCTTCTGCAGGTGGCTCATTTGGAACGCACAGGACATTACCTCACAGTCAAAGACAACCAGGTGGTTCAGCTGCACCCGTCCACTGTCCTGGACCACAAGCCAGAGTGGGTGCTCTACAATGAGTTTGTCCTCACGACCAAGAACTACATCAGAACGTGCACAGACATCAAACCAGAGTGGTGAGTGTGCAGGCTTCTAAATTCAAAGTAAAAAAGGGTTTGGATTCTAACAGTTTGTGTCTTTTTTTGCAGGCTGGTGAAGATTGCACCCCAGTACTACGATATGAGCAACTTTCCACAATGTGAAGCTAAGAGGCAACTGGAACGAATTATTGCCAAATTGGAGAGCAAAGAGTATTCTCAGTACTGAACAATAGAAAATCCATGTCCTGGAAAACAGCTGCATTCTATAGTTTTAGATTCTTCTGTATCATTGTATCTTGATGTTTAAAGTTGGCTTTTTGATTTTTATAACTGCTTACTTTGCTTCTTTTCCCCCCCTCATCGTTGTCGGTTATGTAGGAGTGATATCAGCAACTGTTGTTAATCTTGGCTATGATCATTTTCAAAAGAAATGTCAAATTTAGATGTGGCTGTATTCATTTTTAGGAGATCTGGAGCCATAACAAAGACCCACGCTTGCTTTTCTTTAATAAAGGAGCTTTGACCTAAATTTTGTGTTGCACTTAAAGAGAACATTTGCTGTTGTCAACAGTCAGTTTAACCATATTGACTGTTATCAATCTATATTCGTATTGAATTTTGTTTTTCAATATTATCCTTTGTGATGTTTTACCAACAACCTCCACAGGCTCATGTGAACAAATGATTTACATCTGCTGTTTTTTTTGCAGACAAAAATGGACTTTGAATTTTTGATAGTCTCATAAAAGTGTTGCTAGCTGGATAACCGACTCCTGGATAATGCTGTGACAACCAAACCTGCTATGTGCTGCAGTCCTGCCCTCAGATTTCCTGACAGTGGTGCAATATTTTCTCAAAGAAACACTCCATTTAAAAAAAAGTAATTTTAAGATTGTTAGAGGGAAGAAAGTTATGAGTCATATGGCAAACTCAAATGTTCACTTTTTGACTATTTTTTTAATTTAAAGATGTACTAGATCTTTATTTAAGGAGACCTAAAACCCACTTCTGATGACATGAAGAGCTGCAACATGATCAAAACAGTGATGAGACAGTCGATGCTAAAAATGAAACATGACAAAAGTGGTAAAGAGAACACATCTAGTAAATGGAACAATGATGAAAGAAAAAAAGGCTGAGTAGTTGTTTAAAAACATAAAAAACTAGTGGTGGGGGGGCTGAAAGGAGGGCATGATGCAATAAAGTCGGGCTACAATTTCAAAGCGCTTCTTAGCTGTTAAAAAAATACCTTCACAGGGACTTTAAAATAGACGAAAGCTTTAAGATTGGTCTGAAATATGATACACTGTATGGCTAAGATCGTTTTGTCTTTTAGTAGACGCTGCAGTTGTGGGTAAAGCATCATGAATTGACTGCAATTTATATTTATTTATCATTTGACTGGAAACTTAATCCATATGGAAGTAATCGACCTAATCCAGGCCATCACTTTGTCTAATTTAGGTATGAAGGGATGACAGCAGGAACAATTCATTGTAAGAGTCTGAACTCTTAAATTTGCCACTTTTTGAGTGAAGTGCAGAAATTCTCCACATAAATCTAGAGAATCTTGTATTTGAGCAACTTGAGTGGTTTTAAAGGTAGAATCCATCTCCTTGTGCAAAACTTCAAGTTAAGAGTTTGTTGTAAAATTGCTACACAAAGGGCAAACACTCCTTACAGATTTGGATCTGAATATTGGCAAACACATTTGAATGAAAGTGACATCATTCAATTGTAGCTCCGGTTTCACCAGAATCTAGGATGGTTCTGCTGGTCAACAGTAGTCAAAGTCAGTGCAAAAACAGCTCAGAAGGAACCCATAAAACTTACATAGCTTTAGTCATTTTCACTTCAAATAGCATTGATTTCAAGTTATTAAAGGTTGAGAACTCTTGCTTTATACATCGTCAAGATATTTTGGAATAAAAAACCATCTTGCTTAGCATTTTACAAAATAAAGAAACAAAAACCGAGAAATACCTAAATACAGAAATCCAGTTGTTGAAACAACAGTCTATTCACTTTTGATTATTTTTAGCTGAATTTGGACCACGTCTGTTCATGTTCATGACAGCGGCTTCTTGTTCTTCCACTGCTGTTCAATGTCCTCTATGGTCTCTGGCAGGAACCTGTTGCGCGTTTCTGAAAGCGTCCTCGCCACCAGTCCTCCTGTTAGAGCCAGAAGGCACAAGACCAGCTGTGGGAGCTTCTCCCAGACCTCATCGAGTAAGAGGATGAAAGGGGCCAAAGCAACACCAAGACGACCCATGAAGGAGTTGTAGCCAAAGCCGTTCTGCCTAAAATACACAAATAGATGCAAATATTGTGGAAGCAGTTGTGTTTCAGTCCCCACTATGCTGATTTATTGCAAGGTGGTAACACGTTTGAGTAAAAGCGTGCACGTTTCTGTGGGTGGTTACCTCAGCACAGTGGGATAGAGCTCAGAGCAGTACAGCACAACGGTCGAAAAGGATGCTGAGGAAAACCCTTTCCCAATGACTGCAACAACTGTTCTGGGGACAGACAAGTCTGACAAAAACCGAGAGGCCAGCCATTACCGTTTATGTTTATCTAAACAATAACTATACAAACATGTTTTCTTCTTGTTTAAAATGATAGGAATATCAGAAGAAATACTGCGCCCTGCAGGAATGCTCTCAAATCTGTGGTCTGAGATAAAAGTTCTATTATTTTATGCACAAAGGAGCAATTTCATATTTAGTACTGAAAAGAATATGAACATTGTTGATTCCTTGCAGTGCCACAAATATACAGCAAAATAAGAAAGTAGTAAACAGATTTTCAGACTTTAAACATGAACTGGTAAAGAATGACAGGTTTTGCACTGAAGTGAGTGAAACTTCAAGCCTCAAACAAATCAAATCAAACTTTATTTAAAAAAAGGGCTTCTCATACTTGCGTAGCTTGAAGTGCTTTGGTGTTAAAAACAAAAACAGACAAAATAAATAAATGAATACTTAAAAAAATAAAATAAAAAAAGCCCAGTCCCCCCTTTACCCTCCCCCCTCCCTCTATTAACACCCATGACCCCACACACAATCAAAACTTATAAAAGTAAATTCTATAAGGCAATTTAAGGCTTGGGTCTGCTGTGAGGAAACAGTATTTTGAAGATGGATGAATGGATTTATGAACCAACAGTGTTTTGTTACAAATTTTTGAGTTTGCTGCATCAGTGAACATTCCCACCTGTTCTTTAATTGATTAATACGTGTTTTGAGTAGCTGTGATCTATATTTCAAAATGCATTATAAATAAATGTTGTTTGTTTGCTTGTTACATAAACCAGATATTCCTTTGGGAATTAATGAAGTGTTTTTGAATGTAATTGAGTTAAAATGACGACTGCTTACACATCTCAAATCTCAATATCAAGTCTCAGTTCTCTGGGTACAAACTTTAAAGTCAGAGAATGTGTCAAGATAAACCCTAACCTGTAGTATTGCGCTTACCTTTCGGGATGACAAGGTTGATTCCAAGACAGATGGCGGCACACAGCAGAGCTCCCATCTGTGTGGGTCGTCTGCCAATCTTATCCAGTAAATAGTAAACTGTCCCTTTGGCTGGCAGTTCAATTAAAGAATAAACAAATTGAGTGAGGTAGATGCTGAGGCCTAAGCCTTGGATGTTGAAGCTGATGCCATAATATGCGGTTGCCAAACAGAACCTGAAGGCACAGAAATGTTCAAGTCCAATAATATTTTTAGAAGTGATACAAGCTATAATTAAAGAGAACACTACCGTAAGAACAACACCAGAGAAGATGCAGGCAGACATTCTGGATGGAAAAACCTCTGTGGATTTATCTGTTAAAACCTCTGACACCCCGCCCACCCCACCCTTTAAATAAGATCCGAGATGTTTCATCTGCATTATTTTTTACTTCTACTGTCAGGAAGAATGCACTACATTTTGTCTTTTGTGTAGTTTGACCTTTTGAAAATAAAGTAGACAGAAATTCGATTTCAATCCAAAAATGTATGAATTTACCTTTATTACTATAACCTTTTGACAGATGAATGAAAGTTAGGATAACAGAAATGCAATGAATTATTTACAAATCTTTATGGATATTCTGTAAGATTTTAGGCTTTAAAACCTTTTATTGTAAAACTGTTTTCAGAACCTCCTTACTTTGCTCACCCCTGCTGTGCCAGAATTTCGGAATGACTACAACAGTAAAAGTTATGCAAAGCTTTTATCATAAAAATTTCCGTGTTTTTTCAGTCAAACCCCCCCCCCCTTTTTTTTTTTAATATTGGGTGATCCAGAACAAAATGTTAGTGTTGTCTGTTAGCAACTTATTCAATCCAGTTTGCTGCAACTGTGCTTTTGGTATGTTAGACTTTATCCATTGTTTATAATAAATAGTCAAATACATTACTGATTAAAAAAGCTGTGGTAAGTGTATAAGAAAAGAAGTAAGCAGCAGTTTTTCTTCGCCCTCATAAATGTATAGCAGAAACGTCTGCTCACGACACTTCCTCTCCTTGGCTGTAAGAACAGTGGCGACCTGTTTCTATGGTAAATCATTTAACCTGAATCCCTCTGATGATGGCTTTTTCCTGTTAGCTGGTGAAATAAACAGTAAATCGACTCAAATTTCAGAGCTTGATTCAGAGTTTATTGAACCCTGACTTATGTCATTTTAAAAGATGAGTATACATACCACAATATACCTGTACTTAGGGCAATTTTTCTCATTTTAGGTGTCCTTATCAAATCAAGGTAGGAATAGGTTTGATCAGTTTTCTTCGTCTCAATGATCGTTGCTAGTGTCTGAAAGTATGAAAAGTTGCATAATGGTATTTTTTTGTGCCCAGAGTTAAAATCAGTTTGTATTTTCTGCTCTGTTAAGTTGAGCTTGTAATATGCAAACCTCTATACTTAGGATGGGACTTGACTCTTCTGCTCCATTCATCTTGGCACATTTCTTTAGATGAATCTGAGCTTGTTCAAACTTTCCATTGGCAATAAGCCATCTCGCTGACTCAGGCATCCATCTGATGCAGAATGAGAGGGAATTGTTTGTAAACACACATCCGTAAAAAACACATAAAATTAAGTTTTGCCCTCCCCAAATGACCACAGAATTTTTTTTTTCCGTATTTGGAAACCTGAAGATGATTTAAGATAGTAATTTTAAAATATGTACTCGAAATCACATTACATGCACAGAACAGACAGTCTGGTTGTTGGATATTTTCTGATAATCTGATATTTATAACCCATTTAGTTCTAAAACAAATGCATTTTTAAACTTCATATAATTTTTCATGATTGGTTGGAGTTCATATGAATTTCTGAGTTACCTCCAAGTGATGATACTCAAAATTAATGGTGACGAAACACAGAGAATCAGCCAACGCCAGTCAGTTACATGGTAGGCAATTCCTGGAAATACACAGTTCCAAATTGACCAGGAAAAGCTATCAACCACTCCTACCAACTTCCTGTGGTTGACGTCCACCCACTCCACACCTGTAAGGAAGTACAAATCATTGCTATGATCACCTAACAACATTTTCAAAAGTTCACCATTGACTTTTTGCAGAAAAAAGCTCACAACTTAGAATTCTTCAGATGCAAAATAAAGATGAATTACTGAGGACTGCTGAGACGATGACAATGCCTGTAATGCAAAACCCAGTGAAAAACCTCAGCACTGCAAACATCTCGTAAGTTGTGGAAAAAGCACTGGCAACAGCAAATATCAGAGCCGATATGTAGGAAACCAGCAGCATGATCCTCCGGCCGTATCTGCAGAAAGTTGGTTATCAGGACAATTCCAGAGAGTTTTAAAAACAACAACTGCCTTTTCCCTTTTCAAGGGAAAAAATAAACACCGAAGCTGTCATACCTGTCACTCAGACTTCCAAAGAATATAGCTCCAAACATGACTCCAATGAAAAAGATAGTTGCGGATGCTTTGTTTTTATCACGCTTGTCACACACCAGATCCCACTTGAACAAAATTAAGATTAAGACAAAATCACATTGTTGACTAAGATCAGACAATAAAAGTCATCATGATTGTTGTTAACTTACCTCTGAGGTTATTGTAGATTTGAACGTTGTGTTGTCATAAACCCATCCGTTTTGGCATGATACAGTTAGCATTTCAGTAACATTAGAGGAGCTTAGCAACAACAAATGATACTGAGGCTCCACAAACATCTGACAGGAACTTGGAGTGCCATCCTGCTGGACTGGAATGCTGACAAGGAGCTTCTCTTCCCAAGACAAGTTTTTAAAAATACCTTCATCGTCAAAAGATTTAATGTCACAGTGATGAGCTGGAACAGCCGCTACAAAATTACTCAACATGAAGTGGCAGGGCAAAGTGAAGCGACCCAGGAAGTTGATTCCAATGATCATGATCTGAAATTTTCCAAATCCATTAATTTCATCAAGCACATTCTCGAACTTCATTGTTTCTTCCAAATTCTGGCAGTCTGCCTCCTTTTAACATGGGCAACTAAAGCAAATTTTCTCCTGTTCTTTCACTTTTATACTTACAACAGGCTACAGTTTTGGGTGGATGCCCAGGCAAGCTAACCTTTGATATTCAACTTTTCCACTCTCTCTTGGATTGCTGATGAAATATGTTAATGTTTTACTTCATTTAACCACAGAAAATTTTTTTTTCCTAGATGGTGATAATATATAAAGCTGTATGTTCACTAAGTGTACTGCAATGGGTTAGTGACCTGTCCAAGATGTATCCTCAGCTTAGCCCAACAGAAGCTTGGATAGGTTAAGTGGGTTTGGAAAATGGATGGATGTTCAGTAAGCCTTAAATTAGAAATCGTTTTGTTGCTTTTTCTTTGTGCCAATACTGAGTATTGGAAATAAGCTAGGAAAATTATTTTGTTATTTCCCGGTGGTACCTTTATTTGAAAACAACTCTGAAAAGGGATTAAAAATAGCTGGAAAATATAAAATAAGGCTTTAGCTACCCTCAAATTTGTCCTCTAATTTTGAGCCATGGCTCTGATTGTTTGCACACTGATGTGTTTTTTGAACTTTTGTCCTCTCATTTTGTCAATATGCTCATGATTTGTAGACTCCAAAGACTGAAGTAGAGCGTGATTATGACTAGTAGGCCGAATCCGAATTGCTTTCCCTGCCCCTCTGGCTCCTCCCTATTGCTCTAATTGTTGAGGCATTTGTCCAAAAGGGCTTTGTTTTTTTTTAGGAGGAGGCGGAGGGACTTAGGCCTGACTATTCTTCCACCAGTGGGGTGATCCTCGATGCACTTGTGGGTGGAGGAGAATGCATTTCTTCATGTGGGTGGGCTCTGAAGCACAAAAGTTGACTCTTAAATGTTAGTATTGAGTTTTCGTCTTCCTTAACTTTTTAGAGTTATAAATGTTATGTATTTTCCGAGCACCTGTAGCTAACTTAGATGACTAGCGGGCATTGAGGATGTCAGCAAGCAGTAGGAACATTCAAATTTGAAGACACTATTTTTCTATATCTCTCCGCTTAGATGGAAAAATGTAGGGACTGGGAGAAGCAGCTGGGGTAATTTGGATTCCGCCATACCCCAAAAGTGTTTTGAGTGGTGAAGTTCAAGATAGTTAAGTCAGTTGGTCCTCAACCAGTGTCAACATGAGCTAAATACTGGGGATACCATTGTTCTTGATAAAAAACCACTATATGTTAGATTAGGAAACCGAATTGTGGGGAAAGTGAATTGTTGCATCCCTACTGCATAACAGTATGTTCATGTTGAAATTGTCAAACAACTGTTGTGCTGAATTTAAGGACTGTTTTGTTACATTACACTAGGCTTAGTATGAGCCAACTGAAAGGTTTTTCTTCATTGTTACCTAATAAAAAAAAAGATTTTTCTGAATATTCAATATTTTGTAGTTGTTTTGTGATACACAAATCATTTATGGAACTGAAACAAAACCATGACCCAAAAATTGAGGTTTGAGCTGAATTGTGGGGAAACTGAATCATTGCATCACTACTAAATATAGCTTCAGATAAACAAAGTAGGATGAGAAAAAAATGAAAAGATTCTTTGTATTATTTTCTCCCAGAACACACCTGATCCAAAAATACAACACAACCAGAGTCAAGAAACAGTAATTTAACATAGTTTTACTGATGAGCATTTAAGGGGTTAACTTTTCTTTCTCACAGTAATGATAAAAAGCTTTGAGGAAATCCTCTTTGCATTCATGAACGCTTTTGTTTTCATTGTCCTATGCATGATGCAGGATCTTTATTTTGGTTTACAGCATATTTATACAACTTTGAATACAATCACATCTAGTACCAAAACCCTAGATTGCTGTTTTTCAGCAGCTGCCATCACTCGCTGGTTCCTCCTTTGTTTGCATTGAAGAAAAACTTCATGAAGCAGATTTCTCATCACTTGTTGGAATTGATCGCCTTCTAAAAAAAGAAGAATTAAAAAAAACAATCAAAGGATTTGTGAACAAAAATGTATAATATTTTTCTTCATGTTAGAAGGATCTACATAGGTCGTTTCATTCTACCTTTTTTGTTCTACATCCTCTATGGTCTCTGGAAGACGGATGTTTCGAGTTTCAGGAAGAAAAGAAGCAGATAGTCCTGCAATGAAAGCCACGGCTGAGAAAATAGTGTTTGGAAGGTGAATCCATGTTTCTTCAAGAATCATCATCAGAGGGGAAACAGAAACTCCTATACGAGCCATGAAGGAGCTGTATCCTAACCCATTTTGCCTATGTGGAAAAAAAAAGAGAAAGAAATACATTACCAGTTCGCAAATACCCTTAAATTATAAGTGCTTACAATGTGCTAAAATTTAATAGCTTTATCAAAATACACTTATTTAACCTCATGACAGTGGGGTACAGCTCTGTTGTGTACAGAAATACAGTTGTGAATGCAGCTTCAGCAAACATCTTGCCCAAAGCTCCCACAGTGGTCCGTGCAGCCACCTGATCTGTGACAGTCAAGTTCATTTCGCAGCATTAAATAATTTAAACAACTATAAGCTTTTCTATTAAAAGAAAAAAGAAACATTTTTCTTTTACCTTGAGGGATAAAAATGTTGCAGAAGATGCACAGTCCTGTCAATAAAAGTGTTCCGACTTGAGTCAACCTTCGGCCTATCTTGTTCAAAAAGAAAACTATGAAGGCTTTTGCTGGAACTTCTGTCACTCCATAGATGAACTGTGTGAGATAAATGTTCACTCCGAACCCAGTGACATTCAAGCTAATTCCATAGTAGGTACAAGCCACTCCAAACCTTCAAAAGATGAAAGATTATTTATTATTGTTTTTATTTTATCTTAACATATGTAGGTTTATACACCTGTCAGGCACTTTATTAGGTACACCTTGCTAGTACTAGGTTGGTGCCCTTTTGCCTTCAGAACTGCCTTAATACTTGGTGGCAAAGATTCAGCAAGGTACTGGAAACATTTCTCAGAGAGTTTGCTCCATATTGACATGACAGCATCACACAGTTGCTGCAGCTTTGTCGGCTGCACATCCATGATGCCAATCTCCTGTTCCACCACATCCCAAAGGTTCTCTATTGGGTTGAAATCTGGCAACTGTGGAGGCGATTTGAGTCCAGGGACCTCATTTTTATGTTCAAGAAACCAGTCTGAGATGATTTCAGCTGAATGACATATCTGTCATCCTGCTGGAAGTAGCCATCAGAAGATGGCAAAACTGTGGTCAAAAAGGGATGGACAACAATACAACAATATTTAGGTAGGCTGTGGTGTTGTAACCATGCTTAATTGGTACTAAGTGGCCCAAAGTGTGCCAAAAAATATTTCCTGCACCATTACACCACCACCACCAGCCTGAACTGTTGATAAAAGGCAGGACGGATCCATGATTTTATGTTATTGATGTCAAATTCTGACCCTACCATCTGAATATGGCAGCAGAAATGAAGACTTATCAGACCAGACAATGTTTTTCCATTCTGCTATTGTCCAGTTTTGGTGGGCCTGTGTGAATTGTAGCCTCAGTGTTCTGTTCTTAGTCATCCCCGGGGTGGTCCTCTGCTGCTGTAGCCCATCTGCCTCAAGGTTGGACTTGTTGTGCGTTCAGAGACGCTTTTCTGCAGACATTTGAGTTACTGTTGCCTGTGTATCAGCTCCAACCAGTCTTGTCATTCTCTTTGACCGCTGACTACAGCAAGGCATTTCTGCCCATGCACAGAACTATGCTCGCTAGATGTTTTTTGGACGTTATCTGTAAACCCTAGAGATGGTTGTGGGTGAAAATCCCTGTGGTTCAGCAGTTTCTGAAATACTCAGATCAACCCATCTGCCACCAACAACCATGCCATGTTCAAAATCACTTCAATCACTTTTCTTCCCCATTCTGATGTTCGGTATGAACTGCAGCAGATCGTCTTGACCATATCTTCATGCCTAAATGCATTGGTTGATGCCGTGTGATTGGCTGATTAGAAATCTGAGTTACCGAGCAGTTGAACAGGTGTGCCTATTAAAGTGGCTGGTGGGTGTACATGTGCATACTTATATATATGTGTGTTTTGTGTGGTATCAAAAATTTTGCACATTATAAACTACAGGAAGCCATCACAGAACGTGAGCAATGTAATTTACCAAACTATGCCAGTAAGAAGCGCCAGTCGTCTCATTCTGGGGGTTTTCACAAGGTCCACATAAGAATATTTTCTGTTTTCATTCTCCACCAGTATTACTTTAGACAAAACCTGGAGAGTAAAACGGAAACATCAATAAAAGAATAATATATTGAATACTGGTAATGCAAAAGAATATTAAAAAAATAAGAAAATTGCTACCTCAGGCTTTAAGTCTGCCATGAAGTCCTCTCTGTGGTTGACAGTGGCACACTGATGAAGGTAAAAATGAGCTCTATCCACCTTTCCAGTGCTTATCAACCACCTAGCAGACTCAGGAAGCCAGCTGTGACACAAAGGAATGAAAGAAGTGGTTGCATGGAAGAAAAGTCACACCTGGAACAATTTTGAGTTGCATCTGAAGTCTTTTCACTTCTCCTCACCGCCAAGTGATCATAGCCGCAAGCAGCGGGGCTGTAACAGTGGCAGTCAGGGACCTCCAGTCATTCACAAAATAGGCCAGAGCAGGCAGTACTATAGTAGAAAAGCTCCAGTCCAGGCTCATCAGAACACCCACATAGGTCCGATGCTTGATGTCCACCCATTCAACACCTGCAAGAGCATCATTCTTGTGTTAAAAGTTAGTAATTTTAATGTGAAAAAAAATTGTTTGTTTTTATTTTAGTTTTTTCAAACATGCAATTCTTTTTTTGCACATACACTCAAAAAAATTATTTTCGTAGATTTCCTTAAAAGCCTATGTCAAGCGGTTGCACACAACCATATTGAGTAATTGTTGTAAAGCATGATTATATAGTATGAGCTACGGAATACCACAAAGATAAATATTCTAGTATTCTACTCAAGGGTGTTTCGTAATCCCTTGCCTAAATCGTTGAGGGATGCAAAATATTAATATTTTACTTAAGCATTCTCAAAATATGTGAAAAATTAAGAGTTAAATAAAAATGACAAAATGCACTTCAGTGAAAGTAAAAACAGCTACAGTTTTCTTGAGTATAGCTAGTACTTAAATGCATATGCTGCTGGAGATCCAGCAACTGTCACTGCTAAGAAAACAATTATTGGTGTACGGGTTTGTTTCAGTGCAACAGAGGGAAAATGTAGAAACAACCCTCAAACCTCAAAAAATGTAATGACAAGACATGTTAAACTGATATATATGTTTTTTTCAGAAATGTGGTATTTAGCAAACCTGTTGCCTAAAAAACCCACCTTGTATTTAACAGACGCCAGAACATGGCTTTGGTGCAGTTTAGTATTAACTAATAGCATAACATTTGCCACACTAAAGCCATAGTTTGAGTCTTAAATCATCTTTACTATTTGTAGTTGTAAATAGCAAAAACCAAGACGGTCAACTCACAAAGAACGATGGAAACTATACTTATTCCAGAAATTCCTACTCCGGTTAAAAACCTCATAGCAACGAACATGGGAAAATTATATGAGAAAGCACTTGCAAATCCAAAGAGGGTGGTTGCTATGTAGGACACCAGAAGTGTTCTTTTGCGGCCAAACCTGTAAACAAAATATACAATATAGGTTAGGACATCAATCATATAAACATCAATGTTTCTGATGAGAATTTTAAAAGCTGCAGGTGGCTTTTACTCCTGTCAGAGAAGTTGTGACAAGATAGTGACTTTTTAGAACAAGGTCTTGTTTTTGATGTCTTTTATTAAAGGTCACTAAACAATTATCTGCCTCAGTCCTACCCTTTCCTCTTCAACATGAATGTTTTCTGTAAGCTCTAACTTCAACATCCAATCCTTCTACTTATAATATCCATGTTCAAACCCTCTCAGTTTGGATTGTCTAGTTTCATTTATGAAACATCTTAAGATGAGTCGTCCCCTTATTCTTTCTATCCTCATTACTCACAAAGAAAACCTCCACATCTCCAGTTCTGCACTTTTTTTTATACCATCTACAGCATCGTCTTACAAACCTTTTTATTTTTATGTCTTGCTGATGCTCTTTTTGCCACACCTGACATTTACTCATTAAAACCTGCTGTCAAACCAATAAAGTTTCTCCACTGTTGTTTAATTTTAAATTGTAATTTGACTCTTGGACACCAACTCTGAAGGTCAAAGGTCAAAGGTCTACTTGTGTATAAGATCTTCCTGATCTTAAAAACGAGGGCTGGGTCAATTAAATCGAGCAATCGATCTGAATTGATCCGAGCTTAATAGATCAATAATCGATCCATAAAAGTTGAGATTGATCTTTCATGACTTTCCTTTTCCGGTGACCTAACGCTACTCTCGTGAGGTCAAGCTTTGAAACATTCATGGTGTACAACTGTGAAAACTGCTAGACAGTTTACAAAATACAATCGGAAGGTTCATGCAACATTACTAATATACTTTGATGCATCTATGATGTAATTTTAACATTAACAGCAGTACAGTCAAAGTATGCAGGCATGATGCTAGCGTATAATGGAATTTCCCATAGGACAGATAATGCTAACGCTGGGTCGACCTAAACATACGTTGCTGACTAAAAGAAGAAGAAAGTGTAATGCTGTTACACGAGCTCCACCTAGTGGTCAAACTGAAACACCCTCCAGGAGAGGCACAACAATTATTTTTGTAACAATACTTGTTTGGAGCCTTTAAAATGTCAATGATCTGCACATTTTTGTTGAAACTTCTACCATGTAACACTGTATGGTGTTAACAATCTCATTGGTTTATTATTTCACTACTAAATCCTACAGTATATGAACTGTATCAGTTAATATAAATATACTCAAAAGATATGTACGGTATACATTTATAACGTATTTCTGTAGAAATATGTCTAAATGTGTAAATTCAAAACTGAGTTGAATCTAACAGATCAAAAGAAAAAGTAAACCAATCAGGCCCTGGTGAAACGAATCAAATCTATTCTGGGAACTATTGGTGAGACCCAACCCTAACGAAAATCTGATTGATGGGAGGAGCTTGTTGTAAGTAAATCAAACAAAGAGCTGCTCCTTATGTGTCCGTTCCGTATTGGCAGCTCCTCAGAAGCTGCTTCCTTCAGATGTGTAGTTTGATATACAAGAAAAAGAACAGAAAAGAATTGATCAGCACACCATTTGCCATGAGAGTATGATCCGTCATTTTCACAGGGCTTGGGGTTGAAAAAAAACTTGGTAGAAAACGGATGGGGAAAGAGTGAAAAATGAATCATTCATATCAGTCATCATACTGGTAATGCAGTGTCTAAATTAAAAAGTAACTCATAAACGTTGTGTCAGAGGTTAAAGATATTAAATTGAAATACTGTTGATTAGAATTTTTGGTTGCAAAAATGAAATCAACGAGATTTAATCTCTTTGGTGCAAACTAACCTTGAAACATCATTTTTTTAACTGCTCCCACATTATTTTGAATGATTTTTATCAGCTTTAATTGCAGTTTTTGTTTACATATAAATGAAGTATTCTAATTTCTCTTTGTAGAATTCATTTATAATTTCTAGATTTTAAAAATAGTCAAAAACCCCATACCTGTCACTGAGATATCCAAAAATTGCTGCTCCAAGCATGACCCCCATGAAAAAGATGGTAGCTGTAGCTCTGTTCATGCTTTTCTTATCACAAACCAGGTCCCACTGCAGGAAAAACACACACAGAAATCAGAGGAATAAAAAATGCTGATCTGGTATGGATTTTATGTCTCACCTGTGAGGCCAAAGTAGATTTGAATGTGGTGTTGTCGTACCACCAGCCATTCGTGCATGGTATTTTGAGTGGGTCAGTGCTGTTAGTCCCGTTCCAGACAAGATGGTATTGAGGCTCTGCAAACATCTGGCAAGAGTGTGAACTCCCATCCTGCTGAGCGGGAATACTAACGACAAGCTTCTCCAGCTCAGATAAATTTCTAAAAAGGTCTCCATCATCCAGAGGGCTGATGTCACAGTGGTGAGAAGGAACAGCTGCAATGAAATTATTCAGCAGAAAGTGAAAAGGCAAAGTCATGCGAGGAATTACCAACAGAAGGATTGTCCTTATTTGAAACCTTCCAAATCCATTAACCTCTGCCAGCACATTCTCAAACTTCATCTTGAAGATAAATCCCCAAAAATGACAGAAAGAGGAAAAGAAAAAATTCAATGAAAGTAGCAACAGCGACGTATTTCATCTAGATGCTGCTAAGTGAAAGATTTATTGTGCTCACTCAGCTATATAACTGCAGACTAGTCTACAAGTTTTTTTTTTCAATGAGTAACTTGCATTTTGTCTGCAAAATGTCACAGGTTGCAGCCACCCTGAACAAGATAAAGCAGGATGAGCAGGTACACCGAACAGTAGAATTGACAAAGTTATGATAAAACTGTGTTTTGCAAAGTCTGAAAACTAATCATTTACTAATGACCTGTTCTTCTAAATAACAATTCTCACTTAAATGCCTCATAAACAAAAGTAGAGAATTATGCCAATATTGTCTTGAACTTAATGATTCTGGTGACCAAAATGCTTTAAATTAGACATCTTACCCACCATGTTGACTTTTTTTTACAACAACCACATATAGTGCTACTATTAGCATTATTTTAGTAACTTGTCCTAACCTTATTTTTTAACTATTTTAAAGTGCATGTATTATGTAAAATATTGCATAGAACAGTGGATCTTATTCACTGAGCATTTCAATTATAGCAGTTCAGCTATCTTTTCCCAATAATTATAGTAATATTCTCAATTCAATATTCCCTTTGGTTTTCCGACATTCCAGTTTTTATTACTCTTTGAAAACTTCATATTTTATTAATTGTAACTCCAACTCTTGTGCTCTATGCTGCTCCAACCTGGATTTTGTGAATGCTTTTTTTAATACATATATATCATGTTTTGGTCAGTTTCTCACCCTGCATATCCTCCTGAATACCTGACAAAAAAACAACATTAAATTAATAGTTATTCTTTTACAAGTTTTTTTGAATTCTTATTTGTGTTTTATGTATTTATTTTAAGACAATTTATTTTTCAATTCACAAACTAAAAAGTGGAACATCAAATCCTGTCATCGATGAATGACCACTGAACACTGAAGCAAGAGATGCCTCTCTGCAGCAAATACAGTCTTTTAGCTCACCAAGAAGAGACACACTTTTAGGTAAATGATTTATTGGGTTTATTCATGATTTTGCCAGGATAAAAAAAAAACAGGATAAAACATTCTTTTTGTATTTCACGAAGCTAAGCAGAAAGGGTTGGTAACAGGTCATCATGCATCTTTGATTGAATCTCTTCCCTCCTCGCAGATTGTTTCCTGCAAGTACATATAAGACAGAGCATGCTGTAACGTGCTGAGAAATGTTATTCTGGGTTATTCTTTAACAGAAAGCTTCTACAGAGAACAATCCTTTACTGTAGATTAAATATTGGATTGCAGAACTTTTTTCTTGAAAACCGTTTCTCATTTACCTGGTTTTCTCAATGTCTTCAATGAACTCTGGCAATTGAGCGTTTAATGTTTCAGGCAGGAGTGAAGCAATCACACCTGAGCCGAGAGCCACCGCACAATAAATGCATGCTGGGAGTAGGTGCCATGCTTCTTCTGATAGAACGACCAGTGGGGAGACGGACACACCCAGCCGTGCCAAAAACGCAGTGTAGCCTAAACCATTCTGTCTGCAAAAGACGCAAAAGACAAATGTTGTGATGCCTGCCACACAACAACAAGGTGGGCTTTAGTGACATAGTGTCTCACTGACTAACCGTACTACTGTGGGATAGAGTTCAGTCGTATAAAGGTACATTATTGTGAATGAGGCCTCTGATGTGGATTTTCCGAGAACTCCCACAATGGTACGAATGAGCCATTTTTCTGAAAAGAAAGTAAGCGCTTATCACATATTGCCACAAAAATCAGTCAACAGTATCTATTTTAACAGAAAAGTACCTTTAGAAACAAAAATATTGATGAAGAGGAGGAGACTAGTGGCCAGAAGGGCTGTGACCTCACAACGCCTTCTTCCAAGTTTTTCTAAGGAGAAATAAATTGCAATCTTCATCGGCATTTCAATAGATGCAAATATAAATTGTGTCAGGTGAGGGTTGAGTCCAAATCCCGAAATATTCAGAGTAATTCCGTAATATGTAAAGGCAACTCCAAACCTAAAAAAGAGAGATGTCAGTTAAAAACTGATAAACGAATATTATTGCAGTCTTTTCAACAAATTAAAAGTTTATTATCATGTTTAAATTATTGTGTTTTTGCCCATAAATTCATATCCAGAATATGTGTTTGTTTCTTTTAATTCTGCAAAAAATACCATTTTTATAAACTTAAGTTTGACTCTAATTGAGTTTAACTAGAATAAGAGGCCTGCATTTGACAGCGTTTTAATCCAAAGTGCTTTTCAAAGTTATAATATTCTCATTCATCGTTATACTTTTGTTTTTGATGCTTATTTTTTTATTTTTACAAGAAATAAGTTCATTCTAAAAGAGATTACTGTAGCATAAATGCCACAAACAATCATTTTTAAGCAGAATTTTTTTTTATCATGGTGTGCATATGTGTGTCTTTGTGTGAGTGTATTTTGGGGGGGGGGGTTGTCGGCACTGTTCGCCTTGTCATCTTGTTTTTAAATCTTATTGTACTTTATGCACAGCACTTTGAGCGATGTGTTATTGTAAAAGTGCTAAATCTCCTTCAATCTTCTGAACCCACTAAATAGCTTTTGGGTTCACAGGGTTGCTGGAGCCTGTCCCAGCTACTGTCAGAGTCTGGACAGATTGACAGTCTGTCACAGAGCCAACATTTAAAAATATATCTTTTGCAATATTTTAAGCAGTTTTTGTAGTAGTTTTGGAGTACTTTGAAACTCATAAAAAGACTCACGGTCCAACCACACACATTTCATACGTACCAAACAATCCCTGAGCATATTGCAAGTTTTCTCATATTTGGTGTTTTGAAAAGGTCTACAACAGTGAACTTCTTTCCTTCACGTTCACTTTCCACAGATTCCAGTAATGCCTACAAACAGGGTGACTGTTAGACTCACAAATCCACATTATTCATTGTTCATGTATAGACATACTTCGGGTGTGATGGTGGTGAGGCCCTTGGATCCTTTGTTCATCTTAGCACATTTCATCATGTAATACTGAGCAGCTTCTGCTTTACCATTTGCTATGAGCCACCTAGCAGACTCTGGAAGCCATCTGAAATTAAAGAAAGGGTTGTTTCATTTTTTGATGAAGTGTGATTCAGACAAAACACTTTTTTATTAAAGTAAAGCCTAAGCTTTTACCTCCAAACCATAACAGCAAGAATTAAGGGTGAAGTTGCAGCCAAAATGAGCGTTCTCCACTCATTTATCCCATAAGCAATCCCAACCAAAAGCCAGTTTCCAAGTGTCCAATCCAAACTAATGATTATACCAGAAAAAGTCCTGTGTTTGGTACTACACCATTCAATATCTGTGGGGAAACACATTTAATAAAAGCAAAACAAATTATGCAAATATGGATGAATGTGCAATTGTTAGCCTCCTTACTTAAGGCAATAAAGATAATGCTTATTCCTGCAAGGGACATCCCAGTGAGAAACCTCATAATGGCAAACATGACAAACGACGTTGAGACTGCACTGAGAATAGCAAAGGTGAGTGAAGACAGATAGGACACCAGCAGCAGAGGCCGTCGTCCAAACCTGTTCACACAGGGAGTCATGGATTAGGTATGTAAAATATGACTGTCATATGCGACAAATGAAAGTCCATTGTTGAGTCAAAATTTAGCTTTAGTGGGGAAAAAAACAAAACTTAAAGATATTTTCTGTTTACATCCCCTGATATTTTTTGATTGAATGACATGATTACAACACCATCAGGGTCCTAAAGGGCTTTACAAAAAAATAAAGATTAAAAAGAAACTTAACATTAAGCAGATTAAGAAGAAAAAAATAAAACAGCATAAAATTAATAATATTTTTTTACTCATTTTATTGAATTCTTATCTGTCTTGTATTTATGGTACCGGACGCAACACAGCCTGTTCCAGTGGTGGTCCCGGATGCACCTCAGTCCTTTCCTGTTCCGTTGGTGGTCCCTGACGCACCATAGCCCGACCCGCCTGCCCTCTTGGCCGTGGACTTGACACACTCTGACGACTGGCCTGACCTTCCAGCCGACTCCATGCCTGACCCACCAGCCGACTCCATGCCTGACCCGCCAGCCGACTCCATGCCTGACCTGCCAGCTCGATGACTGGCCCGACCCGCCGGAGCTCGACGACTGGCCGAACCCTGACTTTGCCATGCAGGTCCCAGACTCCATGCCTGACCCATCAGCCAACTACTAGCCTGACCCGCCAGCCAATTGCTGGCTTGACCCACCAGCTGACTGTTGACTTGCCCCGCCTGCCTCAGACTTCATGCCTGACCCGGCTGCCCTATGGACTGACGACTCAACCGACCGCGATGACTGGCTCAACCCGCTGTCACCCGACTACTGGCCAAACCCGCCTGACTTTGCCACCCCGGCCCTGAACTCTATGCCTGGCCCAACACCGGCTTTGGGCTCCCTGCCGACACCTGAACCGCTAGTGCACCCTGACTTGCCCCAGACTTTATGCCAGAGGTCTGCCTTGCTGGACAGCGCGGCCTTCCGGCCGTCCTCCGGACCTGCCAAGCCAGACTGCATGGATTCTGTCATGCTTGAGTTCTGTGTCCTGTTTTATTTTGGAAGGTTTCCTGTTTTGTCATGCTTTTGAGTTTTGACTTCCCTGGTTCCAAATTCCTGATTGTTGTTCCGGCCGTCCTCCGGACCTGCCAAGCCAGACTGCATGATTTTGTCATGTTTGAGTTCTGTGTCCTGTTTTCTTTTGGAAGGTTTCCTGTTTTGTCATGCTTTTGAGTTTTGACTTCCCTGGTTCCAATCTCCTAATTGCTGTTCCGGCCGTCCTCCGGACCTGCCATGCAAGACTGCATTGCCTTCCGGATGTCCTCCGGACTTATCGTCTCAGCCTCGCTGGTGTGCCCAGCCCAGTCTCCATGGACTCTGTTGTCCATCAAAGTTCATCCTATGGGCTCCCTCCTCCTGGGTTGGCTTTTGGAACCTCGATGCGGTTCCTTGAGGGGGGGGGGGGTACTGTCATGGTTTGGATGTCTTTGCCTTAGATTTTGTTTCCTTTTGTTTCATGTCATGTTTTATTTGGGAAGGTTTCCTGTTTTGTCATGCTTTTGGGTTTTGACTTCCCTGGTTCTAATCTCTCCTGATCGTTGTCTTGTCAGTCTGGTCTGTATATCTCTTGTCGTCTCTGCCTTCGTCTTGCGCTGGTCCATTACCGTCTCTTTCCTGACTGTCTCAGCCATGTTTTCATGTTTAGGTCACAGTAAGTTTAGTTTTGTTTCCCTGCTCTGCAGCGCTTTTATTTGAGAATAAACCCCTTGCCCTGGAACCATTTTGGGTCCTTAATGCTCACCAGCCCTCCCTACCTGACACTATGTTTCCCAAAATTAATCTGAGCTAAGGTGTGCATTAGCTTGTAAGTGGAAGCAGAAAAACAAGAGTGCAGAAAACAACAAGTGTTTCTTTTTCTGTTTATGATATCCATTTTTAACTACTGCCTCCACACTACAAATACAAACTAGTATAATCAGTATTAGCTACTGAAATAATATTAATTATAATCACAATAAAACTGCTTTTTATTTCAACTAAAAATAAATTGCTATCTATTACTATTATTATTATGTCATTTCAAAATTTTAAATGTGTTAAATGGTCAGCACCCTTACATTAGTAAAAACATATTATTTTGTAACTGTTTTCAAAGATACATGTATTAAAAACAAATAAATTGCAGTTTTTAAATATTTGATTTATTTTCTTACCTCACAGTTTTATCAAACACGTTGGACAGTACTGCACAACTTTTCTCCCTGATGGTTTTAACATTAAAAACTATAGTTCTTCTTAAAACAATGAACACGGGTACTTTAAGATATACATTCTTGCATGCCAGCCTTACCTGTCACTCAGATATCCAAACACAGGTGCTCCAGTCATAACACCGATGAAGAAAACAGTAGCGGTTGCTTTGTTCATCCATTTTTTGTTGCACACGAGATCCCACTGCAAAGAAATCAGAGCCAATGTTTGGATGCACTGCAGTTTTAATTTTAAACCAAATACAAAAGTCCTTGAATAAATCAAATTTGTTGATGTACCTCTGTTGCCAATGTAGACCGAAAGATGCTTTTGTCATAGACCCATCCATTTTGACACTTGACAGGATATGTCTCCTCGCTGGTGTTTGAGCTGAACAAATACTGGTACTGAGGATTTGTAAACATTAAGCAGGAGCTTGGAGCCCCATCTCGCTCTGTTGGAATGCCAACAATGACTTTTTGGTTGAAGGTTAAGTTTCCGAATAACCCTCCATCCTCGATACCCCTGATGTCGCAGTGGTGAGGCGGAATAGCTGCGATGAAGTTGCTCAACAGGAAGTGGCACGGCAAACTAATTCTAGATAACACCTGAATCAAGAAAAGCACAATTTGAAATTTTCCAAATCCACTGATTTCAGAGAGTATGTCATCAAAGTTCATTTTGCTGTGTGTCTCAGGTATCAGGAAAATTCTGAATGCTCTGTAAGTCAGAGCAGCTGACCTGACTTTGTGTTAGAAATACACATTTACTTGCACAATGTTAATCATTTCAAACCAAAATTAAAACAGATTTGTGACTTTACATTGTGGTGAATAAACAGAGGGGGGACTTCAACATCCTTGTTCACTGTCTTGATTCTTAAGGTAACTTATTTAACCAAGTAACATTTCACTAAAAAATTTAGATTAGTATTTAACTTTTGTTTTGCGAGATTCACCAGACATTTCTACGTTTAAAAAAAAAATTATATAACACTTAACACGAGCAGAAAAAGTAAAAAATGCACATCTGTCAATCATTCATTCATTTATCTTCTAATTCTTTTATACCCTTTCGGGGTCACGGGGCTGCCGGAGCCTATCCCAGCCACATCTGTATGTGACACACACAGTGGTGGACATAATTGTTGGTACTCCTCAGTTAAAGAAAGAAAGAAAGAAAGTCCACAATGCTCACTGAAATGACTTTAAATGTTCAAAAGTAACCCTAAATTAAAATTGATTGAAAACTGAATAATCAAAATCACCCATTACTTTTGAGTTGTTGATTAAGAGAATTGTTTAAAAAAACAAACAAATGAAATATGGCTGGACAAAAATTATGGTACCTCCATAAAAGACTGAGATGTAATTGCCCAGGGGGTCATGATGAACTCAGGTATGACCTTTAATTGACATCACAGCTGTTTTCAAACCCATAATCAGTCAGTCTGCCTATTTAGGGAGACAAATAGTCACGTTGCTGTTTGGTGAAAAGGTGTGTTCCACACTGAACATGGACAACAGAAAGCAAAGGAGAGAATTGTCCCAGGACATTAGAAACAAAATTATAGACAAACATGGTAAAGGTAAAGGCTATAAAACCATCTCTAAGCAGCTTGAAGTTCCTGTGACGACAGTGGCACATATTATTCAGAAGTTTAAGACCCACAGGACAGTAGCCAACCTCCCTGGATGTGGCTGGAAGAGGAAAATTGATGACAAATTAAGGAGACGGATAGTTGGAACTGTATCCAAAGAGCCCAGAACAACCTCCAAAGACATTAAAGGTGAACTCCTAGATCAAGGTACATCAGTGTCAGATCGCACCATTCCTCGTTGTTTGAGCCAGAGTGGACTTCATGTGAGACAACCTGAAAGAGCTGAAACATGCCATTTGGAGAAGACACCCGTCAAACCTGAGACAACTGCAGCAGTTTGCTCATGAGGAGTGGGCCAAAATACCTGTGGACAGGTGCAGAAGGCTCATTGACAAATACAGAAACTGTTTCATTGCAGTGATTGCCTCAAAAGGTTGCGCAACAAAATATTTAGTTATGAGTACCATCATTTTTGTCCAGCAATATTTCAGTAGTTTGTTTTTTTAAATAATTCTGTTAATCAACAACTCAAAAGTTATGGCTGATTTTGATTATTTAATTTTCAATACATTTTATTTTATTGTTACTTTTGAACGTTTCAAGTCATTTCAGTGAGCATTGAGGACATTCTTTCTTTAGCTGAGGGGTACCAACAATTTTGTCCACCACCGTATGTGACTATATTTGTTGTCAGGAGCAGTGTAACCAGGTCTTTGATGTATCACTAAAATACTTCAAGGAGTCTGAGAAAATGGGAGAAAAAAATGAGGGAATCTATGAGTGAAACAAAACTGTCCAACAGAACATGAAGAAAAAATTCACAAGACATCTGCAAATGTTTAACAATTTAGTTTTATTCAACCACATTTTTATGTCACAGCTGACATAATCTCAAGGTGCAGCACAAAGAATGCAAGAAAGACTTAATAGCATTTAAATGCATTATTATTTAAATTAGTATACACACAATATTTATATATATATATATACAAACTTGTGAAAGTGAAATGTTCTTAAAAAACAATAAAGCCTAGGTATAGATGCTGACCCCTCTTTTCAGGGCAACAAATAAAACCAACCAAATGTTTATTGATGATACATGAGGTTACTGAATGCCAAACACTGCATCTTTGCTGTTACACATTCTTTTTTCTTGGCTTTTTCTCCAAAAGAGGCAACAACTCGTAGATTTGATTAAAGCTGTGCCAAAGGTCAGGCAAAGCGTGTGGTGTCTACACAGCTTAGATCAGTTTAAAGCCCCAACTTTTAACGTAACCCTTGTGCTATCCTAGGCACTTTAACATTGGCAGTTGGGTCATCTGGACCCCACAAGACTTTCTTGATCTTCAATGATTTGTGATCTTCACTGGGGTCCATAGATTACATGAAATCCTCTTCACCTTTTTCCACCTTTGTCATGGCAGGGATAACACGTCAATGTAAGGGTGGGGTCATAGGATAGCACAAGAGTTAAGAGTAAACTAAAGAGTGAACATCAGTAGAGTTGAGATATACAGTGGATCAGTATGTATTTCATCACGGTTGATCTCAATCTCAGGTGGTGATTGCACAACAGAGGTTTACCCAAAACCATTTTATTAATTTGAAATGACTCAAATAGCTAATTTACAAGGTCAAAATGGTTTTTATTCATTTTCCTGTAGGAAAACTTGAGGAGTCTGTGTCAATTTCTTCTTCAGGACAGGAGCTGGACTACACCACACTCAGTTTGTTTTCGTGACAGGCCCTTCATGTTCTGCTGAAATGACATCACATGACACTACTGTTAGGTGATGTTTCGGCTCTCTATATATGCTTTTATGATGGCCCGTATATCCTGTTAAGAACGTCAGTAATGTTGGATGAGAATGCACATTTAGTTTGCAGGGTTCTCCTTTTTTACCATGTCTTCTCAAGTCTCGGAGTCTGTTTAGGCCAGATGTTGTGTTTCTTTCTAGGTTCACCCATTTCTGTAACTTTGAAATCAAGCCGACTTTTCTGTGTTACCTTAGTTTGGGTATTGACCTTTTTCCTATTTGGGGGTGACTTCATCTTATGTCTTGATGGTTTGATTCCTGTTGAAAAATTGGTCCCAAAGCAGCGCTAATCTTTTAAAAAGATATTTTGTCATAAAGTTAAGGTTATTCTTGTTTTATTTTATAGTATTTTAGTTAAAGTTCACATGCCTCTATTGCCTTAGCTAGAAGCTAGAAGGATTTTACCTTGAAAGTTGATTTTAATTTTGTAGTGGTTTGGCACCACCCCTTGGTGAATATCAGGAAACGATTTTCTGATGTTTTTTTTTGCCTGCCTCTTTCCAAAAAAAGACTGTTTTAAGGCTTAATTTGGGAGAATGTGCAATAAATTTCACTTAACAGCACATTTTGTCAACCTTTTTAAAGGGTAACTGTCACTTTATAAAATAAGGAAATAAAGAAACTATTACCCAAGAGTTGGGAACACAGTTCTGGCCTTACTGGCCTGAAAATGAGAAGAAAAAAGTGCTGGAGATTCTAAACATGTGTTTAAATGTCAAAGGCAGATGAGAAACATGAAGTGACAGATGGGCACAGCGCAGAAAAAGAAACCTCTGTGTAAACACAAGTTCGGAAAACAGCCCTCCTAATGTTTTGCTTATTCTGTTGGACGTGAATGTTGTTTGTCCCATGATATTAAATACCATTCCATTTACAGCAGTTGCAGGCCTAATGAAACTCCCAGAGCAAAGATGCTCTTCCTATTGGGGAATGGAATAATTTGAAGAAGTAAGTTAATGTCTCAGGACAATAGATGCTTTCCTGCTTCTTGGTTTCAGCATGTCTTCATTGCAAATGTCTTGTCTCATAGAATTTCATGTTTAAAAACACTACTTAAGTAAAAATCTGCATGTGGGAAAGAGTTAGACAGCAACTTTATGGCAAATGTTTAAAAAAAAGAAATGAAATGGTATAAGTTGCCCACTGCTGAATCCTTACATTCAGATATGGCACGTGTCATTGTCTGCATATCCAGAGACCCCAGACTCTAAACCTTTAGAAACCGTGGCAGCCACTCCAGTTTCTCTCTTGTTCTTTATCAACTTGGCCAATGCGACCCCGGTCTTGACCCCGACCACAAAACATGCCCCAGGGAATTCAAACTGGAGCACTGAACTTTCAGAGGAAGGAGGGAGTAAAGAAGCACCTCCTGCCTCTGTCTTCTTTGGAATCTTAGACGAGGGTGCTGAGCAGGCAGAGAGCTGGAACTCCGGGTCTGGTTCGGATCTGTGCAGACCGGACAGGAACAGGAGAAGGCACACAAGTAAGAGTCTATCCTCAACTCTCCTTTTGAATGAAAAAAAAAAACACTTGTGCAGATGCTAAAGATCAGAGTACGACTTTTTTATGCACATGTATTATTTCGTAAATGCACAGTGCAATGATAACTTTGCATGCAGGCAACCCAGAACTCTGAGTAAAAACTTTGAATATAATTTTCTAGGTTGTAATATATTTAGTTAAAAGGTAACAAAAAATGTGAGCATCCGTTTTCAGGTTACAATCTTACAGTATATTCAAGATGGACTTAAATGGTCCATCCAATGGCTTAGACGGAGCAGGATAAGAATAAAATATGACCATATGATGAGAGTGGCACTGGCGAATTTGACAGACACCAACATGTGTCAGCCTGCTCTGTCACCTGATCTCTTTCCAATCGTAACTCTCGGCTGCAACGGAAAGTGAGCTGCTCATTTTATGTGCCTCCTTCAGTAGAGGACTTTTTTAATTATGTTATTCTTAAACTCATTGTGCTCATTTCAGTTTTTTCTTTTTACTGCACAAAACCCTAAAAAGTGTTTTTTTCCTGAATCATGGTGTATTTATCCTTGGATTTTTACATTTCTCTCAGATTTATTTATATATTTTTTTGTCATTCCCTTTTTGTTTTGTTTTTGTCTCAGGCACAAAAAGAGCCCTCAAAGAGAACTATGTAAAGGATAACAAGACTATATGTCATCAAATTGTCCGGGTTCTAACAAAAAAAAAAAAACTGGGATCCTGAAAACAAGAAAATTTGCTGTTCAACAGACAATAGTAGAGCCTCAAGAAGAACACACTGGAGAATTAGAGAAGTGGTGTTCATCCATTCAAAGCAAAGCCCTAGTAGAAGGAAAACTGACTAGATTAGATCAGCCAGGTATAACAAGTGTCTGACCACAACGGAGAATATCCTATTTATTATTACCAGCATTGATTAAGTGTAAACTCGAAAAGGGTTGAAACAATGGATGCACTACCAGAAACAAAAGGAAAAGGTGTTTTGATGTTTGTTCAAAGACGCAAACGGATTGATGAATTTATATTAGAGCAGGAAGAACTGAGCAGTAAACAACCGTCAATGGGTGCTGCAATAGAACGGCAAAGAACGGAAGAAAGGAATGACACAATGAAAGTATATGCCAAAGAGACCAAATACATTGGTGTGAATCCAAAAAAGCCTTTGGAGCACCATCAAGATGCTCAACAGACAAACAACCTGTCCAACATGCCAAAGCCTTTGGTGCCAAACAGAACCGCAAGACCTTTTCTAGGGTTTCAAGGTGGCTTTACTGTAGCTGAGGAAACTCTTCAAGCCCCAATGGAGGAACTAAAATTCAAACGGCCTTCACCGCCCAACAGCAACCCAAAAGTGTGGTCTCCAACAGGAGACATAATTGCCTCAAGAGATGAGCGTATATATGTGCCAGCAATAAAGACTGGCATTCTTCCAGACTCCAAAAGGAAATCTGCAAACAAGCAGCCGCCTGCATCTGCACAAGCATCTGAGCGCCAAAACAAAGGAGAGAGGAGGTCCTACATTGAACCAGAGGAAGACTGTTTTAGTTTGGGTGCTGAAGCTTGTAACTTCATGCAACCCAGGACAATTAAACTTAAAAACCCACCTCCTGTTGCCCCAAAACCACCCATCAATCCAGCCTGCCCACCCTGGATGACAAAGAGTCCTTCTAGTGAACTACATGTTCCTTCAAGGAGTCCAATCTCACAACTATCTCGCGGTCATGTGGGGGCTCACAGCCAGGATGACGGGGTCCAGCCTCAACAGATGACAAGCAGTTGGCCATCAGATCAAACGCAGGCCGCTCTTCAAACACCTGCCAATGCCTGGGTTTCAGTCAGCTCCTCTCCTAAACTTCATCCCCAGCCAACCACAAATAGCTGGAGTCATCAGCCATCCTCTGTGAGTATGCAGGCCAGCAGTCCTTCTTACAGTCCCTATTCACCCTCAATCAGTAAGTCAGACAGCGCTCCAAATTTAGTTGCTTCTTCTTCATCACAGACAGAAAAGTGTCACATCCATGTAATAAATGGCTCCCAAGTTCCTTCAAAGGTCCCAACCTCCAGTATAGGTGTCAGTCAGGCTGCAAGAGGTACAGTCATGGCAGGAAAGGGCGCACAATTATTTGCCAAAAGACAGTCTCGTATGGAGAAGTTTGTTGTTGACTCAGAAACTGTGCAAGCTCACCAAACCAGACCCCATTCGCCAACTCAGTCCCTCCCCAACTCTTGGAGATATTCATCCAATATTAGAGCCCCACCTCCACTGTCATATAACCCTCTGCTTTCCCCATTTTACCCTCCATCCGCAGCCAAGAAGCCCCTTCCCACAAGCCCAGAAGTAAAGTCCAAAGAGAAACCTAAATCAGCTCCCAAGCAGCTCAACGCCTTAGATATTATGAAACACCAGCCGTACCAGTTGGACTCGTCACTATTCAAGTATGATGTGGTCCCTGAGGGCAAAGCCCCTAGTCCTAAACCTACTCCTGCGTCAAAGTTTGAAGTTACAAAAAGCCGCAAACAAAGATCAGCCTCCCTTCATTCTTCCTATAAAAGCCCTGAGCTTTCAGCTCAAAGCAAAGCAGAGACTCCTGCTAAGTCCTCTGAATCGGTAAGTCTCCAAGTTTTCTCTGCCAAAAACACAAGATCAGCTGGGCTGGTTGAGGCTGACAAGCATTTGGATAAAAAGCTCACTGTCACAACCACCGCCCATCACGTAAGCAGCAAGCAAGCACCAAGAGCCCGATTTGCAAACACATCATCCCAGCACTCGTCCCTTGGTGACAGCATAGCTTCAGCTTTCTCTCCTGCATCTCTTATTGCTAGAGGCGCACGTCAAATGGCTCCTCGGCCAAAGTTTTCAGCAAAGAAACCAGTGGTGACAAGCAAGCAGTGGAAGCCTGTTGCAATGCTTCATTCGATCTGATACAGAACATTGTGCTGAATTAGTAAAGTCTGAGACACCACTAGGCTCATTATAACTACATCTCTGAACTGAATTGAATTGAATTGAATTGAATTGAATTGAATTGAAAAACACTGAAAACAGAAATGTAAAGCATCTAAAATCGAATCAATCAATCAATCAATCAATCAAAAAGAGAACAGAAAAACAACACTTTTGTTTGTCTGTATCTCCATTAATTGCACTTCTTCTAATGAGCATAGTCATACCATTAAACTTCTTTTTCCTTCTTTGTGTGTTTGTCTTATGCTTGATTTGTTTTTTAGTTTCCTTTTCACTGAATGCTAATTCTTCATCAACTCTCACCTTCCTGTCAGTCATTAAGGATTTACCTCTTCACTTTGGGAGCACCTGTGTCTGCCTGCTTCACAGCTTTTCCAGCAGAAACCGTTTTAAGAAGCTACTGTACGTTTTTTGGCATTGTATTCCCGGGTGATGCTAATGGTTGCCAAGGAAGGAAATCCACACGGAAGAGGAGGAGCTTTGCTTCTAAAAAAAATTATTTACTGGGTTTTCTGATTTCACTTGGTACAAAACTTTGAAGGTACCTCGGGTAAAGAAAGAAATGAAATATGTTACAGCAGTCAAAATATTGCCTTAGGGGAATTTAAATAATCTAAACAAATTATCTAAAAAAAATCTAAGTTGTGTATATAGTTAAAGAGGATTGTCCTCCTATCTTGATAAGAAAATAAACGTAAACTACAATTCTCCAGATATCTAGAATCTTCTTAACTGTTGAAATTAAACTCCTATCTATCAATTAACTTGAAAAACAGATGTTTAAAGCAAATATGGAGAAAGAGGACTCTTAATTTCACAAATATAAAATAAAATGATTAACATTTTCCCTTTTGTAACATTGTCTAACGTTTAGGTTTATAAACCGAACATGTGAAAACGTGGGCTAAAAAAGATTCTCAAAGCATCTATTGTCCATTTACACTGACTTGTATTAAATGTGTCGAGCTTTTGAGGCATTCGGCCAACAGCAGATAAAATACAACATGTGTTGGTTGAAAACCTAAATCAGACTGATGAATTTGAAATAATTAATTCACAAAGATAGCTTTGATTGATACTAAAAGTATTTGACAAAATTTGTAATTCAGGCATTAAAAGAGAGACAGCATTTATAATAAAACAATTTCTTCCTTTGTTTGGTTTAACCTCTTAACCCTTGTGCTATCTTAGATGACCCCGCCCTTACATTGACGTGTTCTCCCTACCAAGACAAAGTTGGATAAAGGTGGAAAGATTTCATGTAATCCATGGACACCAGAGAAGATCACAAATCATTGAAGAAAAAAGGTTCAGAGCACTGTCTAGTGGGTCTAGATGACCCAACTCCCAATGTTAAAGTGCCTAGGATAGCACAAAGGTTACGGCATGAGATAATTGTTGTGCTAACCGTCTATACATGTAGTCACAGAACTTCAGTTAAGCAGAATTAGATACTGTGTTAATGTAACCCAAAATGTGATGTCCGCATGGATGCCAGGTCTAAAGAGGTTAAACATGGATGATGATTTATTTGGACAGACTATTATATTTTAATTTCTGTAACTTTCTTCTCTTACGATAAATTTCAGTTTAAAAATCAACCCCTATAAATAAATCCAGAGGATGGCAGCAAAGGCTAGAAAGTTTCTGCTGAATAAGTACAATAACACCTGATTTTTTTTGTAGGGTTTTGGGAGGAGCCGTTCTCTGAGCCTGTCTCAGCGACTCAACTCAGCTCCTGTTTCCTCACTTCTCTCGCCTGGAGATCGGCCATCTTTCTTACCAACAAGGCAAACGTCTTTTCAAGAAAAACTCCCCAAGCCACCAACTCCTTGGGAAGCAGCGTCTAAAAGCCCAACTGGCACCGTGGATGATGCCTTCAATGGTCTTCCATCTTATATTGCCAGTAAAGTTAATTGTGCAGCTCACCGCAGGTCTCTGTCTGAGCCTCCAGAAGAATGGAAGCGCAGAGTGTCTCTTTACTGTGCAGCCGTCAGTCGTTGTCATCACTCTGCCCCAGCTTTTCAGCCTCTGTCCATGAACTGTTCCTTCTCATCTGAAAAACCGGCCATCTACGGGCCTCCGTTCAGACCTGCCCAGCCTCTGAGGCTTTTCAGCTGGGCTGGCTCGGAATACAGGAGGAAAGGCTCAAGTCCAACAAAGTAATCTCCTTTTTATAGAGCAGAGAGTGATCAAATTAATGCCACAGAGATTAAGTCAAGCATACACCAGTTAAAGATAGACGCATATTTATAGTAATGATAATACTTCAAGGAATAAAAGGGTCAGTCTAAAGAACCCTTGATTAATGGTGGCAGATGTAACTCTGGTTAAGATCTAAATAGTTAACTTAAAAGGACACCATAACTTGCAGAACAAAGTAAGAAAAGAAAAAGGAAGTAATCAAGCAAGCAAGAAAGAATAGAACAGAGTGAAAAAGAAAAACAAGGATAAAAATCTTGTCTACAAATAAGTGCAGTCTACTGGCTATTATAATATATATTCTGCCTTATTTGTAGTTTTTTGTGTTGTAGTGGGAGTCTGTCTCTGAAAAGGATTTCAATTTGAGAAATGTTGATTGGAGATGAGTAGATATTGGAGATGGGGAGGATGTATAAGCATATTACTGTTCTTTAATATTTGATAATGTAACTAACTATATGTTATGTTATATACACTCACTGACCCCTTTATTAGACACACCTGTCCAACTGCTTGTTAACGCACATTTTTAATCAGCCAATCACATGACAGCACCTCAATGCACTTAGGCATGTATGGTCAAGACAATCTGCTGCAGATCAATCTGAGCAACAGAATAGAGACGAAAGATGACTTACCGGTAACTGTTATTGAACGTGGCATGGTTGTTGGTGCCAGATGCGTTGGTCGCAGTCATGCAGAAACTACTAATCTACTAGGATATTTACTGGTTTCAGCTGAAAGGAAACAGGAACTCAAATAACCACTCGTTACCAACTGAGCATGGTTCCAACCCCACAGCCCTTTGATATGCTGTCATGTCAATACGGACCAAACTCTCTGAAGAATGCTTGTAGTACCTTGTTGAATCTATGCCACCAAGTATTAAGGCAGTTCTGAAGGTAAAAGGGGACCAACATGGAGGGGTGTACCTAATAGCTATTGAAAAATCCGCTAGGTTTTAGAATAAATCTATTTTTAGATTTCTCAGAATAGATCTAAAGGACACATTTCACATAGTTAACAACTTTTCTGTTGGACTGTCATGTAAAATATTCACTTTTTGCTGCATTGCAAAGTCAGTTTGTGCAAAATTCCAATGTACTAATTTTCACTGAATTTACTGACTGAACTTGAAACTTTTTCTCCATCAACAACTTCATAAGCATGTATTTGTACACTTTAATCTAATCAATTTTGTATGCATTTTATATAAATCTCTGTTACTTTACAGCACTTCTGGTATTTATATTATTATTAAAAGGTATGCATTTCCTAAGAAAGGAATACAATTGTTCACTTATAAATTCATCCACAATTTGTGAATACAAAAAATAATGTTTAGTCAAGTACAATTCTAATCTGAGCTTTTGTGTTGACTAAATAGTGGTTTGGTTTGGTTTTTCACAAATAAAATAAAATCAAATTGCATGTTTAACCATTTCCCATTTTGTTTCTGATGTGAGTGTTTTATTCATAGTTGACCAATTTTTTTTTAATCTATATTTTGACCCTACAACGAATTTAAACCCATACAATTAAATGCTCCGACAAAAAATTTAAAATTTGCAGATTAGATTTCTTTAACCCAGTCAGACCTTAATAAAACTCTAACAACAAATGTGTCTTTAGGAACTAAAAACCTTGGGATCTCAAATGAAAATAATAATAAAAAAAAACCTCAATAAAGGAGTTTGCAGTTGTAAAAAACAGCATTATTTTACTTTTGAATACATTACAGTTATTTTGATATTAGAGTGCAATACTGAAATAGGAAACTATAGTATTAAAAGGGAGGTGAAATTAGAATATGAGAGAGCTTTTTAAAATTATGTACAGTAACCTTCTAGACAAAAAAGGGGAACAAAAGCATTCAAATGGAGGAAAATAATATTCCTCAGCAGGGACACCCTCACCCCCGAGAATGCTGCTGCAGATTATTACATGTGCTGCTCATGGTCCCCTCTCCTCTCTACCCTTGCTCCCCAGTGCCTGTGAGTGGTTTTGAGTGTTTGACAAGTTAAATTTAGCTTATTGATGTAAGCGTGCATTCCACTCACAACAGAGGCAGAGACACACTCGCAGTTTAGCTTTAGTGTCTGGGACTGTGAAGATCAGGAAAGATCTCACCACTTTATTGTGAGTTAACCCCTGAGCGTCCGTGTCTTCCTTTAAAGGATACAGGGGCACCATCACAGGTATGAAAAAACAATTTACTCTTTGTCTACTAATAAAAAAGGACGTATTTGAAAAGACAACTTTAACACTCCAAACTAAAGTATCCATCTTTTTTTTCTATAAAAAAGGAAAATACGCTTTTTATGACTTTATGACCCTTTGCTTGTTCTTCACATCATTGAATCATATTTATATCTTTAGAACTGCATTGTTACATTTTCTAAAAGACAATACAATAATTAAAAAGCCAATACTAGTGAGTTTCAACCAAAACAAACAAAAATGATTGCAGGGCTGTGCATTATTAATTCAGGTGGATATTTATTTCATTCATCAACAAAATTGCAAAGAAATGTAACTAATATTACCTTAAATCCCCAAAATGCTTTCAGAAAAGACTAAGTATTTCTACATCACCAATGCAAGTACAACAGGGTTCTGTGGATTATGCAACTCACTGCAATCATTACACAAGCAGCAGATATTTGTAAAAATGACAAAAAGGGACATTTTAGACTAATTTCAATACTGTTTGAAGATGTAAAAGAGAAAAGATCAGTGATGCCAGGACAAAGTCAAGTGGGTTTTTTCTGTCTCCATTGGTAACCTGTCAGCTTTCATGGTCACGTCAGGTCAAGCGTCTCCACATAGCTCACAAAGAGCAACTATGCTCTTTGTTTACCATGTGTTTATGGTCATCTCCCCGTGTTGTTAGCCTCTCTAAAGAAACAATGTCATAACTATGTATGGCGGCAGCTGGAGAAAGATGGAGGCATGCAGCTGCTATTTTCGGAGAATCCTCTGTCCCAGCAGTGTTAGAGTTAGGCCTCGTCAATAGAAAAGCAAAAGAATATCCGTACTGATCTGAGATCTGAATGCTGGCGCTGCTCTCCTGCGGCAGCCATAAATAAATATGATATTTTACTTCCTGAGCTGGTTAATCCTTTATCTCAGTTTCTTTTTCTGGATGACTGATGTCCCTGGAGGTGGGGTTGGGGTGCCCTAGTGCAGCGCTGTTTGTGTGAGGGTCGTGAGGGTCTGCGACAGCTGTGGTGCCTTCTCTCAATGAATGGGTGTATATGAGGAAACTGTGTGTACCAGGATTAAATGGGTTCTATGATAACTAATTTTCATGACAGACTGTACTGTAGAAGGAAAAGCACACATCTAATATTGTCTAATATCTCCTAAATAAAGTCAGATGATTTAATTGCACACTAATTTATGGTATCGTTGCATATAAAGCCAGAGCTGTTATACTCTAAACTCAGTTTCAATATCCTGTTGCCAGACAACATGTGGAAGCAGTTATTGATATGTTTCTTGACATTCATTTCAACTGGATCGCTTCTCACACTTTCTATCGGGAACCCTCCAGGGGTGCTTCCCGAACATTAGCAGAGGGATGGTCTGGATCATTGACTGTATATGACAACTGGACTTAGTGACCCCTCCTCCCTCACTTTGGAAATATGAATTACCTGCTGGTTCCAAGAAGCCAAAATCAAATAAACTTCTATTGAGAAATAAACAGTTTTTACTTAGTCTTTCTGTTTGTCAGAATAACCCTTCTTGCTCTGCTACCTTTTTTAACATGTTCTTGCTAATACTATTTTTTTTGTGATATTGTTTCTGTAGTGAAAGTTTTTCAAGCTATAAATTGACCAATCAGATGCCTCAATAAAATGTGGTTTCAGGTCGAACGTTTGAAACATTTGATTCTCCCAAGCCCACATTCAATGGAAGGAGTGTGGACTTTCAACAAACTCACTCCTGATTGCCATAGAAACATTGATTCAGACCGACTTGTACCAATCACTACTTACTGACATTGTCTGGCTCCACCATGGCGGCATCCATATGTCAGAAAAATGGCGACTAAATTCATTTGGTTGGAGATGGAAGTAAGCGATTTTCTAGGTGACATCACACCCGTCCAGTTCTTATATACAGTCTGTGGTCCTCTAGTTTACAGTAAAGACTGGCCATTTTCAATGTATGCACCTCAAACTTTTGGAACATTTTTGAAAAACTGACATTTAAAAGAACAACGTACAATTTTGTTTTCCCCTCACAGCTTTCTTTTATTAGTGTTTATTGGCCTTTGGATTTATACCACAATTTAAGTGGATAACAGTTTGTGTAAACTAAATAAATATGGTTCACCGAGAGGGAAGGCAGCCTCTATAGGATTTTTTTTTCAAGGTGCCTCCCACTTTAAGCACCAAGAGACAAAATTTAGAAGATATGCCTTTTTTCAGTATCTCTAAATCTTTTTGGCTGCCCTTCTTTCCTCTGTGGGGGGATCCAACACTAAATTCCAAGTAAACAACACATAGCCTGATTAATTTGCAAGATCAGCCTTAGGAGAAATTTGGAGTTGTTTTATATATTTTAACTTTTGTTCATTTTATGTGACTGGTTTCTGTTGGTATTTATACTTTTATTGAGTCTTGTTTCCTGTCAGGAAGCGTCATGGATCTCGGAAAGAAGCTCAGCACTCCAAAAGACATCATGTTGGAGGAGCTATCGCTGCTTTCCAACAGAGGCTCTCGCCTGTTCAAAATGCGGCAGAGGAGATCAGAGAAATACACTTTTGAAAGTATTCAAAATGAAACAAACGCGCTGCTGACTGTGAGTCAGCTGCTTTGAATGTTCATCATTTCACGTGTTTGAATGACTGCATGTTAATTCTCTCTCACACCATAATGACTGATCCTTTCAAGGGTTTTCTGGCAGACCTCTTAACGTTGTCAGTAAAGATGCCTGAGCTCTCTTTATTAATTAAACTTATCAGTGAAGCTCTTAGAAAAGATGCATGCTAGTTTTTATCATACAGCTAAATCTTTTTTAGAGGCTGCTCAGGCACTTTGTTGAGTCTTGTGTTGATCTGTTGTGACAATGTTAGAAGCCATTGTGTGCCTATGCATTCAAGTACATAGATGATAATGCTACACCTTGACAGTTAGCTTAGTAACTAATAATTTTAATAATAAGTTCTTGTCTTTGCAGAATGATATTCTAAATCGAAACAATATAGATTTTATGGTGGATCCATCTACTCAGGGAGACCAAAATGCAAACAATCCTGCTTCAGGTAAATGTTTAGTAAGTCCATGTCATAGTTAAAGTCGTAACATAAGTACACGGTACATCATTTAATGTTTTAAGCTCAAGATATTATTGAACACTGGAAAAAGAAGCTTTTTGTTGTGTGGCAGAGTTAGACCATTGCTCACTTGTATCACACAGTTAAACAGCCATTTCCAATATTAACCCGATATTGAGTCATACACTGTATGTTATGATTTATTACAGAAACAGAGCAGATTTAAACCCTTTTGTTTAATAATTTTTGAATAGTGCAGTGCACTTATTCTAATGTAGTGCATCAGTCATTCCCAACACATTTCAGGATGAGCACACACTTCAAATGAGCTATTTTAGGTGCTCAGATCATGATGGACAACTCAGTCTGTCAGTGTTCAGTGTTTTCAAAGCACAGTATCTATTCTTAATCTCATCTACAGGAAAAGAAAAACTGCTCTGCATTCACAACAAGCCCCAAATAGCAAACCAGACCTTCAGATCGCTCTGTGATATTAGAACAATCCACACCAGTGTGATCTCCTGTCAGTATAATCCCTCTTTGTTGTTTCCGACCAGCAGATACGAGCCAAGAAAAATCAGACACCACAGGCGTGCACAAGACCTATCACACGCCATGGGAGGAGGCCATCCTCAGTGACCCTGACCTCGCTGAAACCATCAAACTCAGAATGCCAGAACCAAACCCACAACCAGAGCTTCCCCAGTTCAGATGCTTTAACCGGTGAGGAAAATACTAGAAAGAGTTGAGAAAAGGACTAAATTTGATAAATGTTCCTTAAATATTACTGTCTAAACTTCAGGGTTGCAACCCCTTATGGTGGCTTTGACAAAGCTCCCAGAGGAATCACTTTCAAGCTCCCCGAGGTGGACCTGAACCCACCACGATTCCCAGAGTTGAACGAGTCAAGGATGAAGAGGCCCACCTTTAACCGGACAGCCCAGGGGTGGATATCCGAAGGCACACATCTGATCATCCCAACTATAACCCTCGAGCCCACTAGTGTTCCAGAGTCTGACGATCTGTAGAATATCATCTGGATGGAGCCAAACATACTTCAGCCTGTATAGTGTTTAGGTTCAACAAAATGGAGCCTGTGCTTTTTTGTTTTTTTCCCATTTTCAAACTTCTGAAAAAAAGCAGCACATCTGTTCGGTTTCAGTTCTGTTCTGTCTGTTGCTGTACAATGGAAAAAAAACAGCAAAAAACAATGTGACTTGTAACTCCCTCAGCACAGAAAAAAAAGAAGAAATGTAACTCTTAATATTTGAAATGAGGGATGAATAACTATTGTAAATAAAGAATAAAACAATTATTGTACATGAAGAACATGGGAATTAGAAGGTAGTCACAGTGTTTTTTTAAGATGAATACCCCTGATTTTAGTGGAAATGCTCAGGGTTTTACAGCTATAAGCAGCAATGTTCAATGGAGAACTGCAAAAAAACAACAACAAAATGAAAACAGGCATGTCTCCAAAAATGTCTCCAAAAATAACATGAAAAACATCAGTTCCGATTTTGACAGCTCGCCTGAAAATGGTTCAACTGTGCCAAAAACATCAGGAGAAATATAAAACAACATTTCTTCCATAAATAATATTTAAAAAAGAGTTTTGTCCCTCGAAGAATGTTTTGTTGTTTATAGAAATCCCAAAACTTTTCTGTACTTTCTGTAAAGCATTTATTGTCCAAAAATGTATTTATTTCAGAAAGAAAGATGCTCCTGTGTTGATTTAAGACTAAAACGGAAGATAATCTAATAGCCCACTTCTCTTCTCATATGTTTTGCATATTTTAAGCTTGTTTCTTTATCATTATTTCCAAATGAAAATAAGATTAAAACAGAGATTTTGCTGTGATAAAGCAAAAACTGATAATTGCCACAAACTTGCAAATGCTAAAATGTAGAGAGACACGCACACAAAAAAAAAAAAAAAAAAACTGGGGTCAATTTTGCTGACTGCAGACTGCCTCAGCCCATTTTACTCCTTCTGTCTTTACTTCCAACCTGCTAAGCTCTGCAGCCTTTCCCCCTGCACGGCCCTCCATCTGCCCCAATTTTTTGTACTTTTCTGTTTACTGCAGCACGAAATTTTCCCACTTGGAGTTTTTTTTCTGTTATTATTATTTTTTTTGCAACTCTCCACAAACAGAGGACAAAGGAGAAAAGAAAGAGCAAACTTCAAGGTTGTCATTTGCAGCATGATTACTCATGCACATATAGCCTACACCCTGTAGCTTTAAAAACATCAAACCAGATGAAATGCTTCTGCTTTTTTTGTCTTTACAGAGAAAAACAAGTAGGAAAACAGGAAAGGGTTAGTCCCCACACTGCTGCATGATTATGAAACCACTGTGATCATGTGATGCCTTCTCCCATCATCATCATGACAAGTTGGAAGTCTGACCTTCCGCCAGCACACAATTTGCCAAGCAGGGACTGAGGAGCACAATACATCAGCAGTGCACTTTAGAAAACACTAGGGGCGGAGTTTGACCTCTCAGGTCTCAGAACATCACTAATCCGAGTCGGACATTCCGGTCCAGGCCATCATCGACCCTGTTGACGCGGAAGATGGGAGAGATTTCCTGCAAAACAACACGATCCTGGCCGCTCTGCGCGGTTCCCCGCTGAGCTGCTGCCTGCCTGTCGCGGCCGCGTGTCGGATGATGCAGCGCAGATAGAGCGCCGCGTGCGCCAGGGGGAGCATCTCTCTGCAGCTGTTCGTTGTGTTAGCGGGATGCAGGAGAAAGTCTGGGGATTTGAGCGCTGACAGCTCGGCCGGAGGAGAGAGGTACCCGCCGCCGTCACAGGTGAGCGCATGCAGAGCGCGCGTTTTCTTCAATTGTGGATGCAAGTTGCAGCATTTTGAGTGTGTGTGCGTGTTTGAAGATGCTGTGGCGTGTGTGTGTGTGTTTGAAGATGCTGTGGCTGCAGCAGAGCGGTTGAAGTCCAGAGCGAACCGTGAGGCGGTTCCACCGCCGTCTGCATGCCGGCTGACGGCGGGAAATGGAGCTTTAAAAAGCAAGCTTTAAAAAGCTGCTCCACAAATCCAGCTCTGGAACGGCTACACGCCCTTTAACACAACATGACGACAAACTGGCAGCTCATGGTCAACCTTATGGGCCTGCATAGAAATTTACATGCTGAGATTTTAAGGAAAACTTTAACAGCTCCTAAAATCATGAATATTAAAATGTTAAACATAAGCATTATTCCATTGGTCAGTGTCTTTGATCGTATTTTGAGTGGTTCCTTGTTTGATATGTAACTTGAACTATAAGGGTTATTTTCGTTATTTCTAAAGTAAACATTTAAACTGTGTTATTTTGGAAAAACAATATAAAATTAAATGGGATTATTAGTTTAGTACTGTGGCTGCAGTGGTTGTAAGGCTCTGGTTCAAATCTGAGACCTTTCTGTGTAGAGTTTGCATGTTCTCCCCGTGCGTGCATGAGCTTTTTCCGGGAGCTCCGACTACCTCCCCCTGTCCAAAAGCATGCTTCACAGGTTGATTGATTACTCTAAATTGCTCTTCGTTGTGAGTGTGTGGGGGGGTGTGCTTGTGTGCCCTGCGACAGGCTGGTGACCTGGCCAGGGTTTACCCTGCCTTCTCCCCTACAGCAGGCACTGGCAACCCCATGACCTCAAAGGGGATTTAGTGGATTAAGACAATGGATGGCTGGCTAGAGGTGGCTGCTCCGTTTGCCCCATCCTTTCTTTTTCTTATTCTTTCATAGCTTCCAGTAAATGTCCAAAAACACACTTCCAAGGCTTCTCAGTGGCTGATTCTGGCAATGCTTCTCGCAGACCACTGTGAAGGTGTGTGGGGATGAGATGGATGGAGCCCATGGCCAGGCCAGTGCACGAGCTCCCATGTCCCACCGCATCCAGCTGCAGCAAGTCTCCCTCCAACTCTGGAGAAGGTGAGCTCAAACATCTACCATGCTTTGCTATAAAATGAATATATCAATTACTATTGGTCTCTATTATTGTTATATATCAAAATAAACAGGATTGAGGTTAAAATAAGCAACCAACTTAAAGATCCACTCCGATGAAAATGGTGTTTTTAACATGTTCTTGTGGCATTTTTCTGATGGATGATATATAAAAAGAAAATTAAGCTCAAAATTGCATTTCTTTGTATTTCTTTATTCAAATTGTTGTGTTATCAGGGCAAGTTTATTTGTAGAGCACAATTCGTACACAAAGTAATTCAAGGTGCTTCACAAAACAGAAAAATGCATTAAAATCACAATACATCATAGAAATAATCAACGTAAAATTTACTTTAAAAGAAAAGAAAAATTTGAAAATTGATTTAAAAAAAAAAAGGAAGGAAAGGAAAGAAAAGTGCAGATAGGACCTTTCAGTCATATACACGGCTAAACAGAAATGTATCAGGAGCAGATAAATGCTGTTTGAAAAAGTTTGTAGCAATGATGTAGAAACTACAATCGGAGGACCACAAGCTCCCTGCTACGTTCCATTGGGATGCATCCACTTGCAGACAAATAGATCCATGTACATATTTGTTTTCTTCATCCGAGCTGGCATCTGGCTCAAAACTGTACGGCTAAGGAGTTCTAATATTGCTCGCCATTTTCGGTAATGTTGGCTTGGGGTTATTAGCAAGTAAGCTAGCAAAGAGCATCAAATTGAAGGCAGGATGTGGGGGTAGGCCTATCCCACGCCAAGAGTCCCGTCCACAACTCAGAGGCAAATTTCTAATGAACTAGAACTAGAACTGTGCAGAAACTTTGTCCTACAAAGCGACACAGGCTTTTAGATTTTGGCTAAAAAAGACCACTTGGAAGGCTTTGAAAAGTAGTCAAATGATGATCGGAGGTGGACTTTAACAAAAGGTGCTTGATCGGAAGCACAGATAGAGACATTGCACTTTGTTTCCCCTAGCTGCAGCCTCTAACTCCATGGCATGGGTGAAGATGTTTAAGAAACCCGGAGGAGGCCTGAAGAAATCTTACCAGCCTGGAAGCATGCTTTCACTCGCTCTTACAAAAGGTCTGCTGAACGAGCCAGGGCAGAACAGTTGCTTCCTCAACAGCGCTGTTCAGGTGACTGCTCCATTAAAAGCTTGAACTCCACCTTTCTTTTCCATCCGTCACATCTTTCAGATTTGAATCCCTTGTTCATCCTGTTTTTCCCTGAGGGAAATTGAAAACTGATTGAGATATGAAACAGATTTCTAAAGTAAAACAACTTCTTAGTAAAGTAAAGTTTTGGTTGTGTTAAGTAAGAAATAGGGAAGAGGGGGCTCCACTATCCAAAACATTCAGCTAAAAATAAGTCACACTAAGAAAGCTGCTGTGTTGAGTGCTCGGGTTCAGCGAGTCCTGCTGTGTTAGCAAACATTACACAGAAGCAGAGATGCACTCATCGATTGATCAGGGACCAGAATCAGCCGAGCTTTAGCTCCATTAGCCATGACGGCTGAAAGCACAGCATCCAAAACTTGCAGCATGTAACGTTTGGAAAACAGCGTACCTGACTAAACAGTCAAAACATTGAAACTGATGAATTTATCAAGACACAAGTTTTAAATCACTGCAGCACTCTTTTTTGTGTTTTCCCATTAATTCTTTTTTTTTTTTTTAGAATTTATTTAGTTCTAAAATGTATTAAATTTAGCTTTCAGCTATTGTCAAATGTGTATTTTATTCCTTTGAAAAGGTGCTCTGGCAGTTGGACATTTTCAGGAGAAGTCTGAGGCAGCTCTCAGGTCACTTCTGTCCCCGAGACGGCTGCATTTTCTGCGCTTTAAAGGTAAACCACGCAAACAAACAAAAAAAAGTTTAGCTCTGGCAAAATATTTGCACCAATTATCCATGCAAATATTAGGTTTTCCTTTGGGGTGTTTATAAAACTTGAAACAATCTGTCTATTCTTTTTTTCCAGAGTATTTTCAGCCAGTTTCAGCAGAGCAGAGAGCGCGTGCTCCCTTCTGACAGCCTGCGCAACGCTCTGGCTGAAACTTTCAAGGATGAGCAGCGCTTTCAACTTGGTCTGATGGATGATGCTGCAGAGTGTTTTGTATGAATTTCCTATGGTTTTGACTTTTAATAAACACATTTACCTGTTTTTTAATGATGTGGCTTTCCTCCACTCTGATTGCAAGTGCCAATTAAAAATAAATTAGCACTTAATTGACAATTCAAGACATATACTCATATTTGTCCAAGTATTGATGCCGTTTTTGTTCTTTTTCACGCATGTTAGGAGAACATCCTGGAGCGAATTCATTTGCACATAGTTTCGGACACAGCGACTGACGCCTGCTCCTCCAAATCCTGCATTACTCACCAGAAGTTTGCAATGATGCTCTACGAGCAGGTACCTAAAATATATATAAATCTGCAATGAAATCGTTAAAGATCCCATCGTGGTTGTACTGCTTGACATATAGTGAAAACTTAGGATAATAAGCAGCTTTTATTTTGCAGTTTGTGTGCCGCTGTTGTGGTGCGTCCTCAGATCCTCACCCGTTCACAGAACTTGTGCACTATGTCTCCACCACTGCTTTATGGTGAGTATGGGGAATTATCCTCAGTAACATTTGTTTGTTATTCTCCTTTACAAAAAGAAGCTGTGTCAGAATAAGCCTTGACACTTTAAACAAGTTGCAGGAGTTTGTACTTCAGACCCTGAAATTGACTTCAAGAGGGTCGGTGTATCTTTTAGTAACCGCTCTGTTGTAGTAAACTCTTTACCTCGGCTGATCAGTTAACGCTGCCGTGGATTTTAGGGTAATTTCAGATATAGTCAATTCCTAAATCTTCACCCGTTCTCTACAAACAAAGGGCTCATTTTCTCGGAAAATGTAGTTTCTTCAAAACTATATAGTGGGGTGCTATAATAATAGTACATGTTGTTGTTGTTCACCTTACGGCACATCCCTTCAGGGGTCACCACAGTCATTCAGCTTTCACTGTTTTGCACAGGTAGTTTGGCAGACATTTTTAAGCCAGATGCCCTTCCTGACACAACCCATACAACCCAACTCATACTTTCTTGATTCCCAGCCAGCAGGTTGATCGCATGCTGGGGAAGCATGAGCGCCTCCGGTCTGACATGTTTGGAGAACTGCTGCAGGCAGCAAACAGCACAGGAGAACTGCGGAGCTGCCCTGTAAGTTACCGATACACTCCAAATCAACTGTTTTGTTCTGTATTTATCTCTAAATTCCTAACACCTCGATGATTACATACTTTTTCTTTTTTTCATGGACTAAATTCAAAAATTACAAAAAGACATACTTTATGCAAAGGTTTTATTAAAAAACTGGTTCAAACTTGTTAGTGTGAGATGATCACCAAATGTATGGTCTTAACTGAATTGAGTAAACTCAGTGCTGTGGTGCTGTACTTGAAGTGGCCAGAAGGAAACGATGCCAAACCAGAGTTAGGATAAAAATAGCAGCAAGGGCTTATCTGCATGTTTTCATCTGCATTCGTTACGTCTTCCTCCCTTTTCGGTTTGCATCACTTTTTGTTAACTGCTAAAGGTTCTTTTAGGTTTTTCATTTTTTATCATATCTGATTATTTTCATCCTTACAGGTTTGCCAGAGTAGAATTTTTGCATTTATTTTGAATACAATTTTTAGCTGCTTAGCCCTGTGGTTGTCATCCAATTTCCAAAATCGTGACCTGCATTTAACTTTCTGAGGGAGACAGGTTTTTGCTGCTGGCCTAATGCACACACACTGTTAGTAGACTAGAGTGAGGTCTTACAGTGTCCTGCAGAAAAAAAGGGTAAGAAAGACGCATTTGTAGGAGTCAGTCAGATATATTTCATTAATAATTTTGGACTGTTTTGAATGTATTTGATATGTTTGTTGAAGAAGTGTATGATGTTAAGTTTTGGATGTATTACTCTTGTTTATTGCTGGGAGCCAGTTTAGCTCGTGCTGGTTTGCGGCGCCTTCCCTCCGCGAAACCAGGGTTCGACTCCGGGCTGCTCCCTGTTCCCTTCTCTACTTCTGTGACGGTCCCAAGCCCGGTTGCTTTGAGAGGGTTGCGTCAGGAAGGGCATCCGGCGTAAAACATTGCCAAGTTTACCATGCGACTCGTTCGCTGTGGCGACCCCTGATGGGAAAAGCCGAAAGAGAAACAACAACTCTTGTTTATTGCTAGACAGTGAAATGTGGGCGTGTCATTCGTTTGTGCTGCTGGATTGGATGTTGGATGCAGATGTTTACAGCATGTAGCGTTGCATAATCCCAAAGACACCTAGAGTGGCACAGTCTTGTGAACATCTTGGATGTTTTGTTATCATATAACCCTCTAAATAATAAAGTACATAATAGTGAAAACAAAATAAATGAATGACTAAAAAGAACCAAAGAAGCAAATTGTTTTCATTTGGAAAGTGGGCGAATAGATGATGGAGAAGTGCTTGGTGTGGAGGCAGAGGAGTTCTCTCCTATAACACTGATGACAGCAAATTCTTCTTCTATGCAGCAAAGTTACTGCAGAATACAATTTCAAAAATGTTCTTTGCATGTTTATAACACATAAGTCATTTATGTTACATGCACTACTGCAGCTTGTTACATGCACTATTTTGTCACATAGGTTTCTGCTTTGGTAATATCTTTTTTTGTTATAACTGTGTATATATATGTATATGTTATAACGAGTGTGCTTATTAGAACCAGTCATTCATTTTCTGACCCTGGAACATGTGTCCTCTGTGTCTCTGTCTGAGAACTGTGCAGGACTTCTTCATGGTGTATTTAGGTGGTTTCTAGGTTACATAACAGTTTCAGGTTGCATTTGTGGACGGAGCAGAGCTCTGTTATGTGCGATAATGGTTTTCCAAGGAACTCCCTAGGAAAACAGGTCATATTGATTACATTGCAGGGCTCACATTCATTATTTATTTATACAAATTCAATTGGTCACCTGAGAATAAAAGAGTGTTCTTTGTACTCGATCCTTGTGACAAAAACACAGTAAGTACCAAAGTGCAGACAGAAATCTTTGTTTCAGTCTTTGTTTGTTCACTTTTTTTTTCCATACAGGATGTCTTGCACTTTACACTCAGTCCTACTGCACTCAGTCATACTACATTTATTTTGATGATTCTTATAGAAATGTTATGAAATTGTCAATTTTCTCACAATGTGTGTCTTAAGTTGAATTAACTAGCTGAGACAGAAATTAAATTCATTCATGAATCTGAGAAATTGTTGTGAATTAGAAGCAGACCAAGAATTCAGTTTAGAAAAGCTTGTAGTTGTTATGTAATAATTACAATCGGCAGGCCATGGGCTCCCTGCTCCTTTTCATTGTGATGTATCCACTTGCAGACAAATCGATCCATGTACGTCTTCGTTTTTCTCGTCTGAGCTTCCAACAGGCTCTAAACTGTTCGGCTGGATAGATCCAATATTGCTCACCATTCTTGCTGCACCCCTAATGTTAGCCTGGTGTTGTGAGGGGCTGTGAGATAGTGTAAACAAAGGTATGATGGGAAATGAAGGCAGGCTTACTCTGCGCCTAGGTCCTGCCTACAATTTAGGGGAGAATTTTTAATTAACTATTGCCGCTCTGCAGAAAATATGTCCTAGAAAACAACAGGTTTTCTGATTTTGGCCAAAGACAGCATAATCATAATCATAAGATCATTAGGAATGCTTTTTAGAATATGTAAAAAGAGGATCTTAAGAGCAGCGCAATCTTCCTGGATACTTCAACAGTTTCTGCTCAACTGCTGGCAGTATTTCCTTAAATGACAACTGACCAGAAAGGAAAAACAAAAAAGCTTTTTTTTTTCATTGATGAAAACTGACTAGTTCTTCGAGTAGAATTGTGTGAATGTTTTCACTCCATCACATTTATTATTGTGACAGTTTCTTTTTCTGATTTGCAGAACACAGTTCTTGTTTGGTCCATATCAGACTTCAGAGGACTACTCACACCAACCCAGACAATAATTCTAACAATGAAAACTAATGGCAGACCAAACAGTCCTAGTGTGAAATCATCCTAAGAAATAGAGTTAGGTTAGAACCAGGTTAGAACTCATTTAAGGGAACATTAATCCTCTTTTACATTTATTCTCTCGCATAAAAACCTAAACCTGGAACTCTCTAGTCTCAACTTGTACCTCTATGCAACATGCGTACAGACTGAAAGTTAAAAAGATTTTTTTAGTGTTGCTCACAGTGTGACCTTTTGTATTTATATCCCTGACAAATGTCAGGTTTTCGGCTTGTTGATGCTATTGTCTTCTGTGTTTGTTTGTTTTTACATTCTACTTGTCAGAGTGACTGTGGCCAGAGCATCAAGATCCGCCGGGTTCTTATGAACTGCCCTGAGATAGTGACCATCGGATTTGTGTGGGATGCTGAACAGTCTGATCTCACTGACGATGTCATCCGCTCCATCAGCCCCCGCTTAAACTTGTATGGGGTGAGAGCTGTTACATGGCATTGTCCCCTGCTGTCTTAAGCAGTTTGTTCATTAAATAAACAGAATACATAAAGTAAAATTTTGTAATTTTAAAAAGTAAAAAAGCAAACATTTTATATGCTATATTTTTTATTAAAAATATATTGTGAACCAGAATCATGTATTCTCTCTTTTAGCTTTTCAACAGGGTCACTGATGAAGCTGCCAAACGGAGTGAGCTGCATCTGGTGGGGATGATCTGCTTTTCAAGTAAACACTACTCAGCTTTTGCATATCACACCAAATCTTCAAAGTGGATTTTTTTCGATGATGCCACTGTGAAGGAGGTTAGCACAACTGTGATTAAACCCCTTTTTTAAAATCCTTTTTTGAGTGTCCTACCTGTAAAGCTGTGTAACATGCTCTGACGTCAGACTTTTCTCTTTGATAGATTGGATCCAAATGGAAGGACGTGGCTTCTAAATGCATTAGAGGACACTTCCAACCTCTCCTTTTGTTTTACACTAATCCTGAGGGGAGTCCGGTCTCTAACGAAGATGCACCGCGGCAAACCACCATGTGTCCACGATACAAAGCCCATGTAAATGGTGACGTGACCAGTAAGACAGCTTTTGATTACTAGTCGTTGCACCTTCTAAGAGTTCCAAAATGTTTAACGTTTTCATGGATAACATATTTTAAGGCTAACAAATCTGTCAACCTCTGAATGCAAAAATAAGCAAACTTTATTATTAATCAGTTAATCTAAAAGGTAAAAAAATATTTATACTAAAAGAGTAATATTAAAGGTGGAAAACCAAGCCTTAATAAAAAAATAAAACACTTCCCCAAATATTTATTTTATTGTTATATAGTTTCTAGTTAATTGTGATAATCTGGTGTTTCATTTTTGTAGTCTTGTATTGATATGACAAAGGGTGTCTTACACAGGACTGTCTGCTTTAAAACTGCAAGCTTTCAACCTTTGTATCATCAAATGTTTGGATCACCTCAAAAAATATAAAAAAACATTAATATACAGAAAAACTTGTCGGTATTTTAGAGTTTTGTGAACTTGAACTCCATTTTCAACAGCTGTCAAGGTGTTCCCTTTACATCTAATGCCTAAATCTTTTAAATACATAGAACATTAACTTCATAAGTAGCTCTGTATATATAAGAAACCATACAATTGGGGACAATATGCAACCCCATAAACTGACTGTCATGTATATTAAAGCGTTTACAACCTCACTTCAAAAATGTTTCCATGTTTGGAAATTATAAGAGACTCACTTGAATGTAACGATAATTAATCCAAAACAATTCACCAGCAACAACAAAAGAATAATATACTTTTTTTGCAATTTAAATCAATCTTTGCTTTTTAAGTAGATTGAAATTAAATGTAACTAACTGTTGTTGTTACTAATCCACTTTAGCTATAGCCAACACCCTGTTCAAGCTCACTTAAGTGTGTTGTGTTGGTACAGTAATAGTAAAAGAAAACATATTGCATTACAGTACGACTGACTTCAGATTTATAAATAAGATATTAAATGTTTTACCATTATTTAACATCAACAACGAGGTAAATTTTGTTTTTCGGCGGCTATTCCTTAAACTTTCAGTAAGCATTTAAATATCTGGTTTGTTCATTGAAATGTTTGTAATTGTGCATGAAATAGAACCTAACACCAGATTTATGGGTGAATTTGGTGAAGCTGATGTTGGTGTAGCTATATAACAGATTTAATGGTTACCTTAGCTTTGTGAGTGAACTGTTACAACATGTATGTATGGTGTAAATGATGGACTGCAAGGCTGAGCAATCAATGTTATTTTAATTCTACGGATTACCAAAACACTAAAATGTTACATTCTTGTAACATTTGAAACGTTTTTTTAGAGCCTAAAATAATTAATTCTAAGGTTAAAATGTAAATCTACCAGTCTTTGCAACAGCCCCGATTCTTCTCAGAGAAAAACAGGTTACTGTCATGACTACCATAGGGATTGAGTTATGAAACCATGGAAAGAGAGACTGCCTGGCCTTATGCGCTGGCTTGAACTTCAAATGAGGATGATGCCTCTGTTGCACGCAGATTACCACCCACGCCTCTCTCCCTAATCCCCGTTCCTGTGGCCAAATGCACTCATGGTCTGGCTCTTCAGCTCCCGCCCCTCCCATTATTTATTTATTTATTTATTTTTCATTTCTTTCCACTTCTCAGGATACTTTTTATTTGACGTTTCGGGCAGTCAGATCTTTCCAGTTTCAGTAGTTGTTTCATATCTCGACACTATAGAGTTGGATGTCAGGTGGCCCCCTATGGTCCAAAACATATGGTAGTTAAAGGATGCTTAAAAAAAGAATACAGCAAGTCTAGTTTATTAATAGGCTACTTGGAGAAATGTGTCTTTTGGTTTCAGGAATTAAAATTGTAAATGCAGAAGATCGTTTTTTCTTTTAGGTCACAAGGTGGGACTTTAACCACTTTGCTTGTTTTTTCTTCTATTGTTTTTCAGTTGTTGTTTTTTTTGGTAACATATGATCAGGTTGCTGATTTAGTTCTATAACCAGAGAGGACTTTCACTTTCTAACTGCATATAGGGGATCATGTGTGCATTTCTCAGTCAGTGTTTTCATATAATAATGCATGGTGTTGCTTCATCTGTTACATTTTATTACATGGCATGCTTTAGTGGAGTCTGAATAATTTCCTCTGCACAGCAGCAGGAGTTCTAATTTTTGTAGTGCATTCTTGTGCACCTTATTTCAGCTGCAGTAAATGATGGCAACTGCCCTCTATTGTGATAAACTTGCATAACAATCTGCTTAACTTCAGGCACCAAGATGCATGTGTGCATTAGTTAATTACTTGGCAGATGTTAGAGAAACACAAAGATGCAGTCAGAATTCTCTATGAGGAAAATTGTGCACAGTAAAAACTGCAATGTGTTTCCTTCCTTCATGGTCGAACTGATGTATTGTTTTCAGTGAGATTAAACTTGAATAACATTTTAAGGGTGCTATAATCTGTAGTGTTCCCACTAAAAGACAAGAAGTGATACGAAAGGTAAAAACAGCAGCTGTTAGACAAACAAGCTCATCTGAAGGCTGATCACATCAGTTTTTTTTTACAGTCACTTGCATGCCAGCCAAAGCAAAACACACCTCAGGGTTAGTAGAAGAGGCAGCAGCGCCTTGTTTTATCTCAGTGAATGATGCAGCATCTGTTCTTTTGTGAGATTTATTTTTGTTTCTGGTCTCATTTTCAGAAAGATGCAGAAGATAAGACAAAGCCACCTATGATACCTTAATCCTGATGTGTCAGAAATGACTGACATAATGACAAATTGGCTCCTTTTGAGTATTTGACTCATCTCACTGCTGTTTAAAAAATGGAGATCTATTACTCCATATTGTTGTAATATTGTTGTAAGTGATAACATTCACACCCGAACATGCAGAGAACTAAAATTAGGGGCAATCCAGAGGTCATTAGATGGTTGTCTCATATTCAGACTGTTTGTCTGATGCAGTCATGACCTGCAGTCATGTTTTGGACGCTGAAGGACAAACATCTAAAATCATATATAAAAGTGGCTTTGGATTCTGCAGTGAGGCAGATCTGCTGCATCAGCAATTAGATAATTAAAGGTACATCTTGATAGCAAAGCAGTCCATGAGCTTCCCCCCCAGAATCTTTAGGGTTTAAAATCCTCTGGGCAATCACTGACGTTTGCTCCTGCAACAGAAAATGATCTGTGTTTCAAATTGAGTTACCTAGCTCCAAACAGTATGATCTTTTGTTTTTAAAATCATTGTAAAAAATGTTGATAGCCCAAATATTAAGCAGAAAACAACAGTGGCAGGCGCATGTAACTGAAATTAACATACTTAAAGTTTAATTAACTGTGAATAAAGATTTATTAGTTTCAACTTTTTAGATAAAAGAAATATGGATTTCTTAATTGTTTTATCAGTTTATTTATATCTAATTTTAGGTTTTATGTGATTTTTTTATGCAGAAATGTTCAAATTGACAGACTGTTCAAACAGCCACAGTGCTTTGAGCTGCTACTGTAAAGAGACTCCATGGCCAAAAACAGAAGATAATTTTAGACAACAATCATCTTTTATTGGCATAAAAAAATAATAAACTGTCTCTCTTCCCTTCTTCACCGTACGTTGATAAAATACTTGATACGGGAAGCAGCTATGATACAGGAGCCAGCTCAGTGGCTGACTGGTGGAGTGTCTGCCCTAAAACTGGGAGCATGAGGGGGTTTGATTCCACTGTTAAGCCATTCTAAAATCTAGAATTTTTTATGAATGCTTTAGGAGGTTTTAGCAGTGAGATATCTGTTACTCAGCTGATTCCACTGGGATAGCCTGCCCTGTGCTGATCAGGCTTTGTAAGATCTTCCTTTGGTCTGCTTTTACAATATAATGCAACCTTTATCTTTTTTTTCTTGAACCTCAAAAATGTAATCAAAAAGGAAATATGATTAAAAAGAATTAAGAAAATCGCAATTTCATAAGTTTTAACTACGTTTCTAACACAATTTTTGTTTTCTCTTTCTTCAGTGAAACATCCCTTTGGCAGTCCGAAGCAATATCGTGAACCGTTCATAGAGAACTTGCAAAGGCCAAGTGAAACGTCAAAGGACAGAGGACATCAAAGAATTGAGCCGCTTCAACACAAAGGTAAAGTGATCTGTTTTCAACCATCTGTACTTAGAAAAAGAGACAGGAATGTAGATCTAAAGAGATCAGCAGTCAGAATGTATTTTTGTTAATTTGGTTTCTCACTAAAATCAAAGTCTTAAAAAAGAATCAAAGAATTCTGTTATACAAAGACCATCAACCACTCACTAAAAAAATTTGATCAAAAGTTGCTTTTTCCGCCTTTCTCAGATATCACCTATGTACGATCTGCAGCCTCACCAGAGAATGGACCAAGGCCTCTCAAAAGTTTTTCTGAAAAGCCGTCTAGCGGTTCATCCAGGGTTCCTCAGGAGCCTCACAGACAGTCCAGCAGTACGCAAAATAGTCGGAAGTCAAACACGTCCCAAGGTCACTTTGATCAGGAGAGCCGCCATGATCAGTGGGACAAAGGAGCAGGAAGTCGCAATAAGTATAAGCCCGCCTGGAGGCCCATCCGGGAGGTTTTGAATGTGGACACAGTTCTGAACGAGCTGGAGCAGCGGCGTCAGCAGCAGCAAGACAGCAGCAAGACTGTATCCCAGGAAAGAGGGCGCTCTGATCAAAGAGTTTGCACACACGAACATGCACAAACTGTAGATGAACGCAAACAGAAGTATTTAATGACAATTTACGAGGAAGACCATCGGCAAAAAACCGACAGTCACAGCTCCATGGAGTCAGAGAGCAAGGTCAGCCAACAGAGGAACAGCCGATTCAAAGGCTGCTCCAAGCCTCTACTGCGAAGTGATACCTGGACCATTCAAAGAACAGAGTCTGGCTATGAGAGCAGTGATAGACTCAGCAGTGGCTCCACCAATCCTGACTCTCCAGGCATTGATGGTTTTGGCATTAGACCAGACCAGAGATCCACACCTGAGGCATACTTGCAAAGGTAAGAAATGCTTAAAAGAAGCACAAACTGTAAAACAAGAACACTAAAGCTCAAGAAAAAATAAAATACTGCTAAAAATACTGCTAATTTTTATATTTTAGATGCATGTCCTCAAATGTAAAACATTAAAATGAATAATTGTGATTAAAAAAAATGTTCTATATTTTCCAAAACATTATTTTTATCATAAAAGGCAGAACTGTGTAGATACATCTTTAGGTTTTAATTAATAATTGTTATTGATTAATTTTATTGTTAACTGTGTTTCATCTGGAAACTTTTAAACTTACTTGCAAAACTTCTTAATTGTCAAAATTACTTAAAAACAAAATATTCAATTTGACTACAGGTAGTTACAAATATTACATATAGATATGGTTCCTGGTAAAAACTAAATGAAAGGATGTCAGTATCAAGCACTTAAGTAAATCAACAAAGCATCAAGTATCTGGTCGTACAAAACTGATCATTACAACCCTGAAAAGTCACAACACTTTTTTATGACCAGAGTCTATCATGGCATTTCTATATACAATAAATAGACACGACTATGTTGACAGTTAAAAACAAACAGTGATCTCTGTGTTTTTGCATCCTCGTTAAAAAAGCTGCAGCGCTAAGACCTTGTTTTTAAGTCAGGTCTAACCCAAAGTTAATTCAAAAGGTATGGCAGCCATTTATTATACCATCAAGTGACAAGAAATTAAGACTGAGATATGAAAATGTATCTTAGAGTCATAATTTATTCACATAAACTGTAAATTAAACCTAAAATGTTTAGTTTGCAGCTTTTCTACTAAAAAAACAAATACATTTTAAAATGTTAAAATCTGCTTTAATTTGTCTTTTTTTTATTATGTAAACTTAGAATCTTTGTGAAATTGCCTTTGTGAAATGCATTTTTTTAAATGTTTTGGTACATCACTGTATTTCCTAGCTGTAAAGCTTGTAGACATGCTCAAGTGTGTTTTCCTTTATTTCCAGCCAGCTGCATCAAAAGGGCGTCAGTGCAAAAACGAACATGACGTCCTCCCCCCCACATAATGGTAAGTTAAACATCTAAAAAAGCATTCTAAAGAAGAGTTTCTGTATATAGCCGTTCTAACCTGTCGAGCTGTTATCCTCAACTATATTTCTTACCATTAAACTTTTCTAAATTTCCCTTTCACCTCCCTTTCTCTGTCTGTACAAACAAGATTTCTTATAAAGAGATTTTAAATACAAATTAATGCATGTTTTGTATTTGGGTTAATTCTAAGCCCCAACATGCTTATTTAACTTTTTTACCCAGCCGATTACGCACAGGTATTAATCTGATGATAATCCCACAAAGCTCTCTCATGCGGCACAGCTGGACACTGCTGCTGGTTTTGCCACACATATTCGTTTACAGGCTGCACTCCATGCTGGACCATGTGCCTCAGGAGTGGAAGAGTGGAAGCTTTTATCCTTGCATGGACCTCTCAGAGGCAACAGCAAAGAAAAAAAGAAGCACATCTATATTTAAAAGAAAGAAATTCACTGTTGCACTGTCTGTCTGTGCTGGTGTGTAGAGCCAGTGCTGTGATTGATTGAGTCAGTTTGGGAAAATCTGATGTGTTTAACTCTTAGCTGCTGCCACCTTGTGTCCTCAAAGGTTCACAGCCTTTTAGTGGGAAATAAATCATTTTGTTTTTCTTTAAAAAAAATCTCTGGTTCTCTAGTTTTTTTTTTAAATCTATCTCTTTAATTGCTTCTTAGCTATAAACACCATGTTTACCTGGATCAGGTGTTTATTTAGAACCTGGAATCACCAGATCAAGCTAATGTGTCGATGACCCGAATAAGACAGAATAACAATGGCTTCTAGGGAAAAATTAGGGAAACTACCATAATAATCAAAGATAGCATAGCGAAAAGAGGTCAATTTTGTTTAGGCATGCACAGGTAGGTTTACCTAATAAACTGATGGCTGAAAATGAACAGAATGACAGAAGCTGGATTTATCCATCTTTCTGTGCAAACATCTTTTTTTTTGTAATGGTCTTCCTTTGATTCTTACAGGAAAACATCAGCCCAGACCTCAGGGAAAAAAATATGATCAACCTTCAATTCCACATCAGAAGTTCAGTCCATGTTCAAGGTATTGTTCACTTTTGAGAATTGCAGTCTTTCATTTACCACTTCCAAAAATAATCACTTCTCCCTCCGTGACAAAAAAATGAACTATCTAACTAACTATAAAAACCCTAAAAGATATTTGTAGAATTTTTCTCTTGCATTTGTGACATCATGGGAAACTGGTCATCCTGCCAAGAGAAAAGAGCTCAATCAAAGTCAAATTAGGGGAAAGAAACTGCTGCAAAGTGCTTCTCAGCAATGAGCAAAATGTGGGTTCAATGTCCATAATGAACATGGTTGTGCCTTGAGACCACCAAAGTTCTGAATTGGCAATATATTAATAAACTGGATTTTAGGAAGTCTTGACCCCTGATAGCCTATCGATGCAACTATGCATCAAAATACTTTTGCTTCAAAATTACCTTAACTTAGCATCTATGTGAAAACAAAAGTACAGGTAATTTCTTTATAGCTAGAAATAAATTCAGGGATCAAATTATATAAGAAAAACAAAACAAAAAATTGCAATATTACTCATCTGAACAGATGTTACAATTTGTTTTCATTATGTAGAGAACTGTAACCTTTATTTAACAAGATAAGGAGCCATTGAGATCAGAATCACTTTGTTTCTAAATAAAGCTGTTTTCTTTTTTGAGACAAAATGTCTTTCCAAAAGGATTTATGGGCTGCATGGTGGCACAGTGGTTAGTGCTCTTGCCTCACAGCAAGAAGGCCCCCAGTTCAAGTCCCAGCTGGGGGACCTGAACCAGAACTAGGTGTGAATGATGTGAGAGTGCACAGGTGTGTGATTGTGGACCGCCTACCCTGCAACAGAGCAGGGTAGAGTGGTGCCCCCTGCCCACAAGCAGCCAGGATAGGCTCCAGCAGCCCTGTGACCCCAAAGGGGAATTAATGGATTGGAAAATGAATGGATTATATTTATTTATTATACTTATATGACTGATAAATGGTTCAATACTCAATGATTATTTCTCAATGAACCTGCTTCTTTTAATTTCCAGGTGTACAATACTTTCAATTTGGATACTTTTTTTAATTATATTTTAGTATGTTTTCTTTAAACAATAAAATATCATATTTTGTTCTTTTTTTATTTTGCAGACGTAAATCAAAGTATGGAAGCATCTCCAGAAAAGAAAAGAACTTTGCTGGCTCTGAAAACAGGCAGAGCGAGTTAGAGGAGCTGACAAACTTCAGAGGGCACAGCGAAGAAAGTACAACCCTGAAGCACATCCCGAAAACCAGTAGCTCTGAATGGAACAGCTCGGATGATCTTGCTCTATCTGAGTCTGAGGACAGAGAAAGCACTTATCTCTCAAGTAACAGTGAGGCTGTCTCCTCCGACTCCCAGTGCCCTCATATTTCCCTACAATACCACCCTTCCAACAACGGACCTGCAGAAGCTCTCCTACCGAACAGTCTACGTCAGCTCGGTCCAACGGGGTCGCCTAACATTCGACCCTCGCAACGGATGTCTCTGCAGGGTGAAGCTAGCCATGGCTTTAGCTCCAGGACGCTTCAAGAACCCTTTTCATCAAGTCCTCATCTTTCATCTACATACTACTTCAGCCCTCACCGGAAGACTGACATGTCAAGTTTGCGAACTTTCTCAGATGCAAGTTCGAAATCAGGCTCTGACCCTGAAAGGAGTACTCAGTCATCATGTGAAAGTGAGGAGAGACCCGCTGGGGGTAAAGCGGAGCAGGCAGCGCCAGCTCAAGAAGTTTCTCTGACGACCTACTTTAACGTGGATAACTGTATGACGGAAACCTACCGTCTTAAATACCACAACCAGAGGCCTCTAGTCCTCTCGGCCACAGTGCCACGGACTGCAACCGTGAGTGAGCGCAGAGAGAACAGCCAAACAAACCCCAACGACTCAAACTCACAGGATGTGCCAAAAGCCAAACCTGAAACAAGTATGTCCACATAAAAAATTAAATGATTTAAACCATTGTTCTTTGCTGTGCTGTTAACATATAGCCAGAGCACTGATATAGGATGTGTCGTTTTTCTGTGTAGGCCATAACAGCAGTAAACCTACAGCAAAATGGAACCCAGTGACAACCAAAGGACTGGATGAACGAGGTTTTTTATGAAAGTTGACTGGGTAAGTTTTGATTCACAGGAATGAAGAGGAAAAAAACGGATGCCAAAGAGTTTACGGATTGAACACGTGCTCAGAAGCTCTGACCACTTCAAACCAGGAGGGACCCGTTTAATGAAGCCTGTAACATGAGCAAATGAATCCTGCTATGCATTGTTGGATGGATCCTCAGAAGTCCTCTATTGTCCTGCAGTACGAATAAACTAATATTAATTGTATTTCTTTGTTTGCGCCAAGGATTAAGTAATTTATGTCAATGTTTTTCAAGAACTTTGCTGAGATTCCGATATTTTTTCATTTATGCAGAACTACTGCAGGAAAACGTAAATATATTTAACGGAAGCATTGACAGACAATGAACGTTGAAAATGTTTAGAGGAAATAATCAACTTGTTTCTTAACTGTGTATTTGTATGTTTAAGCTACTTTACCTGATAGTCATTCAAAGTAAAACATAAAAATCAAAACTTGCCTCCTGCCAGAAGAATTTGGTTTAAAAGTTTTATATGGATATTTCTGCACAGAGTATTGGTACATTTATGCACGTGTCACCAGATCCTGCAACACAATCAGTTCAACGTGCTTTCATTTATCAACTCCTGTACAGCATTCATTGTTAATGAATGACCGTGAGCTGCCCCACAGTAGTAGCCATCTTTTTCTGTCAAACTCTATAACAGAGAAAGTATTTTTTCATCATCCTAAAAAGTGAAAAACACATTTAATGCCTCGTATTAATGTGCATCTTGGTGATTCATGCATGGCTGCACTCAGTTTGTAATAAAAGTGTTTGAGAGCATGTTATTCAGTAGGTGGGGAGGTTCTCAGGCTATTCAGTAAGTCATGATGCAAAATTTAAACCTTGTGTGATTCTGTCTTAGATTTGACCTGTTGTACTTTTTTTGTAATTCAAGTTGATGTCAAACTGTACTTTTTCCAGTCTTCCTCTTTTTGAGTGGACAGATATGAAAACAGGTCTATATTTGCAGGTATTTTCATAACTGACACCTCTGACAAATTCCTAACACTCATATTCTTCCTTCCAATTTTTAAAACCTGCATGTGGCCTTTAACAGTCATACTAGCTGTGTGTGCATCATTAGCATGAACATAAAAGGCTTAGAGGCGGAGCCTTGTCAACATTATGTGGACTATATTTTATTGTAGCAAAATGAGTCAATTGGAAATTTGTAACCTTGGTTAATTTGGAAACTTGAATATTTTTTCTGTCGCTTAAACAAATATCTGCTTATGCATTTTGAATCGAAGTTTGATGCAAACAAAATACGGAAAGACAGCAAACATTTCAACAAAGTCTATGCATTCTCTAGAATTTTTTTTTTACTTTACATGCACCTTCTTTATGTATCCAGTTTATCAAATAGTTGACCAAAAACAGAAGTCTTTTGTGTTCTCCCTAAAGCTATGTGCAAACTATTTCCTACAAACTATTTAATTTGTATCTGTTTTTCTCTTCTTTTAAGTATGTCTGCTCACAAAAAACCAACAAAAATACTTTTTGAAGATGTTTTTCACTGAGCACATTTAGTCAATAATATCTCAGGCTGTGTTTGTGCTGTCAGAGACCAGATAATGTTTAGACTTTCATGTGTGACCACACCTTTCCCTATAACTGTAGCAAATTATTTCACATTTCGTTTTGATTTATTGATTTTCTGCTTTAAAAAAAGCTACATCCCTTTAATGTAGCTTTTATTTAAAATGTTAATTATGATGAATTTATTTGAAATTAAGAACCATTTACACTCCAAACTAAGTGTTTTTTTCTCTCTATAACCATAGCCTATTTTATGACTGAATTTGAATGAAGTTATTCTGTTTTTTGACTCCAAATGTTCGTCATAATGACTGTGCCTTGATATCTTTTATTTTGTTTTATTTAAGCAAATAAATTCCTTTTTGTAATGAAGGACATTTTAAAAAAATGAGTCACTTTTGAGGATATATATGTAGTAAAAACATTCAATAATGTGTCATTACAGCTCATTTATACGTGTTCATCTCTAAAGTATGAAAGTCTTCCTTGGGAGCAAGGTTGGATACTGCAACCTAAACGTGTACTACTACCAACTTTGTTTTTTTGCAACGCTAAAGTTGAGTTAGTGTAAGTATATGGACATGTTTTCCCAGCACCCCCATTCTGTAGCGTACAGTTTAAGGCTTTATATTCTCCAAAGGATTGTTTGACAACGGGTGGTGGTCTCCTGTGCCACATATGGTAGCAAGTGACATTGCATCGACATAAATCTTTTATCTTGTGCTAAACACACAGGGACAGACTCTAATTCTACTGATGTTCATCAAAACAAAGAGAACTTTCCACATTGTGTCACTGATATTTTGTGATGAGTTTGGCCTGATGTTTCCGGGCCGTGTCGCGCCTCTGTGTGCTTCTGCCGCACAGAGTGGACCTGAATGCATTTTGACATGTTTCAGTACCATTTAACTGCAAGTAACATGTACAAAAATGTGTCTGCACTTTCTATTTTTGGAGATAAAATATTTATTTTTATTCATTGTTGAATAAAGTTTCATTTAGTGTCTCACACTTTAATCAGCCCCCTGACTGTCTTTCAGTTCACAAACTTTTGTAGTAAAAAGAAATAAAAGACAAAAAGAAAATGGGAAAATGAGAAGTTATGGATTTATTGATGCAATTTTGAAAATGCATTAAAAATGTTTTTTTGTTTTGTTTTTCTGTTGTTTTTGGAGTGCTTAAGTTTAATGACTCGTAATCCATTTCAGACTTCAGTTTGGTAAACTTGTTTGGTCTAACCCCTCTTAAAAATCCTCTTTGCATCCACACCGTCATAGTTGTAACTCTGTTGGAGACAGATGATGTCAATGTTAACATTTTGATATATTATTCATGAAATATCTAACCACATTTAAGTTTTCAGGAAAGTTTCCCCAAGTATTTATCAGGCTTGGACTGAAATTGGAGTCGGCCTCACCTGAATCATTTCATCTCCTTGAATTACTCTGGTAGTTGTCAGTGCTTTTCCGTTGTCCTTTCTGGTGAAAGTTCCCTTTAACACATCTCCCTCCAGCGCCCATGCACCCTTAAGAATGAACACATATCTTTGCATTAATGGTATTTTTCTAAGTATTTGAAAACGTGCTATGAACACAAAAAAAAAAAAACAAGCTTTCGATGTCCTTTTTAAAGTAAATGAAACAGCATCCGGGGGTGTTTGGATAAAGACTGACACCAATTAATCCATGCTACACCTGAACCAAGGCACTGTTTGGCCTAAGTTTAGTTCCTGGGTGATGTAGTCTGCAGCTTTTGTTTACCGATAGTTCAGTTCCGTCTGCAAGGCTGTACTCAAAGGTGACACCCAGGGTGAAGTCTATTTCAATGTTGCGGAAGTTACTGCTCTCCTTAACGTGAAACTTGTCTCCAGTCTGTTCGATGGTTATTTTGAGGTTGTCGTGAGCAGCCAGCTTCCTCTTCACCACGTTAACTCCTGGCAACAGACACATCAGAAACATTCATCAGAATCTGAGAGTGCTCAGGGGTAAAAACTTGCCAAAAGGAGGTTTGTTCACCAAATTTGGGTTAGTTATTATTATTATTATTATTATTATTATTGATGCCCATTGATGCAAATATGCATCAAACCACTACATGAAAGCAAAAACACAAGGGAATAATTTTTTTTTCGTAGCTGGAAATAAATTAAGGCATCAAAGGGGCCAATAAAAGAGTTTATATACCATCCATAAATTTTCCTCTGTTTTCGATTCTTTGGTAATATCTCCATCTATACAGCATGCATTGTTAAATTAATCCAGGAGAAAACCTACCAGTACCCACCCATTTGTTCCATGAACTTCTCATAGTTTTCGCTGCGATCAACTTTCCAGGTGCCGTTGAAGGTCATGGTGACTGTGAGGGTGAGCAGGACCACTCTGCAGAAAGGAGCGTCTTACTCCAAGTCTCCTGCTCCTTTTAAGCCACACAGCCTCTTATCTAATCACCTATCTAATTTGATGATGTGGCTGTTTAAAGCTCACGCTTTCTTAAGGCAGACATTACATTCACACTGTTTGTTTTTTGTATTACTGAACGGCAAATTTGCTAAGGAACTAGAATTTCTGTTTACTTAGGGTGGTGGAATCAAGTTAACCACGTAGCAAGATTTTGCAGGGGGTTTGTAAAAATTGAATACATTGAGATGTTTAGATATGAAGGACTTTTTCTTTTTGGCCCCTGGCTCTGAAGTGCAAAATTCAAATTGCTGCATTCCTGCTTTAATTGGGAATTTCCTTTAATCTCTCTAAATGAAACATATTCTACTTTACGCCAACATGCTGATGAGCCTTTATCTAATCGCCTCACTAAAAGTTTTTGTGGTCCTGTTTTACCTTTGACCTCAATCTGGCCATTATCAATGAAAAGGACCTTTGATGTTTAGGGTTAATATTCCACCATTATTTGTTTTTTAAAGTTAGTGCACCAATGAGCTCATCTTGAATTTAAATGTATGTCTTGGGAGGTTTCTTTGAGTACATATTAAGTGTAAGCTTTTTGTAATCTATTATGCAGTTTTGTAATAATCACTCCATTTTTTCCAACATGGCTGACATTAAGAATGAATGTTGACACGGCAAGGACAGGAAGAAAAATAGTCTAAAATTATGTAAAATCTTTTCAGATTTACACCAATCACACATCAGGACATTGTGTCGATGGTCTGCACCTATGGGCTCGTAACATCTATCAAAAGGATGTTTTCATGGTCCAAGGATTCCCTTCAGAATGACTGCAGCACCGAGCTCAGCACGTTTTTCCTCTAGTCCGTTAGCAGTTTTTCTGTTGTCACTGATGGATTTTTGATCCTGATAGAGTTATAAGGGGTAAAAAAAAAAACAGATAAGACTGAACAAATGTCTTGGTTATCTGAGTTTTTCTGGATGTATCGCAATGAACCTTTGCTTGACCTTCACTTCAGAACAAATGCTTCTTATCACACAAAAGACCTTTCTACCATGCCTGAAGTAATAAAACTGTCAATTGAGCTTGAGGCTTCTCGAGCCTTATGGATGCTAATCTTTAACATGTTTTTATCCCTTCTGGTTTTATCTGAGGTGTAGTATCAATTGTGTAGGAAAATAAATATTGATAACACGCAGCCAAAGAGAAGAAGGAGTTTACAGAGTAGGTCAAGGTCAGGTTCAGGAAATATTTATGTCTGCATTTAATGTGGTAAATGTAGGTACATTTGTCATTTTATCAAAATAAATCTTAATTTAGGTTTCCTATGCAGCGACTTGATACTTTGGCACACATTGTTTTACACAAATTACAAAAAATGTACTTTGATGGCCACTGACAGAAAAAACAAGATAGTACTTAAATTTATTCAACTGCTCACTATACTGGACAGTCAGATACCAAAATTATTTATTTAAGATTTACATTTGATGACAATAAAAATTGACAAATTCAAAAAAGGCATCAGAGCCAGAAAAAAATCCTGTTTTAAAGTTAAAGTCCTATTAGTTGTCATGCATCTAGGTGTGTGAAACTTGTTCTCTGCATTTGACCCCTCCCCTGGGTGAGCGGTGAACTGCAGTCACAGCCGCGCTCGGGAACCATTTGGTGGTTTACCCCCCCAATCCAACCCCTTAATGCTCAGTGTCAAGCAGGGAGGCATTAGGTCCCATTTTTAGAGTCTTTGGCCAGGCCGAGTCGGACCACTTTATTGGACACACCTGCCCAAATGCCTGTTGTTAATGCAACATTTCTAATCAGCCAGTCACATGGCAGCAACTCAATGCATTTAGGCATGTTGACATGGTCAAGACGATCTGCTGCAGTTTAAACCGGGCATCAGAATGGAGAAAAAGAGTGAAGAGTATTTCAGAAACTACTGATCTACTGGGATTTTCACCCACAACCATACGGTTTATGGTTCAAAAAAGAGAAAATACCCAGTGAGCAGCAGTTCTGCTGGTGGAAATGCTCTGTTGATGTCAGAGGTCAATAGAAGATTGGAAAAACATTGTCTGGTGAGTCTCCATTTTGTATGGGTGGGGGTCAGAATTTGGTGTCAACAACATGAAAGCATGGATCCATCCTGTCTTATCAACAGTTTAGGCTGGTGGTGGTGGTTCGTGGTGTGGGGGATATTTTCTTGGCTCACTTTGGGCCCTTAGTACCAACTGAGTATGATTACAACATCACATCCTACCTGAGTATTGTTGCTGACCATGTCCATCCCTTTATCACCACGGTGTGGTTATCTTCTGATGGCTACTTCCAGCAGGATGATAGCCATGTCAGTAAGCTGAAATCATCTCAGACAAAGTATTGAGTTGAACTTTTGATAATGACCAAACACTAATTTTCCACCATAATTTACAAATAAATTAGTTAAAAATCAGACAATGTGATTTTTCGTTTTTCATTTTGTCATGTAATCTGTTGAAAGTTGTGAAACTGTAAACGTCATCCTAGCAATGTCAAACTGTAATAATTATGCAGTCATAGGTTGAAATTAAATTGGTCTATGCTTCTTTTTTTTTTCTTAATCTCATACACATTAGGGAGTAGTGGGTTCATCTTAGTTTTGTTGAGCATCAAGGATGTTTCTTGCTCTTCTGTTCAGCCCCGTTTCCTTGTGTTGCTTCTGCTTTGTGTCACACCCGGTTTCTGTTAGCAATCACAGCAGCTGCTTCCCGTTTGTTGTCTCTCTGTAGGTTTCTTTTGTGATTTACCAGATCCTCTGGTTCCCGTTTATGTTCTCTTTCAGCTGTTACTTTCTGGTTTTTGGAGTTGTTTTTTTTTTCCTTTCTGGTTATGCCATAAGTCATGCTGCAGTAAAAAAGTTTAGTGGGAGCCTCTTTCCATCACCATTTGTGATCATTGGGGCCACTGGGTCAAAACTTCTAATTGTCCTTAAAACCCTGCCTTTTCAGCTACCGGAAACTGTTTTCCCCACAGGTGTCGGATCTGTTTGGCATTAGTCTTCAGTAGCGGATGAACCTGCTGTCCCTGCAGGTTGTCAAATATATTCAAACAAGTCCCATACCCTGGAATTCATAGCTGGTCCTTTCCATTTTTTAAAACATTTGTCAGAATAGAAAAGTTATAGAAGTGCTCCAACAAATCATGCAATTCACTTTCTTGATTGCATAAAATACAGAGATGAAAAAATACTGGTCATCTTTCTTACAATATTCTCTAAAATCTCCTAAATTGATAGGTTAACTCAAAGTATTTAAAAAAAAATATGAAGCAATTTTATTTTTTCAACCCTCATTGGATTGTTGTAAACCTTTATAGGAACACTGCAAAAATGTTGCTGATATGCACTCCCATTGTCTGGAATCTTTATTTTAAAAGTTTAAAGTCTCACATAGCAAGACTGTACAACAATAAAATTATTTTAGTTCTGATTTCCATAGCTTCTTGTTGCCTCTGAAAAATCCCTTACAACCAGACTGAATATGACCGCAATGATCTAATGTTCCACTAGAGGAAGCCCTTTGCAAACTTCTATATTTTCTGTAAAATCTCCTATTTGCCATTTAAGGCAAAGATATGCCTCCAAGCAATTTTTCATAATTATGCATATCACAATAAAATACATACAACTGTGCAATAACTGAATGTTATTTAAAGCAGTAGACACTATCTTATAAACCTTAATGAGCTCACATTTGTCAGCTAATTAAAAGGCACAAGCCTTTAGTGGACCTTTATAACCTTTTTCTCTTGATTAAAAAAAAACATCTAAAAAGAGATCAACATGTTTAATATTTTAGAGTAGGCAAAAAACTGTTGGATTTCTCTGAACATGGATTGTGTATGCAGCCTACTGGACAAGATAAGATGAAGCTTTATTGTCATTGTACAGTCACACTTGGTACAACAGAACAACGAAATTGCAAATTAGTGCCATAGTACCATAGGATAGTGCCATAATGCATGATTTAACCCAATTATTCCACCATACTACTAATAATGCTGTAATAGTTTAGTAAATATTGTTAAACTCCATAAAGTAGAAAAAAAATCAAAGAATTTAAAAAAATTATGAATGACATTAAACCCAACTATAACTATAAATAATAGGAGACACATTTGAAAGTTTAATCATAAATAAGTCCAGTATACATTTTGTTTGGGGAGGTTAGCAATACATTTATGACTTTGAATTCTTAGCAAAGCAGAATAAATACAAAGTAACCCTAAACAAACAATAAATATGCAAACATTAAAGAGCTTCTAAAACAATTGTGACACAAAATACTTTTTTTCCCTGTAGTACCACTTGTTAAAGTAAAGTGAAAACAAATAAGTGCACAATAACATTGTTATCAGTGTTACACACAATGTAGCCATTTAAAAGTTTTGTTAAACACATTTTATGATTTAAAAAAAAAGCTTTGCTCATTGATAAATAAAACTGAGTTTTAATTTTTAGAATACTTTGAGGTTGTGCTTAATTTACAACCTATGCCATAAAATACTATTAATTACACTTTAATGAATATATATTGATTCCATAGCTTTGAAATGTAGTGCTCCATCTATTATAACAATGTTCTTGATGCTTTTAAAAGGCAGTTTGTGTAGGAAAAAAAACAGATTTCCAAGTCGACAAGCAAAAACTATTCTCACGAACCGTTACATATATATTATTTAGATTTACAAATATATTTCTTTTATAGTTGTAATACAGAAAGTCACTGTTTTTATGTCAAAGTTAATTTTCTAATACGTAATAACACTAAATCCACTGAATAAAATGTTTTTATTGGTTAAAAGTGATATGACAGGTAGGTGGTTTATGGGAGTGCAACTGCCTAACAACAGCACCAAAGTTGACTTTTTTTTAATCAAAAGCTTTTGGGAGAATATCTAAGTACAGAATATTTGTAGCATTTTCTGATACTGCAGAAATATGAATAAACAGAGATCATGAGAGAAAACAAGCAAAAACTAAAGCCATGGTACAAAAAGAAAAAGACGTGCAGTGGCTTTTACCACTAAAAATACTTGAATGTTTTGGACCAAGAATAATTCTATAGTTCACTTCATATTTTTTGATCAATACCTCATCAGGTCACAAGACTGGAATGAAATGTTCGTGACTAAACCTACAAGGGTAGTTGTGTCGGTCCATTATGCCTTGTCAGCGTCGCTGCTTTTCCTGGAAAGAAACCACACCTTCATTGGTTCCTTCTTCCCTTTCATGGTGATGGGGCCGCGGTACTCCAACTGAAACTGAGGATCTGCGTTCTCAGCACACTGCAAACACCTGAAACACAAAGACAAAATCACCACAAACCGATGGTTTTGGTTCTAAAAAAATCCTTTGACTGTACATTTAACAAAAACTTTAGCCTGTCTTTAAAATATGCAACAAGCTTTATTGGTCTTCATTCTCCTTAAATGGCATGGCTTAAAAAAGAAATCTATATTGGCTGATAAAGCCAATGTGCTTCATTTAAAAGTAATTTAAAGTCATAAAAAATGCTTCACGTGCCAATACTTACCTGTAAGTGTATTCTGAGACATTAATTTTTCCTTTTTCGCCAGTTGTTTCAGTACGACTTGTGAGATTGACTGTATTTCCAAACAGACAATATCTGGGCATCCTCTGACCAATCACCCCGGTAACAACTTCTCCTGTGTGGATGCCGATGGTGATCTGCAGGAAAGGAAAAAAAAAAAGAAACAAGGTCAGAATGGACTATGATGCTTATAACTCTTTCAAACTAAAATAGAAATGACAGTGATATCTTCATCCCTCTGAGCTCCACAGCCTGGTGTTTATATAAAAAGTAGAATTAGCAGTTCAACTTTAGATATAAAGTGTCACGAAGTTGGTTTACCTCTAACCGAGCTGTATCACCATGGCAACTTATGATGAGGGAATACGTACGCAGAAAGTCAATCAGTGCATTTAAACTTTTTTTTAAATGGCTGCGCAGATATCTAAAGTCTCTTTTTTTTTGTGCATCAAACCCTTTTATTTGGCTTTAAGTGAGAAGAATCGTCATTAGAGAAATCTTCAGTGGAAGCAAACAGAGGCCGATCCCACTAAAGCTTGATCTTGATGACAAGATTAAAAAAAAATGTTCTCCTCCATGTTTGTCTCATACACCATGTGAAACCAACTAACAAGACTATCCTAATCTCAGTGGTAAAAAAAAAGAAATAAAAAAATAAACAGATTTTTTTTTTTTAAATTTTAGAATCTATTAGACAAAAAAAAAAATTCCCTTTTTGTAAACGAGCCATATCTTAACCTGTTTATTAATGCAGAAAATGTCATACGGTAAGAATACATTCGGTATAAAAGGATGCTATAAATTATCTCAATAGGGCCGATCTGCAAATCTAAAAAAGGTGCTTGATCATAAATCATGATATCTGCGTCTGTTCTTATGATCTAGCATTGTTATTAATCACATTTATTTATGCATTTGCACCGTCAGCATTCTTTCTACTCTCAGCTTTCTTCCTTACTTTAGTTATGTTTCTTTCATGCTATAAATTCAACTTTTTCAGTAGATGAGAATTATAAGATGTTTTCAGATATGTTGGATTTATCCAATTCAAAAATACATTTAAAAATATTGGCAGCATCAGCAAGTCTAACAAAAACTAAGCAAACCAAATGAAAAAAAGAAAAGCCTGAAAATGTTCATGTAAGGAATGTTTTAAACAGGACAGAAACAAGACAAAGAAAGGGACTTTCCTTTTTCTCATCTTCTGCTAACAATTGTTTATGACACAAAGTAAAAAGGTGCAACATTCAGTGGGTGGATGAAAGGTTTACTTTGCCAGGAAAATCTTCATACACATAATTACCTTTTTTTCCCTCCCGCTTTTAGTTGCAATAAAGATTTTCTACTGGAGTTCTCAATCAAAATATTAACATTTGACCTCATCGGCCCTTTGTGGTTTTTTTGTCTGCAGGCTATGAACATATTCTGAGTGTCTGGGACAAATGAGAATCTACTTTTAGCTAATAGACCGTGAGACGATTGCAGTGCATTTCTTTCACAAAACTACACATTGCTATTGCTAGTACCATGCTCCAAAATAAACAAAACTTTGCAAGCAGATATGATTTTCCAGGGGTAAGTCCTTTTAGAGAACAACAATCCTGAAAAGTCTGTAAAACAAAAGCAGACAACATTAGTTTGTCTTTTCCAACTGTTTCAGCTAAAAAAAAAAAAATTCACAAACACAACAACAATCATTTTTAAAGTTAGACAGCCACTGTTCTGGAATAGCAGAACCATTTCTTAAAAAAACAGGTATAAAATATAATAAAAGATAAAATAACTTCAGTTTGAAAATTCACATGTGCCAAACACAAAGACGGCACCCTTGAAAAGAAATCGACTATTAGTTGTTAAAGGTATAGTTTTCCATTATACCAAATGCTTTATTTAAAATATAAAAAAAAATAAAATAAACTAAGAATACCACTATTAGAAAAGATTATATAACCTCTAAAAAATAAAAAAAAATTGGACAAGTATTTTCAAGTCTTTGGAAGCTATCCTAGTTTTTCTGCTGATAACAAGTTTATGCTTCAACCGTATAACGCCACAAACTTTGTGTGATGCATATTTTTATAGAGTTACTGGGTTATATAAAACCTAATTTATAAATATAAAAGAAATAAAAAGCTTATTAACATTTTAATAAATGTTTAATGTAAAAAACGTTAATACTATGTTACATTTGGCTTAAAGGCCCCAATAAAATTCTCTAAATTTCCACAAATAATTTCAATTTTAGGATTTTATTTCTTGGGTCAGATATTAAAGGGTTAAAAGTGTCAAATATAAGATGGCGTCTATTCCATTGCTAGATTGTGCAACAGACAGTTGTAGAACTGCTTTGATTCAAACGTATTCCCTCTGAAAAGCAGTTTCCTGCACTTGAACGTTATCCCACCTGCACGGATTCATCATCCACTTTGACCTGTCCGGCGATTTCCATCATGTCAAGAGCAAGGTGGCAGATCGACTTGGCGTGGTGTGTGCACGGTTCCGGCAGGCCGCTCACCGTCATGTACTTATCACCAACTGTTTCCACCTGTTTAAAAACACAGGCTGTGTTATTTTCCACTTCGTGGTGGTTATCATACTTGCTTTGCTTTTGTTGCAGCAGTTTCTGCTCCCACCATGTAACAAAGGCCGTCTCCTGAAAGCAACAAACTGAAACACCCAGAGATAAATAGACGCTCATAGATCAGCTTTAAGACCTCTAGAGCCTTTTTGAGTTCCACTAAAGCACCAAGACCACCTAGCCTTTCTTCTTGTTGAGTAAATATTACTTCTTCTGGTGACCCAGTGCCTGAAGCCAATCGCCAGAAAATGCAGAGATTTGTTTGACTTTCCAAAGTGCATTCTTTTCTGAAAGCATGGAGTGTAAATCTGCACCAGGCCTATAAAATGCTCCAGCTTCTCTGTAAAATGGAGTTTAGAGGTTGGGGTTAGGTCAGGTATGTATTCTCTTTGTGGTCTAAATGTGGATAACCATTCAGAATGGAGAACCAGCTACAGACAACAGCCCAATTATCTTTTACCAACCCTAACAGCCTATTTTTCCTTTCTGTTTAAATTAGCGGCAGAAGTTTTGGTTTTGACCTTGTACACATAAGGGTTTTTCCGGGAGTCTGTCAGGATGTCGAAGCGTGTGTAGACGTCGTTGAGCAGGTTGACTATCTTGATGGCCCCCTCAGCTGAAGCGTGCTTGCTGCAGAAAGTGTTGAAGCCCACGATGCCGCTGAAGAGGATGGTCACGTTGTCGTAGCGCTTAGCTGGGACGGGCCGTTTGTGCCGCAGCTCGTTGGCAACAGATGGTGGGAGAACGGAGTACAGCAGTCTGGGGGAAAAAATGAAGAGGGGGCAATCATTTAGAAGGACACAGTTATGCTGAGTTTGAAGTGCAGCAATGCACCGGGTCTGCCAGACTAAATACCATCCTCTGGATCAGCAGTTTATTTGCTCTTCCCCCCACCTTTTGGTCACTTAACCATGCAAGCTGCTCGCACATGGGAGGGCGGTGTTTCTATGGTAACTGTTGGATCATGGCTGTCTTGTTAAAAGCAAAATAACTTTCCTGATGCATTACAATGTCTGAATGCATGATCAATTCAAACCCTGGCCTTGAATTCTGATCAAAATTAAGAGCCAGAGCCCTTCTGAGACTAGAGAGGAGTTAGTACAAAAATATGAAGATCCAAGAAAAGAAGGAATTGCGTGTTTGGTAAAGAAGTCTTAATAAAACCATTGTCCAGCTTTGTGATATCCTTCCTCCATCTCCTGCAGCTCCTGAGTCAAATCTGTCCTCACAATAACAGGAACCGAGCAGGACTTTAGGGAAATATCTCACAGTAAAACAAACTAAAACCCAAACCTATTGTCTCCCACAGAACATGAGCCAGAATGAAACAAGGAGCTGCATCTCACTGCTTCTACTATGTTCTAGCAGAGAGCAGTTATCACCCCACAAGCTGGACTAATGAACGTCTGCTTCTTGTGTTAACAGCAGAGTTCCAGCTCAGAGGTTACGAGGCTGACTCATAACACAAGTGACACAAGTATAGTGTGTATTTATTCTAATGTCAAACAAAAAAGCTCTTAACTATGCTCTACAGAGTAATACATGAATACACTGATGCATTTTATTGCAAAGCAGACTCAGTGGTTGGTTGTATTGTTAATAGTGCTTTAATGAGGAATTCAGATGATTTTAAACTCTCAACAGGAAAACATGCAAGCTGAGAGAAAAAAAAGATGTTGATGTATTTTCAGAAAAATATTCAATAAATCTCAAAAGCAATTGAGTATCCACTGTTCATTCCTAAAGCTGGATGAAATACATAAACAACTCAAGTATGATTGAAGCTAAATCAATGGCAGAAAATGGTCAAACCTATCAGTCTTCTTTTTTTCATCCTCTAGGGCCCGGAGAGTGTGCTGAAGACGATCTGTCAAGATTTCCAGCTCTTGGGTCAGCTTGTACTCCTCCCGAAACTGCTCACCCAGCAGAACCAGGTCACGGGTGGCGTCATGCAGTGGGATGTCACTCAGGTACAGCCCCCTCCTTGTTAGATCATCCAAGTTCATAACACTAACCACAAAACCAGAACACAGCTTCAGAAAGAAAGAAAGAAAGAAAGAAAGATGCAGAAAACGATCTTAACATGAAAAGAATAGTTTAATACCTAACAGACTAAGAATCTTCTGTCTTTGGGAAGCTGTCTAGACTTGTGTTCTGTTCTTGCTTTCATCATAGCTGGATGTAAATTAAACAAAGTACTGTGTAAAGCACAAACGGAGGCAGCAAAGCCTGGTGCTTCAAAATTATTTATCTGCTTGTAAGGAAAAATAAAACCACTGCTCACCCTGGTCAGCTTATTTCTGTTGGGCATCAGCTTTTTCTAACGCCACTTCAAAGCATTTTAAGAGGGCAACATCTCTTGCAGCCCAAATGTAACAGCTAAGATGCAATGTATTTAAGAACTCCCGGGTTATTTAAGGAAGCAATGATCTATTGCCAAATACAAAAATAGTTTTCTTTACCTTCATAAAGTGTTAAGTGGAAAATATATTAAGGTAAACGTTTAATCAAAACTAAAGCATTCAACGTTCAAAGTCTTAGGCAGTAATTTGGATATTTCTTCTAATATTAGAGATAATTGCAAAAAAACAAAAAATAGCTAAATAAATACTTGTATGTCTATAGTTATTTTCTTTCAAAATGGGGAAAAGGCTGAAGTAGCTCCTTTGAGTTGCTTTGTACAAATCCAAAGCATTATTTAGGAGAGCATCTTGCTTCTACAAGACCAGATGGCACAGTGGGCTTACCTGGGTGAGCAAAGAAAAAGGATGTTCTCTGCCTCTGGCAAGTAAATCATCTGCCCTTTCAGTCTCAGACAGCTGATCTCCACCCCCGTCAGCTCATCCTCATTCTCCACCGTCTCCACATTAAGTAGGCCCTCCTGTCAGGATTACATCACATAAATATTGTATTACACTGTAATGTTCTTTACTAAACTGCTAAGAAACTGAGCTCCTTTCTTTTCAAATCTTCGTGTTTTTAAATAAAATATTTTAGATCTCTAGAAGCTTAAAAGAAGGATCAGCTTGGTCTCTTGTAACAGGTAACAGTGGGACATCGTTTTCAGGACGAGACTCTTCAGAGGGAGTACCGCTACACCGATGTGATATTAGGACAGTTGCAATTTTCACGCCACCTTTGCTAAAGTTTTCTTGTTTTGAAGTTTGCGCTTTGCAAAAAGGTTTATTTTGTTCTTTCAGCTAGCTAATTCAGACACACTAGGACTCAAAAAAATAAAAATAAATTTAAAAAAAATCAGAAAAGCTAAGAGTTTTTGCTCTTTTAAATGATCCTTTCCCTCAAAATGTCAACACTCATCTGCATGAACAATGTCAACCAACCCCCCCAGTCCAATTTCTTGGAGCTTCTAAAAATATCTGTGAGCTCATCAATATTTTAAAAAACCTATTATGCTCATTTCAGCCTCTATAATCCTAACTGCCACACTGGATGAGTTTTGCATGATTTATAGCTCCAAAACCCCAATTTTTGACTGTTTTTTTTATGCAGTTGTAAATGGGTTCTATTGTATAAGTATTTTTTTAAGTCCTCCTCCCTCTGTAAACCCTTATATTAAAATCCTTCATCCTGACAGGTTTGTAGAACCTTTTCTACCCGGACACACAACACGGTGAGACAGCACATTAATTATTGACAAATTTCACTTGGAAATTCTCTCAACTGGGCAACATCCATCCCTCCACGATGCCAGATTTTAATATTTTGTCTCCAGTAATAAATTTGGTTTCACCAGTTTGTGACCTTTTTCTAAAATTGCTTCCATTTAGTGCAGTCAGGAGCATAAATATCTGGACCGACACATTTTTTCTAATTTAGTTTCTGTACATTACCACGGTGAATTTTAAATAAAACAACTCAGATGCCATCAAAGTGCAGACTTTCAGCTTTGAACAAAAAGATTGCATAAAAATGTGAAAAACCAAAGTATTTTTTAAACACAATCCCTTCATTTCATGGACTCCTAAGTAATTGGACAATTGACTTCCATGTTATTGCATGGGCAGGTGTGGGCCATTCCTTTGTTATGTCATTATGAGTGAGGCCGATAAAAGGCCTGGAGTTGATTAGAGGACTGATGCTTGTATTTTGAAGATTTTACTGTGATCAGACGACATGCAGTCAAAGGAGTCTCCATGCAGGTGAAAGGAGGGTGCATTGCAAGATACAAGCCACTCATAAGCCTCAAGAATAGGAAGGCTAGATAGGACTTTGCTAAAAAGCATCTGAAAAAGCCAGCACAGTTCTGGAAAAACATTCTTTGGACAGATGAAACCAAAATCAACCTCTACCAGAATGATGGCAAGAGAAAAGTATGGAAAAGGCGTGCAGAAGCTCATGATCCAAAGCACACTACATCATCAGTAAAACACGGTGGAGGCAGTGTGATGGTCTGGGCATGCATGGCTGCTAGTAGCACTGGGACACTAGTGTTTATTGATGACGTGACACAGGACAGAAGCTGTTCAGAGACATACTTCAGGCTGTCATTGCCAACAAAAGGGTTTTCAACCAAATATTAGTAATGACCATTTTGTTTTGAGTTATTTCATTTGTCCTATGAAATGAAGGGATTGTGTTTAAAAAATGCTTTAGTTTTTCACATTTTTATGCAATCTTTTTGTTCAACCCATGGAATAAAAGCTGAAAGTCTGCACTTCAATGGCATGTGAGTTGTTTTATTTAAAATTCACTGTGGTAATGTACAGAAACTAAATTAGAAAAAATGTGTCGGTCCAGATATTTATGGTCCTGACTGTAGTACATAAAACATGGAAGTCAAAAAAGAAGTTAATCCATCTAGGTTTAACACAATTGTGACTCTGTGGCTTCAATATGTTAAAAATTTCAGGGGCACAAGAGCAAGAAGCTGCAACTTCCACAAAGAAACTGAGATTCAAACAGACATTTCTGTTTTGAAAACTCTTTGAAATGCTGCGTGCAGTTTGTCACGAGCCGTAGCAGTCCAGTGAGACATGACTAATGCCAAGATAACAGAATAATCTCTCCCTGAATCATTTGTTTGCATGTTAAGATACTAATGCAACTTAAATAGAACAATATAAATGGGAAGAAACTGAAGTTGGTCAGTGTGTGTTATTTTTTTTTCCTCTTTGCAGTACTCTGGAGGCAAGTCAGTGTTATGCAGATACACAAAAAAGAAAAAAGGAAAAAAAACTAAAAATGATTTGGAGTTGTCAAATGTAGATGCGCTTTGCTCATACATCTTACAATATAAAAAGTTGTTTTAAGGTAAAACATCTAGAATTAATTTAACCCAAAATATTTATTTATATATTAACTTTTCAGTATATTTAATCTCTCTGTCAAAACGTTTTGCAATGAAACTGCTATCCAGTGTTCTATGCAACCTTTGGAAATGGTCACAAAATACAGAAAATCACAATGGTTCGAGTTTTTTAATGTAAGACGAGCTGAAGTGAATTAAGAACAAACTTCTTAAATGTCATATCTACCTTGCTGCGTAGAACAAAGACCGTGTTTATGTGAGAAAGAATTCCATGAAAACTGAAGTCGATATGAGGCCGGACCAAAGAAAACACTGATGGAAGGATACAGCTGCCAGGCTGGAGCTAAGGGTTTGAAAAAAAAAACTTTATTAGTTATAGGAACACAAAATAGGAGGACAAATGTAGCACTTTTTCAGTGAGCTCCCACACTTTGAGTAGAGGTAAATGCAAACCTGGGGCAGAACCCGGTAGATGGCATTCCCACACTGGGTGAGCATGAGGTCCTTGTCGAACATGAGGTGAAAAGGGAAGGCCTTGCAGAACGTGTAGGGGCTGATCCGAGTCTCCTGAGTGCCGTTCTCCTCAAAGCCATCAAGGTCTTCATTGAACGCCTCCTCCTCAGAGTCCTTCTCTTCAATCAGAAACTTGATGTGGTCGCACTCTTCACTTTTTTGTTGGATTACCTGCAGCAGGCGATGTCAGTTAATTTAAGAAGTATGTTTGAAGACAATTAAAATTAAGGTTAATCTATGATTGATAGCATGATTAACAGCAAAAAAGAAACCTTCATCAAGCATCTACTGTGGTCATCATTGTTCTTCTGTTCAAATTATGCAATTAGGAGGTTAATAAATGACATTCTGTGGGTTTTATGGGCATCAGGCGTGCTGACGTCAACCTGCTGTCTCTGCACCCTGTTGCCACAGCAACAGAGGCTAATATTTCCAGAAAATTGGGTGTCACATTTAGAGCATCTGCCATTTTCTGCAACCCCCCAGCCTCATTCATTTATTTTATTTTTACACGTGCAACTATAGAAAAGATAGGATTCTAACTATGCATGATTAGGCTTGAAAGAGAATGATGAAATGAAATGTCAACTGCAGTACACATTAGGGAAACCTGCTTGAGTTCCATTAAGGAGTACAACCCGTAAACAGCAACGTACAATAAAATGTAAACAAAGGATTGTAAATCCAATTACTTCCAACAATACATTACCCTGATCTAATCAAAACCCAATTTTCCTGGTTGGGTTACATGTGATTGTCAAATAATCATTTTTTTTAATCCTGCAACTGTTAGACAAAGTTAATCCTAAAGTGAAAAGAAGAAAGCCCCGCCCCCCCCAAACAGCTGCCAGCCTAAAGCGAGGAGCTCTTCAACTTAGATCTAAAAATATCCACCGACTAACAGACCCCAAAAAACTGAAATGCTGTAATAACACCATTTCCTTTTGGGTATTTAAGTAGTTTATGTTGTTTAATTTTTACATTATGGCATATTCCATTATGTTCTGGGCCATAACTTGTCACAGTCTGATCCAAAACATAACAGACACGACATAGAAAACTGAAGGCATGTTCATTTCTCAGCTGCTGAGGAGGGGAAGCCGTTAGCGCTGCAGGCCTCTTCGTGTACTAGAGGGAAACGGAAGGAAGGATGCTGACCTTCATCTCGATCTCTGTTCCATGGATTTGTTGGGCGACAGTTTTAATGATGCCAATTACAATATCTTGTAAGCCCTCCCTCTCAGAGTAGTAATGAAGAATCAGATTGTTTCCCTTCTCTGCATCCGTGCAGCGAAACGAGGGAGCCCTCATTCCGGGATAAATGGTACCCAAGTGATCGTGTAGTGCATCCAGATTCTGCAAGTTAAGATAAAAGAAAACATCTTTTGAGAACAGCTGCTTATGGTTCTACATCTATAGAGTAGTAATAAACATTTGACAAGGGACACAGATATAGGGAAGCACTGGAAATTAGAGCTGTAGAGATATTCAGACCTCTGAGCTAGTATCAAAAAATGTATTTGTTCCACACTGAACTTTGCAAAAATGTTTAAACTGTCTTATTGAAAGGTGCATCATACCCTCAAGTCAACAGAAATGTCAGACCTGCAACATCATAAAAATAACTGCTGTAGAAATTGTCTTAACTTGAGAGAAATCAAGATTTCCTAAAAATGTTCTTACATTCTGTTTGAACCCAGAATGTGGTTTGTTTTCTTACAATCCACCACATCCAACCAACCGTAATCTCATTTAGACTGGATAGAACTAAATATTTCTGAGGTTTTAGTAAAATATTTATTCAAACAAATAGAATATAAAATATTTCCAAATGATTCTTTACCTCTAAGAAATTAATTTGAACCAGTTTTGGAAAAACGACTTCCAAAACCTTTTTTCATAGTAAAGTAATTTAGTGTGACAAAGCACTAAGCACTTGTAACTCGTATGGAGGAGGTTTAGTAACCCTGTCAAAAAAAGGAAAAAAATACATTTATCTATTGTTAGAGGTGCAAATGACAGTTAAGGGCAACATAAATCCTGCCAATTCAAATTTAGAGAAAAAAAAGGTATGATTTAAGAATGAATCTTAACTCAGAAAATTCTCATTTTCTAATTTAATATTTGAAATAACTTTAATTTTGATTTTTTTTTTTGGTATAAAACACATTTTCTTTTTGTCTAATTTGTTAAATTTCATTTATTTCTCTGGGTATTTTCCATGAATTTGTGTGTTGTTGTTTTTTGAGTAATCAACCTTAGTCCTGGAGGGCAAATACATACTAGTCTCCAAAAACTCAAAAGCTGTTGGAGGCCATTGTCAATGTTTGTCAAGAAGTTTAAAGAGATGACCAATAGAATCAGCGGGAGAATTGATCACACCAGTTTTTGTAATAATTTAATCTGCATCACTTGACCCATTAGAATTCATTCTGTTTTGGAGTGAAAGCATCCACAGTTGCCTTCTCCAGAGCATAAACAGATGGATTTGTGGTGTCACTCTTTAGCCATTCGATGTAAAGTCTGGTGATGTTGCAAACTAACTTCAAACAATTGAAACCACAGGCTTGAGCGACATAAAACAAAAATATGGCATTTCGTATACCTGCACAATATGGGAAATACCATAAATCAATAGAAAACAAGACCCAGAGTAAAACAGTAAGACTTTGGGGGACCTGTACTGTGAAAAAAAAAAAAAAAATATATATATATATATATATACACACACACACACAGTACAGACCAAAAGTTTGGACACTCCTTCCATTTATTTGAATGGGAAGGTCTGTACTGTAAATGTTTCAGTGTCTCATAAAAAAAAGAAAAAAAAAACTTCATGCTAGTTGGGAATATAATAAAGATATCATAAAGAAAAAAGTTCAGCTTGTTTCCATCTTGCCTGTGGTTGAGCACAGGCACAGTCACAGTGAAAGAGGTCAAAGTTCAACCAAGATGAAGCCTAACTGTGAAGCTCACCCTGAATTTTGCTCGGTGTAGCGACACATGCATTGAAGGAAACGCTTAAAATGAATGGGTTTCAAGGGAGAACAGAGTCCGGGATTCCAACAACAGATGCCATCGTTGCTGTGAGAGGCTTATAACACAGCTGGGCTCTGCTCTTCCCTTCTGGACTTCCATTTTTACAGTTTGTTTAAACATTTTAGTCTAGTTTAATTACATTAACAGTACAGTGTCACATATTTGTTGTACTCCTACATTAATATATCATTTCAATCCTAATAACAAAAAAGATGAGAGACACACATCATCCAAGAAATGCTCAGAACTTCAACTTAAATACAATGTTTTGTTCCTAGTCTACATGCCCTCAATTAAAATAAAGTTGGCAATAAAATCAACAAACAGGAAGGTTTGACCCGGGGCTACAGCAGCCATCCTGGCTAGGAGGTCAGCAGTTCAATACCCAGTTAATTCAAAATTAGAACTGGAGTACAAGATCTGTATCCACATTAACAAAAATTCAGAACTTATTGGATGTAGCTTTTATTATTTTGTAAAATTATAATCTCAGGTTAAAGAAAAAAGTTGCTCTTATTAATACTAAAGATCTGTTGACGTATAAATAAATATATAAAAGAGCCGGTGTTTGAACTTGTGGAGTAAAAACTGATCTTTGTTGCAGTGTTCCAATCAAAATGCATTGAGATTATTTAATAAACTACAAACAAAAATTTAAAAAGCTTACCTGCAAGAATTCTCGAACATTGGAGCCCAAGACACGCAAAATAGTGTCATATCCTGATTCCTGGCAAAATTCAAAAAACATCTTCCCAAACATCTGCAAGATGTCTCCAGCATTGATCTCTGCAAACACACGGAGACAGTTCTCTCACACACCAGATTTGTCATTTACTTACTTTTACTTTAACTTTTATTTTTTACTTACTTAAAACTTTGCTTGCAGCTGCCACAAGATCATACGTTTTGGCATCTTCATAAATGATTCTAACAAGAAACTGACCCTCAATATCAAGCTGAGCCTCCCTCCTGCAATGAAAGCAACACCATTACTCATGAGCTAAAGCAAATGTCAAAGGCACAGTAAATTAGTCATTATATTCAACTTGTTCAATGACCAGTACCTTTGTTTTAAAGGCCAAGTTTTATTTCTCCCTGCAACATAACAACTAGACAAATAGTTAAAAATAAAATGTTCCTTTTTTTGTTGCAACCATGAAAGTGCCGTCCAGACTCATTTCATACATAATTCAAATCGCTCCATATGACTTTAAAGTGGTGGTTTGGATTTAGGAGAACGCTGCTAAATTAAAGCGGACAATCAATAACCATCTTCTTCTTGACGATTCAAATTTGTCAAAACCGTCAGGATCCGATTGGAGGGTTTAACTGAGAAAACAAAAAAGATTTACAAGCCTGACCACTAACCAAGGTTTTATTACAATTTGCAGCAGCTGAATAAACAGCCCAAACGTTGAAATGCTTTGAAGAGAAAATCAGGAAAAACAAAAAAAGAGCCCTACATTACTCATTTGAAAGTAAAAGAAGTGGAGCCAGATAAATCAGGCATTAAAATGATAGCAACTGCTACTTTTATGTATAGTTTTGGAAGAGAGTGGCTTAGCATAATCACTTTGAAGAAAATTTACTCAACCGCTGCTTCTGCTGCTTTTCATTTTCTTTTTTTCTTTTGTAGGGTCGGGTCAAGGCTAAGCCAGCTCGTTCAAGAGATGAAAAATAAACTTAGGCTGAGCCAAACATTTCAGTAAAACCGAAAAACATCGTCCTCATTATGAACAGGAATTTTTAGGAATAAATATAATCTTTGAGAACACTTTCTAAGTGCTGCCAACGCCCAAACGCATGCCTGTTTCAAACGTAAACCTTATATGGATGAGGAGAATCAACTCCCACTTGCGACTCTGTCATTCGACCATCTGTACTCTGTGTTGTGTCCAAGTGTTCTCAGCCGGGGTTGCCTTGAAGTGCACAGTTAGTTTTTGAGCAACCTATCAAAACAAAGAACAATCTGGGAACTCTTTTTTTATTATTTGATGTTGGAACTGAACTACAGAGTTCATATCCTGTTAGTGGTGACAAACTGATCAATTAATTGACTATTTAGGCTCACATTAACAAAATGAACAACTTTGTTAACTTCCTGGATTCTCTGCTAAATACTAATGTAAATGTTTTAATCCAACTCAAAACTAAGTATTGAATAGATTGTAATTGCCAGCAGCACATAAATTGTCCAACAGCAGCAGTGCGCAGGGCATTGGTGGGTAAAAAATAAAATAAAGCAATAATAGACAGTGCGAGGCTAAGGCAATTAAAAAAAATAAAAACAGGAAAATCAATGATTTAACAAAACAGGAAATAATTACTAGAATTAGTGAAAAGTGAAATGTGCAGTTGTGTTTTTAACCATTTTGCAGAGGGATCGTTTTAAGTTATTTAGCATTTGTAAATATATAACATTAATATAATAAGTGTGAAGATGGTTAAGCTATAATTTGATTGACGATTTGCTCATTTTAAAATCAAATCTATTTTTTGTTATTTTCTATTTAATTAGGTTTCTGCACATTCAGTAAACTTTAACCCAGAAATATAAAAGCTACAGAAGGAAAACTGTATATTGTCCAGCACTGAATGCAGGTGAAATGTAACATTTTCTTGTGTTCAAATAAAAGAGTTTGTTTGTCCGGAGAGGGACAGCGGTAAGTGAAGGCAACTCTTTCTATTCCCTCTGGAAACACACTGACTGGACGGACTGCGGGCTTTTCGGGCCTGTTCTGTGTCTCTTTAGGTGTCAGAAGGTCCACTCATAAACAAATGAATCCACAGTTCGCACGGCCCAAGACTTACTTGATGTCTTCCCACACTTCCGGACCGTAATTCCTTAAAACAAGCAGCTCCAGGGCGTGATTCACAAAACCATACTGGGAATTTAAAGAACACAGGTAGCGTCAGCATCATTTCACCGATTTAAACGGTATTCTGCTCATATAGCATTAATTTATATCATTCTGTAGTACGGAAAATGCACACGTATGTAAATAACGGTTAAACTAATGCCAGAAACATTACAACCGGGGCTTCCAGGAAACGTCAAATGAAAAAACGCTACAGTACAGGAGCCATCAAGTCTTCGTCTTTTTTTTTTTCAACAAATATGGCTTAACTGACATTCTTTTTCACTTACCATGTTGATTGCAGATTCTCTGCTTCTTTATTTTCCAGTTAAAGAAGTGAAAACAGGTAAAGCGTTCATCGTTAGGCACAGATGCTGAGATTGTCGGTGTTCATCCCCAGTATAGTCGGCAGACTTGACAGACAGCTCAGCTGTCCAATAGTTGTGCGGAGAGGGTGTTACGTAAGCGAATCTCAACCAATCAGAATGAAGGTGCTGATGATCAAGTGATGCAGATCAACCTGCTTTAACTTGCGGTGTTACATGTCGTTTACATTTTCTATGTTTCTATACTTGTCATAATTGTATAGAGCTGTCACAAATTGTAAACCTAAAGCGTTTTTCAATTAAAAAAAATAAAAATAAAAACTTTGTTGTTTTCTCTTTAAGCCCATTTGGCTTTGTTTTTTTTTTTTTTGTTTTTTTTTTTGTGATAAATAGAAGGTTAAAAGATATTATGCAGCTCTTATAGTTTAGTTCACAGACCACAGTCGATGTTTTTAAACCCTTTAACGTTTGTAGCCCTTATCCAGAACAGATTCAAACTATAGCATCGGTAGCAAAAAAGTGCATTTGAACTTTATTTTTATTTTTGAGTATACGTATAAATATAGCAGATACACTAAACACGGAGTTTCCTAAAGTTCAGCCAACTGTTATTTGTCCACATCAAAATGACACAAAAGGAACGTTATTAGAACATTTTACCACACTGTAATGTCTTTGCTGAATTCAGTTTCCACACAGTGGACTGGAATGATGCCTTGATTATTCTTTACTGCCATCAGATGTGTGTTGTCTACTGTGATGATCGTTTATACGTTCTAGTAAAGTGAACCTGCCATGTCTCATTTCATATGGTATTTTCCAAGGTAGATTTATTTCATTTCTAAACCATTTTGTAATGGTATTGATCGATTCAATTTGATTACCAAAGTGTCTCAGACATATTGATCTGGTTGGATTGTAGAAACATAAATTGATTCATCATCATCATCATCATTTTACAAAGAGTATCAGCAGCACTAAAGTGATTCTAATGGGCTGCACCTTATAAAGTTGCGTTGTTAGTCCTTGTGTCTGTTGTGAAGCAATGAATAAATATGACATTTCCAATTAGCTTTAAATTCATAGTCAACCAAATTATAAATTCAATCTCAGTTTTAGAAGTACCCACACATGGAATTACATGTATCTAAATCATTTTTCCAAAGATCTACAGAAATGGAGATGTATTTTTAATAACATTCATTCAGTCACTTTAGTTCATCAATGACAGCATTTATTGCACTTTGAGTACATTACAATAGAAGCACATCATTGTCAGTGACATTCATTGAGTTTCTAGATGTGTCATTTTATGTACTGAAAAAAGAATGATGTGAAATGTATAAGAAATATGTGGTAAGCCTGAAAAACAAGGAATCAACAAAAATACACAAGGAGACGCATAGGCAAAGTGATACCAAATCCTTTTCTGACAACAAACCACACAATTTTGTTGTTGTTTTTTTATTTTATTCTACTACTTGATATGTAAAAGAAATGTGGGGAAAGTTTTACTTTGTTTAAATTTAAATAAAATAAATTGAACTTTTCATCTTCACAAGTTTCCCAAATGCATTGTTTATCTGGGACTACTGGCATGTATAAAAAGAATGTGTGTTGCAGTATAAAATGCTATACATTTTATCAAGGGAAGATCCACAACTTTTCTGAATAAGGAAATATACTACCAAAGACATTTTTTACCCCATTTGGCACATAAATGGTCAACTTTTATGAAAACTTTGTCTTGAGGCTAATATTTATATGGCATTACGTGTTGCAACCCATTTAACATTTTATGCTGGTACTTATGATATTTTGACAACTGTTGTGCTTTCCTAGCCTCCTTTAAAGTATCTAGAATTTAGATTTCGAATGGAATAAAACAGTCCCAAGATTTTTTTTAAGATGTGCTACATTCCATTCAAAATGTCCGTGTCATATTTGTCCTTTGCACTGGTATTTGCATCATTTTAAACAAAATAAAACAATTAAGAAAATTTTTATTCACAACTCTGCCGTGAGAAGTGAGTAGTTGTTTTTTATGTTTTTTTTTTTTTTTGAGATATGAAATTGTAGGAATGATTGATTTTGGAAGACGGATGAGGAATTTTCTCTATTCTAGAATACAAATGGATAATTGTACAAAAAGAACAGGTTTTACAGCAAAGTGACATCATTGTAATTAAGCATCTGCTGCAAAAATTAGGCTGTCAGACATCAATAATGAAACAACCTGGAACGAAACATACAAGTAGTTGCACTATATAATCACTTTATACGTTTCTCAGGAACAATGTGTTTGGGTGTTGCTGCAGTTTGGCCTCATTTTTTTGTAAGTTTTGACATTTTCAAGGCTGACTCCAAAAAGTAACAAACACCAGGGATGTCTTCTGGGAAGTTGGCCGGAAGGTCTTGTCTGCTCCTGGGAATAAAAACAAACTCTGGACGACCTTTGACCAATCTGGGAAAAAGAGGACACAACTAAAACACAGATCTACAAAAACTGTGGCAAACTATTTGACACAGGAGAAAACACAGTTATTCTCTAGAAGTAGTTTCCTGTCAAGAGCACTTCTTTTTTTTCTTTAACTACAACAGTCACTTGTTCAAAAAATATATCTATATAAATGCACATTTCAAACAGAAAATATATCATTATTTTACATTAGGTACTATAAAATGAGTATGAAAAACAGCAGCAAGATGATGTGACAGTGATGACAGTGACTTTCAGCCTATCTTCACCTGTGTGTTGTTGGGCTGATGTTGATTTTTCTCGGCTGGCTGCATGACTCAAACTTGTTGGCTAATGTAACATTGTTCCCAAACAGGCAGTACCTTGGCATCCTCACCCCAACAACACCAGCCAACACTGACCCACTGTGGAGACCGATACGCATCTGAGGGGAAAAGATTGAGGACTTATCTAATGCTTGCCAGAGCACGTTCAAGAAGATGTATGCAACGATTATCAGGGTGAGTCTTTCATTCCTCCTTACAGTTACAAGATTTTATATTTACTGGCAGAAATAACATCTGAGCAGAGTAATGTAAAAAATAATTCAGTGAGACCACAAGCAGGTAATACGTTTCATGTATATATTGACTATTTCATATATTGACTAACATCAGCTGACTGACCAAATTTAAGCAAATGAACTGCTCGTCGTTGAACACAAGTACAAACACATGATTTCAAATAGCAATACTGACAATAGACAACCAAAATTCAACCAAAGCTGCTATGTTTACACCAGGGGTCTGCAACCTTAAACAGCAAAACCTTTTAGTCCAGTTTCTCACTGACCAAAACAAGAGCCACAAAGTCCCACTTTAGAAAAACTATTTTTATTTTTGTGACCATTAAGCAATTCATTTATAAAATGTAGCTTTTAAATATGTACAATAATTCAATTATAAGAATGTTTTCTTTTTCTATAATATTTTTAACTACTTTTACTTTTGACAACAGCACATAGAAGTTCCTTCCAAAATAAAATACGTGTCAAATAAGCTTCTCCAGTAGAAATGTGGCTCCGCAGCCTCAGGTTTCAGACCCCTGGTTTAGACCCTGAAAGGATTTAATGAAGATCTGGCTCTGATCTGCTTTGTTTTATGTTTAAGCCAAACAATAAATCTGTAGTCAGTCAGAATCCTGTTTTTTTTCTTAGTTTGAGAGCACAGGGTTGAGAATCCTAACAGTTAAAGTTAAGATTGATTTCCACTGTGCTAACAGGGTCAGAAAAGGTGTAAACAACATGAGAGCATGGATCCATTCTGCCTTGCATCAATAGTTCAGGACGCAATAGCGTGAGAGATGTTGTGCTGGCACACTTAAGGCTCTTTAGTACCAACTGTGCACAGTTTACATTTTTACAGGCAACTTGAATATTTTTTCCTGTCCCTTTTCAGATAGAATTTTACTGAGACATTTACAATAAGATTAAAAGGGAAGCGCTTTAAAGCATCTGGAAAGATGGTGCAGCTAAAAGCAAAAAGTTTATTTTTTTTAGAATTCATTGTGACAATGATGAAACCCACCTGGAATTTTATCTAAAACCTTTAAAGCCCTACAGAATAATCAAAGCTTTAACTAGTTTGAAAGTAATTTGAAAACCTTGAGAAGTGACTGCAAAGGACAAATAGGAGAAAATAACTATTTAAAAAACATTTATGTAGAATTAAGTTTAGATACTGATTAACGATGCTCATTTAGAAGTTATGTGTATTTTTCACCAAATGGGTGAACATATTTTTAACATGGTATGAAGATGGGAAGGCATTATGTGTGACCATCTTGTGTTGGGGGATTCATTTTAAAACTAAATGAATACTGCTGTATAAAAAGCACATGTATATATGGATATATTTGCTTTCTAACTGCAGGATGGAGCGCCGTTTAAGTCTGTCAGTTCATATTGTGACTGTAAAGGTTAGCAGAACACATCAAAACTAAGGTCACTTGTGAACCCATCTTTACATGAACACAAGCTTTCCTAATAATCCTAACGCGCATGTCGATGCAGGCATAAACATGTGAAAAAAACAAATGTAGACACAATTACAACAGAAAGACACTATCCCCAATCATCCAATTACCCAAAAAATACTCTGCTTAGGTGTGCTAGCATTACTCTGTTATGTGAAATATGAGAGAGTAATGCTATAAAAATAAAAAATATACTCTATTCTTATTGATAAACTCTGGCTTTTTAAAGTGTCAAGTTACATTTACACAGTCCTCTGCAATGTGTGGTCACTTTCAATGAAAAGTCTATGTAAGTTTGCTAAAGTCTATGTAAACGCAGGTAAACACTTGTTTTGGGCCTCTGTATTCAAAACACACATTCACATGTGGCTAAGCTACAATTTTTTATGACCGTTTTTGGGCTCTATGTGCAAAAGGCGTGGTCAATAAATGCGTGTTGAAAGTTAAACCAGGTTGAACTTTGACCAATCAGGGACTCAGACTTGTAAGTGACGTATGGATTTGGTTTATGTGCCGGACCTAGACATGGTGACAAGCCTGATGACGTGTGCGTTCGTTTTTTAAATAAAGATTGATTAATGCTTCTCTCCTGTCACGATGGTAATCCATATCCGCCATTCCACAGACGCTAGTAATGAACCGAACCATTTCCGTTTTGTGCCTACATTGCAAGGTTTGAACCACTTAAACATTCAAGCGTCTGTAGGTGATGGACACGCTCTAGGAAAAAAAAAAAGTCCCCCGCTTGTAAATTGGCTCTGAAGACCTAAAAAATATCTGAATCATGTGTTAATTATATTATATTGTGTCCATGCATACTGATTAAATTATTCCAAATTGTCTGTCCATTCCCTTTATTGTGTTTATGATGGTTATGCAGCTTCCAGACAGATGTAGTTTCACATTTAACCAATTGCATTTCAGCTGTCCTTTGTTGCCAGGCAGGGCAGAGCTAAAGAGGCCTTCACTATCAGTTTTGATGGACATTAATTTCCTTAAACCAGTCAGATTTTGAGTTGGTGTCAGCAGGGCCTTTTAGCAGGGCCTTCTAGCAGGCTTAGGCAACGTCACAGTATTCAGACTTTCTGGTTGGACTGAAGTTTCAGGAATACAGGAAAAATTTCGCACATGCAGCCTTGCCCAGTTTGACACAGAGGCACGGAGCACTTTTTGATCTGTCTTGGTTAAAAACAGAGCTGACTGTAATGTATGCCATGGAGGATTTTGCAGGGAAATCTCCCACTGATCTCCTTGACTGTCTTCATTAGAAAAATCTGAAAGAGATCGTGAAGCAGCTGTACATATTTCTGTGTTTGACCATCCCCGTGTTCACTGCGTCTGTCGAGCGGACATTTTCAGCTGTAAAGCAAATTCAAACCTAAGCAGAAACACAACTGGACAGACTCGACTCTCAGCACTGGCCTTGATGGAACAGTAAAGGACTTCTTGATGGAACTAAAGCGAGATAATCTACATGACAGGGAGTCTTTGAGGCCTGAGAGGAGGATGGATTTTGTCTTCAAATTATCCGATTTTTTGATGAGTGAAATAATAAATATCATAATAAATAATATTCCATATTTTGTGGTTATTTTCAGTGTTTTTTGCTGGCTGTACTTCCATAATGAAATTTGTTTACTGCTTTGTTTATTCTGTTTATTTAGAGGCATTTATTGTGGCTACAGAAAGCTTGTTTCTGCATCATAAAATGGTTTATGAAGGGTTGAGTGATTCAGATGTAGCACTACTAAAGGCCCAGGTGTGTAATGCATGGTCAGCCACTGGTAGATATGCTTCATCCTTACCTGTATTGGCTCTCCGGTTGGTGTCAAAACTTCATCTGAAAGCTCCATCATCTTCAATGCCATGAATGCAATCTCGACTGCATGGGTTTCACTCTCCCTGTGCAAGCCACCGGCTACACAATAAGCATCACCTATGGTCTCTACCTAAGAAGAATGAAAGGTAGTATAAATCAGTCAATGCATAAAAAAAATGATCAGTTTTTTGCTTATTTGCACAAAAAATTATATGAAACTGTTTATTGGCAACTACACACCTATCTCCAGTTTTATGCATTTATAAGGGCTAACTAAGCCTTGAATATTATATTTGTGTCTACACTTTTCAAGAAAGTGCACCAGCTGCAGCAGCCTGTAGGAACATTTAATAGACACTTTAAGATGGTTGTAGTTTACATTTATCTGATGCTTTCTTATTAATGCCGCCATTAGTTTATAGCAAAACCTCTATGGATGCACTGTAAGTCTACATAGCAGCCTGTCTTTTCATTACAGTGCAGATGATATTCAGCTATACATTAAACCAGACGCAATTATTCAGTTACAATGCAACTAAATGATGAAAATGGAAATGTCTTGATTTTTTCATTGCTGCGACTAAACAATACAAATCTAAGTGCAGAAAAAAGCATTTAAATATCACCATCTAGAAGCCTTAAAGCAGAGACAGAACCTGGTGCTTAAATATATTTTTTTATCATTTAACACAATTGATATCAAATTACATTGAAACTATGCAATAATGACATTTGCGAACCATGTTTTGATTGTTGAACAAATAGCTCAGAGTCAAACAAGTAATGTTAATGTTTTAGTGTATGGGGGTGAGGTCAACGTTATCCTTTATAGTAATTGTTGTATTAATTGTCCTTGGAATGAAAGGTATTTTTCTAGTGTTTCTTAACATGTTAAATGTTCCAAAAGCCTGTAGTAAATTCACACATCTATTGTTGAAGCAGCCAATCCAGTTATTGTTGGGATGAAGACGTCACTCCTCAAATTAATTTCTGTTTTAGGTCCTCTGGCTGTTCTTAGCTCAGGCAGCGGATGGACTGCCCATGATGCAAAGAGCAACTATTTCTTTCTTCAACCTTTTCCTAAAATGTTTTGGGTCAGAGACACAATTAATTGGACAAAACTGTTTAAAAATTAGATGGGATATAATTCATTAACAGTTTAAATCTGATTATTTTGCTGAGCTTTTTTTCTGTTTAATGGATCTTATAATCATTTTGTCTACAAAGGATAAAAAAGGTAAACTTGTACTGAAAATCTTTAGTTGGTATTACAACTGTCATGTGATATCCTTTGCTTTTTACATTAATCTTTGACATTAATAGTTATAAATGACTGTGACAATGAACTCTTAACAGGGTGATTAATGTTAAGTGGAAATTTATCAAAATCTCTTTAACTGCCTGAACTTTCTTTGCAGTTGAAGACAAAAGGTTACATAAAAAGATGAATTAATGCAACTTTTATCAGTAAAATTACTTATTTGAACATTTTTAAAACATTTAGCTTTTTTTCCTCCATTTTCCCCTTCACTGTTTGACTCAAAGTAGATTGAAGAGCACTCAGCTGTCTGGCTAAGACAAAGTAAAACTAAATTTAGTCTCATATGGAGTGGAAACAGGGTCCTCAAGGAACATCTTACTTCCTATCATTTATTTGTTAAGCAGGACTTTCATTTTGTTATGCTTTAGTGACATTTTGATTATGCTATCCAACCTCCCTGCAGATTGTAAGATTGTAAGAAACATGTTATGTGTGTCTGTGACATGCACCCCGTCCATGCAGAGTCCCTAATGTCTACTGTGCCAACCCTAAAGCTAAATAAACCCAGTTAATAAAAGTAAAAGCAAGTCAACTTTGTTAAACTTAGTATCACATATGTGTAAAATGTACAGTGGTGGACAAAATTGTTGGTACCCCTCAGCTAAAGTAAGAATGTCCTCAATGCTCACTGAAATGACTTGAAACGTTCAAAAGTAACAATAAATTAAAATTTGATGAAAATTAAATAATCAAAATCAGCCATCACTTTTGAGTTGTTGATTAACAGCATTATTTTAAAAAACAAACTACTGAAATAGGGCTGGACAAAAACGATGGTACTCATAACTTAATATTTTGTTGCACAACCTTTTGAGGCAATCACTGCAATGAAACGGTTTCTGTATTTGCCAATGAGCCTTCTGCACCTGTCCACAGGTATTTTGTTCCACTCCTCATGAGCAAACTGCTGCAGTTGTCTCAGGTTTGACTGGTGTCTTCTCCAAATGGTTGTTTCAGCTCCTTCCACAGATGTTCAATGGGACTTAGATCTGGGCTCATAAAAGGCCACTTCAGGATAGTCCAACGCTTTTCTCTTAGCCATTCTTGGGGGTTTTTGGCTGTGGGTTTTGGATCGTTGTCCTGTTGGAAGACCCATGACCTGCGACTGAGACCAAACTTTCTGACACTAGGCAGTACATTTCTATCCAGAATGCCTTGATAATCTGGAGATTTCATTTTACCTTGAACAACTTCAAGACACCCTGTGCCAGATGCAGCAAAGCAGCCCCAAAACAGAACTGAGCCTCCTCCATGTTTCACAGTAGAGACAGTGTTCTTTTGGTTGTATGCTTCATTTTTGAGTCTACCAACATAGAGCTGATTTGCCTTACCAAAAAGCTCCAGTTTAGTCTCATCTGTACAAAGGACATTTTCCCAGAAGCTTTGTGGCTTGTCAACATGCATTTTAGCAATTTATTGTTACTTTTGAACGTTTCAAGTCATTTCAGTGAGCGTTGTGGACATTCTTTCTTTATCTGAGGGGTTACCAACGATTTTGTCCACCACTGTAAAATACATCTAATTTAAATCACAAGTAAAATTTAAATGTAACACTAACATTCAAATTTGATTAAACAAGTAATAACGGCAGCAAAAGAGGGAAAGCTTGCAAATTCAAATGAGCTAAACATACAAAAAAAAGAACAAGGATTAAAATCTTTACTTTATGCTTTACTAAAAATGCATATTACAATAAAGTATTACCGTAGTTAGCGTGTTAGCTAAGAAAAAGAAAGAAATTCAGTTTTTTTTATGAGCTTACCTTATAGACATCAAGCTCTCCGCATTGATAGTCAAATTTAGTGTACAGCTCATTGAGCATAGTGATCACTTGCATTGGTGTGCAGAGGGAGCAAACCGCTGTGAAGCCCACAATATCAGAGAAGAGCATCGTAACTTGGTTAAACTTCTTTGCTTGAACAGTTTCCCCCTGCCACAGCTGCTGTGCCACGGTGCCTGGGAAAATGGAAAAGAGAAGATCTACTGTCTTCTTCTTCTCCTCCTCCAGCGCTTGGTGGGCGTTTTCCAAGGCTGCCTTGGCTTTTCCCAGCCGCTTCTTCAAGCCATCCTGGGCTTTTGCCTGCTCACCAACCAGGACCACGTCTCTAAGTGCATTATGAATAGGGATGTCTGACAGGTAGAGGCCGCGGCCTGTTAGCTCCTCTAGCTTGTCCACACACGGTGAGCCCAAGAACAAGATGGCGTTTGACTCAGGGACGTAAATCATCTGACCTTTCAAGTCCATGGGCTGAAAGAATAAAATAGAAAATAGAGAAAAAAGTCAATTTTACAATGTAAATATACATGTTTACTTCTAAAACCGCATTAAAAGCATCCAATTATCATGTAGGAGCAAGTGGTCGAACATTTTTTTGCTCTTAGAATGATAAAATTTATATGAATTCCTCCAGAATGTGGTCTCAGATGAGAACATAACAAAAATAACAAGAAAAACGTTAAAAAATTGTCATCTCTAAATCTGCAGCTGTGTAAAACTTTCCCTCAGCAAGACCTGTAAACAACGCCAGAAAGCCTATTTATATATTCTAGTAGAGCGAAAGTTCAAAAAACATCAATCTATCTTAACATTTTTTATAGCAACATGTCATGAACCCTGTATTAGAGCTCCTATTTCATAAGTACAGAACCCAAAATAAAAGAAAAAAACATGTTTTTGCTCTTTTCTGACTGGTCCCACTGTAACCGTCTCATTTACATTGACATTATAACAGGTTTGTGCACAGCCGACACTCAAAAATGTTCTTTAGATATGAGACAGTACTCGTTTTGTTCGGATCGTCACACAATGATTTCTGCCTGTTTTACTCCGATGTCATGTTTAATGTTTTCTTCTTGTCAGAGCAGCTAACTGCTGTGCACTAGCACATACACAACAAAAGAACGGGTTGCTGGGAATAAAATAATATGACAATTTCTTCTCATCTCTGTGGGGGGAAGTAGATTGTTGATCTCTGCTATTGGCCAAGTGTGTTGAAGTACACCACTTAAGGATTTAATTTCCCTCTCTATTACAGATTTGAGAAAACCCTCAGTGTCATTAAGCACTAACGCCATTTCTCCCATTTTCCCACAGACGTGTTTACATACCTTCCCTGTGTTATCTGTGACAAAGACTCCATGTTTGATCCGAATGATAAACTGTGTGTTTAGCATGGTCAGAATACCCTGGAAGGTGCATTTGATCTGAGGGGAGACGATGGAGAAGTGCTCTTGGAAAGTGGGAGACCTTCTAAGTCCGTCCTTCTTCGTCAGTCTCTTCCTAAGGCCATGTCCTATTTGAACCAGAACCAGGTCCTGGTCCAGTATTAAATGGAAAGGGAAGATGGTGGAAAACAGAGAGGTGGGGAGCGTTCCAGCAGAGGTAGCTCTCAGTGGACTGGGGCTCAGAGTTTTAGCATCCTTGACTACAACTGTGTACAGAAGACTAGGCTGTGGGCTGGACTGCAGTATGCTGTCTTTAGAAGTGAGGGGGTCCTTCAACACATCCACTGTGGTGTTGTACAGCAGGCAGGCTGCAGCTTTGATAACCCCAGGGAAAAACATCTCTGTGGTGGGGCTAGGGTTGAAGAAATAGACAGTAAGCAGACCTGGATCCTTGTCTAAGCAAAGCACAGATGGTTCGTTTACACAATCCTCCCTATCTGGACTGGGCAGCATGCTGCTCTGTTTCAGCAAGACGTTGAAACTGTTGAGGAAGTCATGCAGAGCTCCCCCCACCACTCTCAAAATATGCCCGTCTTCCTCATAACACATACTGAAGATCTCTTCTCCAAGAGCAATTTTCAAAGCTTCCATCGGGATTGCTGTCAAATGAAGACATGGAAAGAAGTTATGATGTTTTCATTACATCTTGTTTCATTTATAGCTGATTTATATTTGTCTTTACAAATATAATTAAATTGAAACAACCAGTTAATTGCAACATAATCTCCAATTTGCCAGTACCTGTTTTGGTTGAATAACTCTTCATCATATCCACTAGATGCTTAGGTTTGTCACTGCAGCTCTGATAGTGACAACAGTGGAGCGATGTGCTAAAAAAAAAGGAGGAAATACCAACGTTTAAAAAAGCCTAATATTATTGCTGAGAGGAAAAGACATGAAAATGAACTTTCAAATATGGTGTGCAAAAGAAGATGAACATTTTCTTATTGATGCAATCTCATACATATACAGCTACATTGCTTCGCTCTCCGGCACTCAGAAGAATTCAGTGTCGTATAAATGTAAATTTAACAGTCAAATGCAACACTGGTTAATGAACAATTCCCAAAATACCGTACCAGCAGTTCATTAATTGGTTAACTGATTAATCTTTACGTCAAAACAGAGAAAATACAATGCGTCTTTTTTTTCCAGTGTTGTTTTTCAGCTGATTTGTAAGCAGTTTTTTCCCCCTCCCTGTATCCATGGCAGCCGACGTCCCACCTCATTGTTATTATCCTCATCAGCAACCTATAAGTCTGTTGGGAAGGGTGACAGAGGCATTTTCTGAGGACATTGGAGAGCCAAATGAAGCTGCAGTCTCTAATAGAAAACCATGTTTCGTTATTGGAACGCATGGTGCGGTGAAGATGACAAGCTAGACAGATGATTTCACTGAAAGAGCAGGCGGCTCCGGCGGTGAGCTTCACCCTGCTGTTCACGAGGAAAGCAACAAAAGTTACCTTTCGGAGTCCTTGCTGTGATCTGCAGCTGTCATCGTGCGTTGGAGGGCGTCGTGCAGCCTTTGAAACTGTACCACAAAGTGTCCAGCAAGTTAATCATCACTATGTTGTCACTTAATCATAATTACAGGGACACATTACATACAGGGTGAAAGCAGGGTACATGTTTTATTCATTCAAAGCGTGCATTTGGGGGAGCGCGTGTAAACGCGCGCAGTGACAGATGACCGGTTCTTGCGCCTTTGTGCGCAAAAGGGGCCTATAGACGCGCCAGGTGTAAACAAACAGACGCATTTATAACTCACCCCCGGGCATGCCAATTTTCGGATGCTGTCCCCAAGTGTATGCAGGTTAACTTTGGCTCTGCTCGCCTTCTGGCGCGGTACATTCTCTCTTATTTTTCCGTGCACGTCCTCGGAAATTGGCAATGAATCCGCAGCGTCACTTGAGCGCTCCTCAAAGTCTCCGAGCTCATTATTTTTGGCGCTGCTGGAGAATGGGCACTCTCCGGATATCTTCAGTTCTTTCAACTTGGCGCAGAACATCTTCCCAGCTGAACAGCCCTCCGCCTCTCTGCTGCCTTTATCTAATCTGAGACGAAGACAGATGCGCTCGAGCAGCCGCGGGCTCTGGAAGAAATCCCATCATTTCGGTTGTTCATCCATGATGCTTTCATCTCCGCGACGCGCAGTTTCAAATGATCAGCAAGAAGCTGGAGAGCGCATACAATATTCATTGAAAACTGCATGGTGGGGAATTAACATTGCCGAACACCAATAAGAAACTGGGGAAAAAGAGCAGTAGACCAATCCATGCGAAGTGGGGCTGGTGAATCTAAAGAACCTATCAGCAAAGAGAACGAATTTGCCGTCTATTATACTCTTTGAATGCAAGATTTTGTTATTACCTTATTTTGCTCTCAGACAAAGTCTGAACTGAGCGCTGTTTTCTATATATCTTCATTCATCTTCTGCCGTTTGATCCCTTTCAGGGTCACTGGGCTGCTGGAGCCTATCTCGGCCACTTAGAGGCGAAGGCAGGGGACACCCTGGACAGGTCGCCAGTCTGTCTTCTATATATACACCAAAACCAAAATTGCCTGTGTTTACAGTCATATAACATCAATAGGACTTATAATCAATTTTACTGCAAATTTCTCTCCTCTTTTTTATTTGTTAAGAAAAGACATTTTCAAATCATAGTAAAACATTTAACAGTTAACTTAGATTATTTGGTAGATTTTGTCAGACATCTTATACTTTTCTTCATAGAAACTATATTATCTTAAACACAGTGAGTTTAACAGAATTTCATGTGGTCTGACTGGTATATTTATACATGTTAATAGGTCTGCACAATAAATCGAAAGTTTATCAACATTGCAATACCAGCTTGGGCAACATGCGTATCTCAAAAGGCAGCGAAAACCGTGATAAATGGTTTCTAGGGGTGTAACGATTAATCCATGTAATTAATTCCTACAATCCAACCATTGACCTGTAAGGCAAGTTGTTAATAGAGTCAGCCTATAACATTACATCATTGTTTCAAAATGAAATAAATGGATTATAATATAGATTGGTAAATACTATTTGGCTTGAGGTTTATTTTAAACGTGATCAAACAGACATTTGATGGCAGCAAAAAAAATGATCAGGCCATCATTCCAGTCCAATGTGGGGATACAATTTGAATTTAGCAAAGACGTGACCATACAGGGTGGTAGAATGTAGTAATAATCTTCCCCTTTGTATTATTTTGATGAAGAAAAAAAAACAGTGGGCTAAACTATATAAAACTAAAATGTGAATGGATTTGCCATAAATTCTTGTTTACTTGTTTGTTTTTACACATGTTTAATTTATACTTGACTATCTTGCAATAATTAGAAGGAATCTGGAAAACCTCTGAGTCCCACTTATTGAATATTTGACTAAAGATGTCCTGCATTCATTATAGGTCAATGAATCGGATCGGCAACCATAAATTATGTTTGAATCGAATTGTTGTTAAATGAAACATCACACTCCTACTGGTTACCTTAAATAAATACGCATGCATAGACAGAGTATTCATTTTTAAAGAAATGCTCATTTAAGAATTTGAGGTATATTCAGAGGAAATAGCCTGCTTCTGAGGTTAGACCTTTTAAAACATCATCAAACAGACAAATGCAGAGCGCATGTTTTTGTTAAGCTGCGCTTACCTGAGCTGAGGACAGCCGAGAAACTAGACCAGGGGTCTGCAATCTGAGGCTCTGGAACCACGTGCAGCTCTTTGGCCCTCCATTGGGGCTCTTTGGCTTTAAAAAAAATGCTAGAAAAGAAATAACAGAAAGTATTTTATTCGGAAAGGAACTTCTATGTCTGAAGTAAAGGAAGTAAAAGTTGTTATAAATAAAATGGAGAAAAGTATGATACTGTTATACTGTTAATTCAATTACTGCAAATATTTGAAAGATAAACTTTATGAATGAAAGTTTTAATGACCTCAAAAGCAAAGAGATAAACTGTATTTTTCCAAACGGTGGAGTGGGATTTAGTGGCTCTTGGTGAGTGAGGAACTGGCTCCTTTAGTCTTAAATGTTGCAGATCCCTAATACACACTTCATAAGTGAATCTAAAACTCCTATAAAGTCCCAGTTCCTTCTTTAGGAACATCAGAATCTCTGTGATTGATTGACCAACAAAAATGATCAAAGAACACTGAAGACGAAGCTCCACACAGAGGACTGTGCAAATGTTCTTTTGATTAAGAGCAAACTAACAGTCAGTGTGTTGCTTAATGAACTTAAACTAAAATTGCCTATTAAAAGATGGTAATGTGTCAGTTAGATAAAGCTGTTTTACCATAACACTTCAGATTTACATTTCAGACTCCCCCATCTGCCGCAACAGAGAAGACAGCTGCCGTCTGCTGCTTCTCACCAGAATCCAGAGAAAGCAGCTGCTGCACTGGAACGCACAAACATGTGTTGTGATTATCAATAACATGGAACCCCACGACTTCTGCCTCTACAGGAAGATGATCCAGATTTTCCCGCAGTCTCTTAGTCTTAAGAGAAGTAGATCAACTTTTATGTAAAAGTGAATCAAAGCATAATGCTTTTTGTGTTTTTAACATGTTCTTGCGACATATCTAAAAGAAAACTAAGCATATAGTTGCATTTCTCAGAATTTCTTTATTTAGATCGCTGTAAGTCAGGCAGTGGCGGTTCTACACTAACTTATTCCCTGGGCGGGGACTCTCAAATGGCACAGAATGACAAATGAAACCATGCTGACGAAGTTCCAGCATCTCCATTTAAAAATTCTTAACAAAAATTGAACTTTTAGACCTTTTCAACTTTTTGGACCAATGTTTAGGGTAAATATTTTGTTGGAAGTGCCTGTGGTGATGCACATAAACCCATTTAGGCCAACATTGCTTGTTTTATCTAAGATGCCATGCAGCTTTGACCAAAGCAGAAAAATATTAATGTTCTTAAAAACTAAAAAACTAAAAAAAAACATGAAAATGCTTTTTACAGTTCAAAATGTTTTTCTTTTGTCCATTGATCAGTGAACAGTTGTTGTGTTAAACAATAAGACTTGTTTGTAACATAAAGCGAAGTACAAGACAGTTTAGTAACAATCAACTTTCCAGACATCCAGGGGTGATTGAATGCTCTTGTTCTGAAAATCTAGCAATCAGTCAAGAGAATTAGTCTTATTCTGTTCACCTATTTGAAAATGAAAGGAAAATGAGCAGCTGTCATCTTTTGTCTAAATTTCACTGTTTTGTACATTTTGTTACTTTAGGGATGATGGTGTCACTTTTCTCTAAGATTTAAAGATTAGGAACTCAATTGTTTAAAAATTGGGCACAATTGATTGGAAGATTTTAATAAAGTGTCAAAATGTGTTACATTGCTAAGTTTTAATTTATAGGGTATTTACATAAAGATAGTTTTTAGTAAAACATAAGCAATAAAAACAGAATCATTATAGAGGAAAAGTGCCTTCTCACTGCCGTGGACATGGTTATATACAGACACAAACAGCATGAACATAATCTCAAAGGACATCAGTCAAATGTCACAACCAGCTTCAGCAGGAAGGGGGTCCAATGGAGAAGTCTCAGAAAGTACAGTTTCTGCTCTGTCTCTCCTTCAGAGCTACAGCAATTTGGTTTAGACTGGTGCAGTTGGGATTTGTACGAGGTTGACACAACTAATGTTTGATTTATGCCCAACGCTGTCTGGCGGGATTTGAAAAACCTTCCATACTTTGTTCTCTGTGATAATGAACGTATGCTTCCATAGTTCATACTGCATTTCCAAACTCTGCATAAACCCTTGCAATGATCTAATGCTGTTTAGAATAGAGCAGAGATAGCGAATCTCATCACAAATCAAACCCAACACATTGTCTAAAGAAACCCTGAAAGATGTGACTTCAGAGCTCAACAATGTATACGAGACTGTGCTCAGTTTAACAAGAGGAAACTTTTTGCAACAGTCTGGCACATTGAGACCTTCAATGGACACTGTCAGTAAATCTGAGGCAGCTCTATGGTAATAATAAAAAAAATCCTGTTGATGTTCTGAACAAACAGCGGGCCAGAAGCAATGCAAGTCAACTTATGTCCACAGCATAGTGACTTAAATCACGCTATTGAACAGAAATAAAGGTGACATAAAGGTAAACACAAGTTTATCATTTTATTTGATAATTTTAAAATGTAAAGAAGCCTGGTTTGTAAATGTTGAATGCAAAAAGAAAGTTTTTAAGACGGAGGATTTTATAAATCAGGATTTTATCTCAATAAATGCTTTTTAGTTTGGATAAAAACACTGCTATGTCAGGTTTGGTTCAAACACCTCTTGATGTTTTCAGTGTCTGGAAATTTAGAATTTCAAAACCTTTACAGGTACAGTTTTATATTGAGTTAAAATACAAAACTGTTAAACAAACAGCCAGTGAAGACAACAAAGATGAATCAATGTACTTATGATTTCAGGCTTTGGTCAGCACCACTGACAAAACATCTGCATACTCTAATCTGTTGGACAATAACTAAATTGTGGGAAAATTTTCTTATTTTTCTCAATGTTTTAAATGTCATTAAATACATTTACTTTATTTTGGTCAAATCTGCATGAGAAAAAAAAGATTCTGCTCTTTACTGTCATGTCTACATTGATCAATTCTACATTGGTGTCAACCATCCATTTTCCAAGCCAATCTCTTTGAGATCGCAGACATGTTTGTTCAAACTTGTGAATAAGAGCATTTAAAAAATAGATTCAAGATCTCTTTAAAAATCTGCATGTAATTGTTATTTGGTATCATAATTACCAACTAAAACTAACTTTTAGTTGAAAAGATCTGATGTATGACTGTGTAGTCTATCATGTCATAAGGATGCTTTTCTAATATCAAATAAAAAAGGGTTTGTCTGAGTTAGTGTGCTGATACAGAATTGTCTTCTTTCTGTATTAAAGAAAGAAGAAGCACTGTGATTTTTGCCGACAAATGACCTATTTCTCATTTCTAAAAGGAGATGAGCCGTACACATGGCTTTTAACAACTTTATTTAAAAATGACAGATCTTTTTAAAGGTATACAATGCAGAAGCATTAAAATTGCTCTTGATGGGTGTGGCATAGTGACAGTAATTTTTTAAATTTTATTTTGTGATTTTTGAGGTGTAAAAGTAGTACTCTTAGAGCTAATTTCAGAACCGTAATAAAAAGGTGAATGATATTAGGATGATACACTTTAGCCAAAAAGTTAAAGTGATACCTTATGTTTTTTCTGAAAATGTGTAGGTTTTTTTTTTTATTTTTTATGAAGAAATCATAAAAAGATATCATGAGTTTTAATGTCTGGCTTTTTTCTGTTTTGGACAATTTGAACTAGAATTTGATAAAAGATAAGAAATTATCTGAAGATATTTTGATTTAAGTCTAGCTGTCTGTCTAAGAGACGTTTATAAATATATAGATATTTTACAGTTTTTATTCTTCTGAAATGAAGGCGCTGAAAATTCTCTTTTTCAAAGGTAAAGGCACCCCCTACTGGTCAACTACACAAACGCAAAAACCTGTGTTATTGGGACTTTTTCACCTAAAAACACAAACATTTGTTCATACTCTTGTGTGACAAAGAAACTCTGTGAGCATAACAATTTGTGGAAATTTTGGTACACACTTGTTCATTTACAAAAAATATAGGCTACTGTGGACCTTTTTTTTGTAAAACGTACTTTAATTGTATGCAAATGTTTGCAACAATTTTATGTATGTGTGTTTCTCTAAAAATATTTCCAATTTTCAGTATTGTAATTACTTTTTTATACACGTTTTTTTTAAAACACAAACAGATTAAAGACAATTATTGCCGTAACTTTGTATGGCTTATTTATTAAATCCGACACATGAAATAAAGGGAAATAGTTCCCTAATAATAATAATAATAATAATAATAATAATAATAATAATAATAATAATCATAATAATAATAATAATAATAATAATAATAAAAGGTTCGAAAAACAAGTAAATTATAAGTAAAAGTTCATAAATTGTAAAATACGAGTCACTTTAAACGCAACATGGTAGGAGGAGCCATTATGGTCCAATAGAGTGCCTCCTGATATATCAACTCAACTTCCGGTTCTGAGTTAGAGCTCTGGTAGAAGCATTTATGTGTGTTTTTTTTCCCGTTTTAAATCGATATTCAGAGCGTTACTATGGTAAGACTTTTGACATACTGACTGGTGCAAACATTTGTTATTTGAAAAAGAAACAAAAATGTCCGTTTTACTCAGTTTCCCTTGGTTTTTCCTGTATTCGTGGCCAGCTGAGCCAGCTGCCAGCGACTGTATCTTGACTCCTCTGTGTCAAATCAAAATTAACTACACAAAAATAACTACTGCCTACCGATTACTTTCATACCTGTTTTTTTTTTTATCTTGTGCATCACAGGTAGTTGCTGACCCTAACACTTTGACAATGTTTCGGGTCAAAGGGTCTTTAGAGTTAAGATGTCAGCTGGACAGCACAGAGGGTAAGCATGTGTTTCATGGTGGGGAAATCATATACGGCTTCGTATGTGTGACAGTAGATGTGGCTCTATTTGTACCAATGCAAAATCCGTTTTTATTTTATACAAAGAATAATAGTTCAAGTTAATTTGTGCTAATGCATTATCTTTCATGTTTGTGTTTTTTTCTCTGCAGCGTCTCACATTCAGAAGGTTTTGTCAAGAACTTTTGAGAGCCTTCGCACTCAGATGAAATCAGAGTCCTGTGTCTTTACAGTCTGTGACACTCCTGTCATCATTTGGCCAAATAAAGGTGTTTTTGAAGACATAAGTCCAGACTCACCATGCGATGATGTCCTTCAAAGGATACAGTAAGCTTGATCATTTTCTTGCTCTCAGGATCCTCCTGGCGGTTCTCTGATGCTCTTTATGACAGACTTTTTTCTGAAGTTAGTGCTTCATAGTGGTCAGACTGGGGGCTAAATCACTGTCTCCCTGTAAAACATGAATGCCATAAACCTAAAATTGGCAAGAATAATTAAATTGTGTGAAATTTGCAAAAAGCTAAAGACAAAGCTTCAAATTGGTCAAAGAACCCAACGATTTTCTGACTTTTTGCTGTTGGTGAAGGTTTGTAAAATAAAATGCTTTATCTGCCAAAGTCTTTTCTGACCTTTTATTAAAACAGTGGTTTATTTTAAGTCGACTTTAATTCCTTTTGTTCCGTCTTTTCAATTATTATTAAATCTCTATTGATGGTGAGTTTAGATTGAAATATAATCGACTTTACTAATTTCAGGTCAGATGAACCAGAAATTGGTGGCAAGAGAGCAACAAAAAAGAAAAGCAAAAAAGATTTGTCTGCGGTATGTCTACTTCCATGTGTAACCTCTGTTTTTAATCATTTTAGTAAGTTTTTATTTTGTCTCATGCAGCCGTTCCCAAAAGTAAAAGTTGGCTATAATTTCTTTGTGGTTTTTTATTGGCTTAACTTTGAGTGCTTAGACTGGGGAAACACTGTCCACTTTTAAATTCTGTCCTCATAACCACTGTTACAACAGACTATTGTGCTTGAAGTAGTTAAAAAATAGTTTTTAAGGTATTTCCTCTGAAGTAAATACTTCTTTCTACTGAATTTTTGTTAATTTTGCAACCTTTTTTGTCTCGGTCAAGAATGTTTACAAAAGAAATGACTCGTAAAACAATAAAGTGATCAATTTGGCATAAAAACTCTAAGATTCTACATGCTCTGATAAGCAAAGTTACAATTCATGAACTCTGCTGTCTTCTGTTTATTTTGTTATTTTATATGTATTAGGGCCAAACATAACATATTGCATAAAAAGTTAGTAGTTACATTTTTCTTTGAAGCTTGCGTTAAAATGGGAATTTGTTCTGGATGATTTAGAGCGTCGTCAGCCTTTACCTGTTGGTGGAGGTGACGAAGCCAGGCCCTCTCTCAGCACCAGTGATCAGCAAGACCGTTCAGAAAAGCCATTTCCTGTCTGCAACTCTTCCCCTTGACTGTGCTGTCCGTACCCACTGCAAGGAGACAATCAAAGAGTATGCTTTGGTTTATATAATCCAACTTTATGTTAAACTTTTATTTACTTTTTTTGTATTCCTTGTGGTGTTGCAGTGTTTGTGATCGACTGGTTGAAGCTTTAACCCAGCAGCTGTGTGAGATGGAGAAGGTGATGCTGCAGCACATGAAGGGGACCACACTGCTCATTCCTGAGCCGCTCCACTTCCTCCTTCCAGAGCCCAAAGGACTGGTGACGGTCATCTTTCCAGCAGGAGTGCCTGATAAGGAGCTGGAGACACAACGAAGAGTAAGATGTAGCCACTGTTTAAGCTACTGATAATGTTGTTGCTATTACCATTTTTTTTTTTGCTTAATAAGTGGGGAAACTGAACAATAAATTGATAAAGAAGAACTCATTTAATATCATTTTTTTGCTCAACTTTTTTTTGTCTTAGCAGGAGTTGCATCAACGGTTTGAGCTTTCTGATGACCGTCCGTACTTCAGAAGAGCAAATGCTTACCACTTTCCCAATGAGCCCTACAAGGATGGCTATCTCCGAAACCCACACAATGCCCTCACACATCCAACTCTAGAAAACGGAAAAGTAATTGAACATCCTTTCCAAAATGCCTTTAAAATATTGTCCCTTTTAAAAAGTTATTGTGTTTTTTTCCTTCTAAGGTATATATGGTCCAGGGGATCTACAGCTACCACCATTACATGCAGGATCGGATGGATGACAATGGCTGGGGATGTGCTTATCGTTCCCTGCAGACCATTTGTTCCTGGTTCCAGCAGCAAGGTTATGTAGAGCAGCCTGTGCCCAGTCACAAGGAGATCCAGCAGGTAGAGTTTCCAATAAATCTGCTGCCATTACAGAAGGAAGGAACGTAACTAGACAGGCTCAGATGTCATTGATGCTCAAAAATGCATTTTCTTTCTTTTTTTTAGGCTTTAGTGGATGTTGGAGACAAGCAAGCATCTTTTGTGGGGTCACGTCAGTGGATTGGATCCATTGAAGTTCAAGCCGTCTTGAACCATCTCCTTGGCATAACCTCCAAGATTATGTTTGTGAGGTACAAAAGCATATCTAACAAAAAGAGTTTATGCATCATTATGTTGATGAATTAAAATGATGTGAGTGTACATATTCTTTAGTCAGGGCTCTGAGTTGGCATCTAAAGGTAGAGAACTGGCCAACCACTTCCTTACTGAAGGAACCCCTATCATGATCGGTGAGCTAAATCTTAAACTATCAGTCTTTTGATCATCTATATAAAGATTCAGGGTTTTAATGTACTCTAGGGTTGTGTTTGCTTTACAATTTTTTATGGTACAGACTCTTAATGAAAGATGCAATGACTTGGAACAGTATAATATTTAAAGATTTTCACAGGCATTTTCTTTTAGCAATGAGTGAATTCTCCTCTGATGTTATCTATTGTTTTTTATGAGTATAACCTTATGAAGCACCTAACTTTTCAAAATACTTTTGTAGCCCACCACATGACTGAAATTCTATTATTCCAAGTGAAACCAACATTTAGTTTGAATTGCTAGTTTTCTGTACTTCTTCATTTACATGTGATCTGTTGTTGAATTAGTGTGTGCGATAGAACCAATTCCATTTTCTTTGATTTGTGTGGTAGGTGGAGGAGTTTTGGCCCACACGATCCTTGGGGTGGCATGGAGTGAGTCTACAGGGCAGATTCGCTATCTCATTCTTGATCCACATTACACTGGATCAGAAGACCTTCAGGTCATTGCTGAAAAGGTACCAGCTCATGCATACAATGGTTTTTCTTAATTTTCTAATGACTGAGTATTATTCTTAATGACAGCATCATCTTTTGCAGGGCTGGTGTGGCTGGAAAGGACCAGAGTTTTGGGATCAAACTGCATATTATAATCTCTGTCTGCCACAGAGACCGAGGGTCATTTGAACATTTTGGTTGACTTAAATGGTATTGTGCAACGTTGTTAAATTGATTTATTGGTGTTTGCAGTAGAATTTCATTCAATCTATTATCTGTAAACAAGTGTATGTCAATACTTTAACAGTTGTTAAATAAAAAGACAACCGGTTTGCTTTGTTTTCCAACTGTTTTTTTTTGGAATCTACTATTTTATATTTTGTTATTTTGGAGAAGACCTAAAATAATTTGGATTAAACCTTCTTAAAAGACAAACTTACACAACTAGTTAGGTTTCTCTTGTGCTACTTATAAAGATTTGAACAAGTTAGGAGTAGTCCTTGTAGGCTAGTGGTCAGTTTCCCTCCCTTGCATTTGTGCTTCCTGCTTAATTGGATTGGGAAGTTGGGTGTTTGGAAAATTCAAGAAGTGTTCAATATGCTTTTACCTCAAGCTCACATTCAGCGTTAAAGGTTTTTCTGCAGAATATGACATCGATTGGCTTAGTTCAAGCAATTTAAGGTATGAAAAAAGGAAATACACAGTAAATATATATATGGTATAAGAAATCTATATAAGATATGAATTCATAAATTAATTTAAAAAATATGATTATGCTATTGTGTTGACCTTTTAAATGCCCTAATCAGATGTGTTTACACGTATGCATACAGTACATTTCTTTAAACATTTACTAAACAATCGAAGGATCAGCCCCTTGGGATGGCACATCTTGTTTTTGAGGGCTTCCTCCTATTAGGCAGATTACAGCTAAAAAGAAGACAGAGTATAGATGTATATGTGACATGAAAAAATGCAGTTTAAAATACAAATTAAGTATATAACGGACTAATTGAATCCATTAAATATAATGAACTAATTCTGTACCAAATAATTTTCTATTTGTAATATATCTGTCAGTGCCAGATTATCTCATATTTTGCAGAAAAGTTGTTTTCTAAAGTTTTTGACCTATTTATTAGTTGTGTAGTTGTTCAGCAAAATGAATTGCCTTTCTTTGAAAACATAATTGACAAAGTAGTGTCCTTATTGTTGTTGTTTAAGAGAGCAACACTTCCAAAAAAAATGGGAAAGCGTATATTCTAAAATATAAAGAGTTTCTCTGGATATTAAAGGCATATAGTATCTTATTTCAACACGATATGCATAATAATATTAACCTCCTTTATAAATTGTAGTTACTTTAAAATATGAATGTTAGCAGAAAATCAATTATATGCATTTCTTTGAAAAAATGTAACTAAGGCCCTATATACCTTACGCACATGATAGTCTGCTCATGTATTTTTCATAGTTTACACTAAGCACTGCTGCATCGGTTCCCCGCAGGTCTCCTCCATAGCAACCGTTGCCAGGAAGTGACGTTCCATAGTTACTGGTGGGGTTCGGCAAGATGGCGGACAGCGAACACACGGGGATCTAAACTCAGCTTATTTATGCGTGCCAAACCCTGTCTAAAATCAACAAGACAACAAATTAAGACGCTGACGGGCTACTGGTAAGAGAGCTTACTCTAAAAACTGAATTTAGCAGTACTTGCTCTGGGAGTTCCTGCTGAAGAAGGACTTCGAGTTAACCCACCTCTTCTCTTGACTTGATTAATTTTAGCCTCGTCTGTACTACTATCTAGCTATTGCTATCTTCATGCCGAAATGCTATAAGATTATAGGGAACATGTTAATGGACACGGATGAAGTCCATGATAGGGCGCAGGTGCAGCACGGTGTGCACCACTGCTATCTTGTTTCAAGTCCTCTTTCAAAGAAACAGTGATCATCAGGAAAGAAAAAAAGAATAAAAAATATTTCAAACGCTGATATTCTCATTGCAATCCGCGAATATTAACGGGCAGATTTGCTTCTCTCGAGGAGAAGATCTGTAGAAACACTGCAGATATTTTAAACATCAAAGAACCAGGTTAAAAGAAGCGAGGAAATGATGCAAGAGTTGAAATCAAAAATGTAGAAGGATGGAGGGAACGGTGTCTGCATCCGTATCTTCTTGGCGTGATGGAGAAGCGCAGAGGCAGAGCCACTTTATCTTTTGTGCATAACGGCTCGTTTATTCATAACAGAAAGATCCAGAACATGCTCCTCAGATCAGGGAGTCTGCTATACACTTTAAACATTGCACATGCGCAGCTCAGCTGCAGAACCACAGACATCACTGTTATCAGCTTACCGTAAAGCACCTTGTATGAACACACCCTAAAACATACACTCTAACTTTACCATAACACATCAAGGAAAGGCGAACTTCAATCTTTACATCTTAACATCAAGGATTTTCTGATCTGGAGATGATGACCGATTAAATGAAGTGTTACAGTTGAAGGTGGAATCTGAAGCTCTTTAGCCTCCCCAAATCCACAAATGAATCGACGGAGGAAACAATAGTAAAGTTTTTGAGTTTTTTGCATGGATTGCTCCAGAAAAAAGACAGAGATCTGGCTTTCTCATTGATACAGTGCATTGTGTAGGACAACGTAATGAAGAAAGCAGGCCTAGACCAGTTATACAATTTACAATGCTTGTCTTCGGGCAGAAAATCTGGAGGGCTTCAAGATGTTGCAATCATAAAGAAAAAGAAGCTTCCATACATGCGTGTGGTGAGGACAGGATGCCATTATCGATTGAGTTTCAGCGAAAAATCTAAAAGACTGATTAAAGTTAATTTAAATGTTTGAAATTAAGAAATATTCCCGTACAAAAGTCATGTGTTGTCTTAGAGTTTACCTTACAAAGGCATGTCAAACTTATGATACATTTTTGTTTCCTACTTATCCCTAAAGCTTGGTAAGTTGGTATAGAATTGTCATTTGATCTTAGTTTTGTGTTCCATAAGCTATGTCTGATTTTAAGTTTAACACTTTAAAAATAATTTCTTTAAAATTTAGGTGACTACGTGAAACAACCAAGAGAAAAGCATTAGTCCTTTTTTTTAACTCTCCTTTTAAATTGACTAAAACTGCTCAGCTTGTAGCTACCTCAACGTAAACTTTTCAACTTCTTTACTTCCATGCGTTTTGTACTCTGTTATTGCTTTTATTTTTATTGTGTTCAGTATATTTAAATATGTACAAATTAATTTTCGGAAAATTGTTCATTGATTGCTAATAGTTATTTATTTATTAGTATCAGATTGGTTAAGTTGAGATGTTTTCATCTTTTTGTATTTTTTTATAATTATTTTTGTTTTGGTATTTAAATGTATGTAACAAATCCTTAAATCCTTAAACACTTTACTATATAATGTTTAACCCCTTGTGGAGGAGTTTTCCACACAATTGCTTCTATACTACATCATTGTGGTTCTTCTTTTCTGATATTTATTTAACATCTAATTCTTCTTCTAGTTTGCAGGGTTCTTGTGGCGTGAAAGGGCACCATGTTCAATTCGGTAGAACTAGAAGGTGAAGTGGATCACTCCTTTTTTGACAGTGGCAGCGATGGCAGCGATGGAGAGCCAGGAGTAGAGAAAAGCTTGAAGGCTAAAAAGCAGAGCCTTGGACGACAAAAGAAGACAACAAAAAGCAATGAAAAGGCAGATGATGAGGACTCTTCACAAGGTGGAAAGACAGAAGTCTCTGAATTGCTCTCTAAAAAACCCAGTGGAGCATTCATGAGCTTGTTAGCCGACACCACAGACGGCGAGTCTGTCTCCCAGAGTCCAAATGAGAATGAAGAAAAGGATGAGGAGGAGGAAGAGGAGGATCCGTACAGGAATTTAGATAAATGTGAGCAAACATTCTTTCAGCTGTTTTGTTTGATTATAACTAAGTACTCGGCTTACATCTTAAGTATTTTAACAGCAGCTTTAAATATAAGCTGGTTTCTCCATCAATAAATTATTTTACTTTGTTTTCTCCTCATAAAGACATGAACTTATTATTTTCCACAGAGAGTTCCTGCCTCAGCTATGCAGGCTTCTTATTTTCAAACCAGATTAGCTTCCATCTTCATAATGTACCACATAAACTTTTTGTAGAGGATTATTTACTAGTTTTACGAATTTAGGGTATAAGCAGTTATGTAATTTCTTAACTTTTATTCTATTTCTCAAGATTGTTGTTTACTTTTTCTTTTAAATTGGCGTCTTAAACCTTTAAAGGATTTGAATGTTAAAGATAAACATCAACCACTTTAAAAAGCTCCATTTAATCAACTTTCTTTCAGACTCTCTTAGTTTGGAAAGTTCTTTAGAATATCAGCTCGCCCTCAACTGCCGAAGAAAATCGCAGAGGAAGAACTTCTCGTTTTCCAAGGATGAGGTCCGACGCATTGAGCGAGAGAATCAGCGGCTTCTCCAGAAGCTGACGCATCTATCATCAGATTCTAACCAGAAAAGAGCGCTGACGAAGTCAACGTCAGTGGCCATGAATTCTCCTGTGAGTCGTCTTTCTCACAGCGCTTTGAACAGGCAGCGAGAGCAGCAGAGAATCCAGCGGGAAAACCTGGTGAGTGATGAGTCCTTGCTCCAAAAGAATGATGCACTCGTTATAAAAGGCTCAGTATAGAAATTACTGTTTTAAATCTTTTGTTTGTTTTTTTGCTGGACGCCACACAAAATAAAAAAAGGTATAATTTGTTTAGGACGTTTCTAACATTAGACATGAGTGAAAGGCTGAAGTAATATTAAACAGGAATAATCATTAAAAAAAAGGTTTATGCTTTTCTAAATATCCACTCTGGAATAAATGTGTATTCAAAATAATTAATATACATTAATCTAATTTTATCTGGAATATTCTAAATTATGAACACCTCTCCCTGGTTTTGCAACATCTATTAGAAAAACAACTTGAGAATGCCCTCTCTCTCTTTGAGCTTAACTAATTTTGTATGATAACTATTGGCAAATTTTCAAAGTAATTTAAACATTTTTTTAAAGTTTGATGTTTTTGAAAATGAGTGGAGAGTTATTTCCTTTGCTTAGTTAAGAAATAATGAACTGCTTTAAAAATGATACAATGTGATTTCCTGGATTCTTTTTCTATATCCTGTTTCTCACAATTGAAATGTAACTATGATGAACGTTACAGACCTCTCTCCAATCTTTACTAAGCAGCAACGTGCAAATCTATTGACTGACAAAACAAACTTTTTGCTCCACTGTATATATGGAATATTTCATGAAGATTTTAGCTTTAAACATGATTTCTGAAAAATGTTGGTCTCTTTTTTTATTCCTTGTTCTTATGCAAAAGCTCTGAAATGATTCAAAGACTGAAGCTTGTTTTATCGTGACATCGGGTTCATGACTTGATTTTATAAAACATTGCATCGTCCCTCATCGTCCTTCTCAAGCATTTTGGTTTTACACATCAGACTCAGATATATGAGCTGATGCATCTACCAGGTACAACTGTCCTGGTTTTATTTGTGCATCTGACTAAAATAAAGGTAAATAAAAAGGTCACTTCCTATGTAGCTCTCTATAGGAAGATGTTGTCTGCTTTAACAATTCAACTACAGCAATAAAATATCTCATTGCGTTTTTTTTGGTAATCAGTATGGATGATCTCTGTCTTCAGCTAAAACAAACAATGAGTAGCACATTTAATTAGCTCATTTAAAGAAAGCAACATTTTAGTTAAGTCACAAAAAATTATAGATGTTCTTATTTTCATCAGCTATCAACATTTGTATGTCCCAAATAATAGAATTAAGTCATTTCATGTATTAGTATTTGGATGAATGAAGTTGTCATTTGTGGATTGTTAATCTACAGAAGAGGGTAATGGTTTGGTTCAGTTGGTGCAGCTCTGACAGCACCCCCTAAAAACAGACCCTGATGAACTTGGATGGACGGCAGCAGGTGCCAGAAGTGCTGCAGTGACATGAGAAAGTTCTTTAGCCTCCCTCCTCATATCTTACCATCTTGGCGAAGAAACGTACCTCTAGAGTGAAGTTAAAATGAGAATAGGATTGTTGCTGAAATGCTAAAATGCCGCTGCATCAGCTGTTGGTAAACATGGAGTTGATTGAAGAGAAAAACCTCCATGTTTTATTCATTTCCCCCTTTTTTTGTTCTTGTTTCTTTTGTTTCTTGGGATCAGTGATTGAGCATTTTTCTATTCATACAAGTGGTTTTAGTCATTTCCAGGACAAAATGTTCCTTCTGAAGCCTGAGCAGAATTCTGGCTAGAATGCTTTTCACTGTCTCTATTCTTAGAGAGAAGTAATTGAATCTGGTGTGTGATCAGTGCTTCCTTCCCACATATCACACATCTGACATACCTCATTTCTAAGCCACAAAAAGGAGTTCTGAGTATTACAATATGTTTTTTTCAAAGAAGTAAAATTTATAGTTACATATACACTTTAAAAATGGATTTCAAATGAAAATTAACACTTTGCAATTTAGCGCCTGTAGAGCCTTTTTAAAGTTTTCATCATGAAAATGTTTGTTTTGCACCTAGCACACTGACTTACACTGACCAAAAATATAAACGCAACACTTTTATTATTGCTCCCATTTTTTATGGTATGAACTCAAAGATGTGAAACATTTTCCACATACACAAAATAACCAGTTCTCTGAAATATTGTTCACAAATCTGTCTAAATCTGTGATAGTGAGCACTTCTCCTTTGCCAAGACAATCCATCCCACCTCGTAGGTGTGCCATATCAAGATGCTGATTAGACAGCATGATTATTGCACAGGTGTGTCTTAGACTGGCCACAAGAAAACTCCACTCTGAAATCTTCAGTTTTGTTTTATTGAGGGGGTCAGGGGACCCAGACAACTAGTCAGTATCTGGTGTGATCACAATTTGCCTCATGAAGTGCGACACATCTCCTTCGCATAGAGTTGATCAGGTTGTCTATTGTGGCCTGTGGAATGTTGGTCCTTTCTTCTTCAATGGCTGTGTGCAGTTGCTGGATATTGGCAGGACCTGGAACACGCTGTTGTATACGCCGATCCAGAGCATCCCAAACATGCTCAATGGGTGACATGTCCGGTGAGTATGCTGGCCATGCAAGAACTGGGATGTTTTCAGCTTCCAAGAATTTTGTACAGATCCTTGCAACATTGGGCCGTGCATTATCATGCTGCAACATGAGGTGATGTTGTTGGATGTACAGCACAACAATGGGGCCCAGGATCTCGTCACGGTATCTCTGTGCATTCAAAAGGCCATCAATGAAATGCACCTGTGTTCTTCACCCATAACATACAGTATGCCTGCCCATACCATAACGCCACCACCACCATGGGCTACCCGATCCACAACACTGACATCAGAAAACCGCTCACCCACACGACGCCACACACGCTGTCTGCCATCTGAACAGTGTAACCGGGATTCATCCGTGAAGAGAATACCTCTCCAACATGCCAGACGCCATTGCATGTGAGCATTTGCCAACTCAAGTTGGTTACGACGACGAACTGGAGTGAGGTCGAGACCTCGATGAGGACGACGAGCATGCAGTTGGACGGTTCCCTGAGACGGTTTCTGACATTTTGTGCAGAAATTCTGTGGTTATGCAAACCTATTGTTTCAGCAGCTGTCCGAGTGGCTTGGAGGTGGACATGCTGGATGTGGAGGTCTTGGGCTGGTGTGGTTACACGTGGTCTGCAGTTGTGAGGCCGGTTGGATGTGCTGCCAAATTCTCGGAAACGCCTTTGGAGACGGCTTATGGTGGAGAAATGGACATTCAATTCCCTAGCAACAGCTCTGGTGGACATTCCTGCTATCAGCATGCCAATTGCACGCTCCCTCAAAACTTGCAACATCTGTGGCATTGTGCTATGTGAAACAAAACTGAAGATTTCAGAGTGGAGTTTTATTGTGGCCAGTCTAAGGCACACCTGTGCAATAATCATGCTGTCTAATCAGCATCTTGATATGGCACACCTACGAGGTGGGATGGATTGTCTTGGCAAAGGAGAAGTGCTCACCATCACAGATTTAGACAGATTTGTGAACAATATTTCAGAGAACTGGTTATTTTGTGTATGTGGAAAATGTTTCACATCTTTGAGTTCACACCATAAAAAATGGGAGCAATAACAAAAGTGTTGCGTTTATATTTTTGGTCAGTGTATGTAGAAATGCTTTGTGTATGCACACACTTTTTTTTTGTGTTGCATTACTTGAACAGTTTTCCTCGTGGTGTCAAATGTTGTTTTGTTTGTTTACTTCTAGGCTCTCCTCAAAAAACTTGAAACTGTCAAACCCACACCTGACCTAAAGCGTTCCAAACAGCTAGCAGACTATCAGCGACTCGCTGGATACCTCAGGCCTGAAAAAGCTCATCCATCCCTTCACATCTACAGATCCGTATCAAATGAAAGACCAAGCAACAGTTCATCTTCAGGTCTGTATTCACTGTAATGAATAGCTTTAGAACTTTGTCATCATTTTTATATTCTTATACAGTGAAGCAAAAGCTCATCCAAGCCTCTTAGTCTTAATGTAAACAAAACTGTTTTTTGGCACTTTGATACTGTTTTTCCTCTAATGTACAGTTTGACTCAACTATAGCAGAGAAATAATCTACATTTGATTAACTCATTTATAAAATGCTTCAATCGTTATGTGTGAATCTTACTAATCAAAAAAAGCTCTATAGTTTGTTTCAGCAAAGGTTGTTTTTCTTTTCTTTCTTGTAATATGAAAGTAAATGCACCAAGTACAGTACAGAAACGACACATTAGGTTAAATGATAAATACTGATCAATCATGGTCACGTGCACTTGCTTTGTCTTTAGTGAATTCTAAGTAAAAGACTGAATAGATTAACTCACAACAGTATAGAGAATTAATACAGAGAGCACTTAATTCAGCTCTATGCTGTTTTTTTCTTACATAATAATAAAATATTTGATTTTCAGGAATACAAATATGCTCTTTTGTTCTGTCCCTTATTGCTCATTTTTTGATCATATTTAATAAACCTCTACATGGATAACTCTCTCTTCTCAGCATCTTCAGGTTCCAGGTCAGTCAGCTCCAGAGCCACAGTCAGTGAGACGGCTACGCTTGAAGCTCCAACTACCGTACACACGATGCAACCCAGGAACCCTGATGCTAAGAACATTGCCCTTTTAAAGCCAGTTAGAAAATAAATTTATGACATTCCTCAAAACAAATGATTGACTGTATTTGTGTTCAGAAAAATCCAGTCATATTTGAAATTAAAAAAAATTTCTACAACATGGAAACAAAACAGTTTTTTGCTCACTTTAAGTAAAGAGCTGAAGTTTATTCCAGTAATTCATTTTATGAGGCAGATTAGTCTGTTCAAAGCAGGACTGTGGAGAGAGATTAGCCTCAGACCCCACCTACGACCATGTGAACACACAAAAGTCTGAATGGAGATGGAAACGAATAACTTTGCTGTCCTAAATACTGGCATCGATAACCATGCCTGTCATTTTTCAGCAGAGCTTTTATTTATTTAATGTAGTTACGTTTTTTTGTTCACTATATACTGCAGGTGGTTGTCTCAGATCAAATGTAGAAAAGTTAACTTCAGAACTTCCATCCGTTTTCTTGTTGCAGTGATGACTTTGTAACTTCTTTAATTGCACTTTTTAGAAAATGCTCCGTTTGCTTCAGCAAGTGCATAAAGTGAATATCCTGGATTTTGTTGTTCTTATATTTCAATTATTTATGGTTTTGGCTAAAGAAAATGTTAATTGTATAAATAATATTTGTGTTTTTTTTCTGTTCCATCTGAATAAAGGCTGCTTTTTCCACTACTTACTACTTAAACTATTTTGTAGTGATCCTGCTGGTGTGCCTATGCTTCCCATGGAAGGATTGCATTATGGGAGTTTTTGTTTGCATTGTTAAAACCCTGAGTGAGTTGGGTATCTCCAGTAAAGACATTCGCAATGTTGTTCTGAAAAAGACTTATTAAAGGTTGTATTAAGGACATTGGACTCTGCCATTTTATTGTACTTACTGAAATCCTGGCTGCCTGGGGTCGTGCGGTGTAAGGGGGACGGGTTAGCTCATTCTTTTGCATGCTAAAGAAGATTTAAGCGAGAGGCGCTAGTCCCTTGCTAATTAGCATAGCTGAGTTCTGCTCCATCCTGACCTATGTGACAGAGCAGCCGTTACAATATTATATTTTACCATGAATAGTTTTCTATATAATCGTTGCTGAGAAGGACATTATTGTGAAAATATATAGCATTTTATTTATTTGTGGGTAGATGGTATGCAAAACTCATCTTTATAAAGTTATGAGCCTTTTGCAAATAAAAATGAATCCAACATTTGATCTCCACATCGTCGCAAGTATCACTGTTGTAGAAAATATTCAAACATTAAGTTTTTATTTTACCTTATTAGTTTTGTTTTATTTCAATGTGTCACATAATTTTGCCTTCTTTCATGTTGTCTTCTAAATATCAACCTACGTTTAGGACCTAGAAAATGCCTTATTTTAAAAATTACGCGTCTGGTAAAATATGAAATAAAAAAAATGACTTCACTAATAGCAAAGGCTGGATGGCTCAGCTAGTTGCATGTTGGCACCTGGGAAACCTGGGTTCTGTGCGATGACGTTCATCTAGTGTGGGCCCTTGGGCAAGACCCTTCACGCTACTGCCTAACTATATAGCCACAAGGGGGCCTTACTAGTCTGCTCTAGTGGGAGGGGGACAGACTGGGCTCTCAGTACCAACCTAGATGGCGATAGAGAAGGACTTCTCGACTGACCTGAAGCGTGAAAATCTACATGACAGGGTGCTCAAACTGTTTTTAAGGAAAGAGATTCTTTTGTTCTGCTCACCTATTTGAAAATGAAAGGAACTTTTAAAAATGAGCAGCAGTCTGTCTAAATTTCACTGTTTTGTACATGTTACTTTGGGGATGATGATGATGGTGTCCCTTTTTTTTAAGATTTAAAGATTAGCAACTCAATTGTTTAAAAATTAGGCACAATTGATTTGAAGATTGTGATAAAGTGTCAAAAACTATTACAGAAGTAACAGTAGAATTGTGTTGTTCATTGCAACAACACATCATCAGTAGGGTAAAACTAACCTGTCTCATGACGGTCTAAACCTAGTTCACGTTCCCTATTAGTGGGTGAACAATCCAATGCTTGGTTGTAATTTATAAGATATTTACATAGACATAGCTTTAAGTAAACAAAAAAATAAAGCTATAGCAGACATAATACTGAATCATAATCAAGGAAAAGTGCCTTCTCACTGCCGTGGACATGGTTATATACAGACACAAACAGCATGAACATAATCTCAAAGGACATCAGTCAAATGTCACAACCAGCTTCAGCAGGAAGGGGGTCCAATGGAGAAGTCTCAGAAAGTACAGTTTCTGCTCTGTCTCTCCTTCAGAGCGACAGCAATTTGGTTTAGACTGGTGCAGTTGGGATTTGTTCGAGGTTGACACATCTAATGTTTGATTTATGCCCAACGCTGTCTGGCGGGATTTGAAAAACCTTCCATACTTTGTTCTCTGTGATAATGAACGTATGCTTCCATAGTTCATACTGCATTTCCAAACTCTGCATAAACCTTTGCAATGATCTATTTAGATTTCAGTGCGAACACACACACACACACACACACACACACACACACACACACACCCACACAAACACACACAGAAGTGGAACTTTTTTTCCATTCTTCAACAAATCTGATCACAGTTGCAGAGAAAGGCAAGGTGTATGTATCCAATCCATACCGGTCACGTGTGCGAAACCTGGGCGGCATTACCCTCTGAAGACATAATTAATGTTGTGTGGGAATTATAATTAAAAGTATATTAATGTTTTATATGTGAGTCAAGCAAACATGAGACATGTGTATGATAACTTGTGACTTCAAGTTAAGGGTGACAAAGGTTAGAATGTGAACCTGGAGGCTGTGAAGGATATGGTTAAGAGAGCTTTAGACAAAGGTCAAAAGAGGAAATAAAGGGTGACAAAGGTCAAAAGAGGAATGTGAGTTCACCTGGAGGCTTTTTTAAAAATAACTGAGCAGGGTGTAAGTTATGCATACATTATGTGTGGATCAATAAAAAGAGCTGGCCGACAAGGGGAAGGCAGAGTTTTAGCACAGTCTGTGTGAGGAGCAGATGTGAGCAGCTGTGCTGGAATTCTCCCTTTGCAAAGGCGAACCAAAGTTTCAGGGTGTGAAGTCTTATTATTATAACCTTCAACTATAGGATCCTTCTGACTCCGAATCAGAACCCCGGGAGGTCAATTTGGACTTCAACAATTGTTAACGGCGGCGTTACCGTTCTTTTAAGACATTAAAACCGCCGTTAACAATAATAATTACGTCTTCAAATGTCACAGTTAGGATTTGGTTAATGTGAGTGACTTCAGACCCACGTTTTTTTACGTTCCGCCAGGTAACTCCCCTGCCCCCTGAGATGCCTCCGCGCCCCACAGTTTGAGAACCACTGACATATACAAACAAAACTCAAAGCCTACTAACTCACCACCATACATACTTCCTTCCCCCTGGTCCTTCTTCCTGTGAGAAACAACTTATATCATTATTTAGTGATGTTGCTGTAATCGGATAAAAGCTGTTCCTCAGTCTGCTAGTGCTATAATTGTTATCTAAAGCTGTCCAGATGGTAACAGTTCAGAATGTCCGTGTGTGACCTGTCCTTGGTGATATTTTATTCTCTCTTAAGTGTAGATGTATTGGCACTAATGTATTTATTTTCTTTTTTTAACTGAAGTGAATGTTGTCCTGTAAAGAGTGTGGGACAACTACATTGACAAGACATAATCTTCTAAAACATTACAGGTTATCTCACGGTCGTTTTGGCTGCAGCCACCCCTACCCATGCTCTCATTTTGATTGCCCATCTGTTTTCAAAACACGGAATGCACTTCATACCCATTTAAGTAGGTCACATGTGAATGAAAATGTAAAAAAAAAAAAGAAGAAGTGGTACTTCAGATACATTTAATCGTCATCTGTGTTCCACTTCTAGCAAAGCATCAGCACAAGAGTATTTTTGTCACATCACTACTCACTTCATGAGCCATGAAACTGTAAGTTGCATGTTTCAGGGTTGTTCTTTTCAAACAAATGTTTATGGTACTTTCAAATCCCACAAAAATAGAAAACACACTCCATATTCTTTTCAGGACTTTAAAGAAGGCATTGTTAAAAACAAGGGAAGCAGAAGATTTAGCAGATGGTGGACCCTGCTCATATTGTTGAGAGTAATGTTGACAGTGATGGCTATATACAACCGGAAACATCAGAACAGGATACATCAAAAGTATTTGAACTGAAATTAAGATCCCTTATTCTTAAACTTAAAAACTATTTCCACGTTCAACGCACAGCAGAAGACGAACTGCTTGCTGAATTGCATTATTTGATAGGATCTGTATCTGTGAATGAAGTAATTGTAGTGACCTTTAGGAATCACAACATCTGCATGGACGAGTTAGTGATTAAAGACCTAACCACTGTGTTATCCTCGTGTAATAATTTGTTAAAAGCTACAGCAAAGGATGGCCCTCTATCTACTGCTCATAAACGTAGCAAATACTACAACAACTAGATCAGAACAACTAGTCAATCTAAGAACACCTTGATATCCAGCCAATCAATTCATGACAGCGGTGTGACATCAGTGTTCGCTTTCTTTTATTGGAGCCCAAGATGGCAGCAAATACGGTGAGTACTCAGCTTTATATCTCCCGGTTCTCTTCTCATTTAAATAGTTTTATTGGTAAGAAAAACGTGAAATTTTGTGTCTCGAAATTAAAAACACTGAAATATGTATTCATTCATCTTCTTCCATTTTTTCCTTTCAGGGTCATGGGGCTGCAGGAGCCTATCCCGGCCACTTGTGGGCAAAGGCAGGGGACACCCTGAACAAGGTCGCCAGTCTGTCGCAGGGTCACAATCACACACCCATTCACACCTATGGACAATTTAGAGCTGCCAATTGACAAATTAAGCATGTTTTTGGACAGTGGGAGGAAGCCGGAGACCCTGGTGAGAACCCAACCGATGCACGGGGAGAACATGCAAACTCTACACAGAAAGGAACCCCATTGATGTTCTGTTTCGAGTCCCCCAGCCGGGACTTGAACTGGGGACCTTCTTGCTGAGAGACAAGAGCGCTAACCACTGTGCCACCGTGCAGCCCAAAAATGAAATATTAAAGATAAAAAATAAAATTTCAGGGCATAACATTTACCTGTTGTTAAATGCAAAGGTTTAAAAAAAATCAGAAAGAATATTAAAAGATTGAAAAAATTCAGAAACTGATGGAATAGAATAACCTCCTCACATGATTTGTTTAAAAAACATTTTATTGAAGCGTCATTTTCTCTGTTTCTCTAGTCTGCCTATGTGGCGACCCCTAGGCATATGCTGAAAGATGAACAACAACTTGAATACAAAGTCTTCATTAGACCAACAGAGATTCATTCATAATAAAATAATGTATACGGTGGGATAGAAGCATCAGTGGTCAAAGTAAAACACATTTTGGGCCCCAGTAACTTCTGCAGAAACACCAGGAGTGTCTTCATCTTCTCTGACTGTCTCACAGGAAGATTGAAGGCTGTTTTTCCTCAATGTTGAACAGGCCATGTATACACGTTTCTGACGTTACCCTAATCAAACACACACACACACACACACACTGTCCTCCTGCGGCTATGCAGACTGGCAGCATGCATGCCCACATTTCAATTCATTAAGATGTTGTCAGTGAAATAAGACTTAAACAAAGTGGAGGGTTTCCTTAAGGACTTGGACTTTATTATGTGAACTTCTTGATCTCATCATAGAGCACCAACACAAAGGCGCCACCCATGCCTCTGATCACATTGGACCAGGCACCCTTGAAGAAGGCCTTAGATCCCTCATCTTTTAAGATCTTCTTCCAGCAGTCCATTGTGCCCTTGTACATGATGTCAGCTTTGGAAACAGAGACAGTGAGGGTTATGCATAACACTTAACAGTGTTAAACTATGAGAAAGTGCGGGAAGGCTTACCTCCTTTACGTCCTGACTGCATCATCATACGACGCCTGACTGTGTCAAAGGGGTATGAGATAAGACCTGCGGCGGCAGTCACAGTCTGTGCGATCATCCAGCTCACCACTATGTGCGTGTTCTTTGGATCTGGCAGCATCCCTGCAACAAGAGGGTGATTGTTCAGTGACAAATATATGCAAAGATGTGCCTGTAGAATGGATCGAGCAAGTGCTGACCTTTGGCTGTGTCAAAGCATCCAAAGTAAGCTGCTCTGTAAATGATGATACCCTGCACGGACACGTTGAACCCGAGGTACAGACCCTTGAGCCCATCACTTTTGAAAATCTTTGTGATGCAGTTTCCCAGGCCAGTGAACTCTCTCTCTGCTGTCCCCTTTCCAATGTCAGCTGCCAACCTCGTCCTGGCAAAGTCAAGTGGATACACAAAACACAGAGAAGTTGCACCTGCAGCGCCGCCAGATGCCAGGTTACCAGCGAAGTAACGCCAGAACTGTGTCTTCTGATCCACACCACCCAGGAAGATCTTCTTATACTTGTCCTTGAAGGCGAAGTTCAGGGCTTGGGTGGGGAAGTAACGGATCACATTGGCCAGGTTACCTCTCCAAAAGGAGATGAAGCCTTGCTCCTTAGGGATTCTCACCACGCAGTCCATGATTCCCTTGTACTGTGTCTCAACTGTGATCTGCTTGCTGGCGTGCTGGACCTGTCAGAACAAGGCACAGATGCACAGATCAGTGACCCAATTTCATCACAAAAAACTAAACATATTTAGATTAAATATACCTAAACATTAGTCTATAGATTTGTGGATTGCCAGCATCTGTTTAAGAAAGAGATCTCTAAGTCTGGCACATTCCTGTCACGTGACACACCAGTATTAGATTACATTTTAAGTTAATTTTAGCAATTTGTTTCATTTCATATCACTTCAGATGCCTAATATATTAGCATAAACATTAAGTTTACAAGCAAAAAGTGGAAAATTATTATGGTTCTGAACGGAATCTCAGATAAGAAGTTTTGCCGTTATTTCAAACAGCCTTGCGCACTGTGCGCACTGTGCGTAATACTATCTCCACGCTGATCCCTCATGTGGCCCCTGTCATTACGCACGGGATAATTTGATCCCCCAAGGGGCAGAGTGCAAGGGTCTGTCAGCTTAAGAAAGCCTGGGTTCAAAACGTTCATATTTGACTTACAAATGGCTTAAAAATAATGCATGTTTTACACACAGAAGCTATAAACGCGCGCGCCTTCCACGAGCAACCCTGGCGCAGTTACTTCACCTGCAGCAGCAGCTTGACCCTCTCTATGGGGGCGACCGCTGTTTTGGAGATGGCAGCTGCAATGCCACCAGCCAAAAAGTCTTTCATAAAACTAATCACGGCGTCCGACATGGTTGCGCTCAGTGCAGAGTTTCAAGAGCCGTTCCAAACTTCACCAAGCTCCTCAAGGAAACCCAACGCTCCTCCAAGTGGACGAACCACCCCCCATCTGTGCTTATATATGGGATTCATGCATCGCGAGAATTTTTAGTGATGGATTTGCAGTTTGTCAAACAGATAAACGAGGCTGGATATATTTCCGAGGTTGAAGTTCAAGTTGTGCGCCATGTTTCTGAGTCAAGAGCCGGCCAACCCAGGGACGTTTAAAGGACACAATCAAAGCATCATGATAATAAATTTAAACTCAAGTTTTTTTGTCCTATTATCAGCAAATGTGCCATTTCTCAATAACCAGTTCACCGGGGTCACCTGAGTCAAGTCAATGAAACAATATTATCTAAGAAGCATCAAATATAGTCTTCATCTTTAATTTCAGTTTGTATTTGTCACATTCACTCACAGCTAACGATTTCCATCATCAATTACAGTATTCTCACTCCGACAATTTTTAAACAAAACATGTTTTGCCACATGGAAAAAAATGTATGCATAAAATGTTGACTTTCCATTATAAGTGATATTTAGTCTGTTATGTGCAATGAAGTGGTCCGTCCCTCTTTTGGTAACTGGAAGTGACATTTCGTAATGGAAATCTTTGGGCTGTCCTGAAATGAGTCCTTATATGAGAACAACAAGAACGTAGTTCAAACACAGCAAACGAGCCAACTTGGTTCCGTTTTGTTCACGAACGCACGGGACAAAATGTTCTAAAGGCACGTGCTCTCTCCACGTGGATGCGTGCCAATTACTCTTTCAAACATGACATTCACCTCATTAGAAAAGCATGATCATGAACATTTTTTAACCCTTCACAAAAATGTAATTGAAATCGAGCCATAAAAGTCAGATCAATGAAACTAGTGTTTATTTTAAGAATACTTAATATTATTTGCAGATTCTAGAAGAGTTTCCATGCAAATGACCAAAAATACACAATATCCGTGTGCGTAAAGTATGCCAAACATTTTCCTTTTTGACCACCTGAGGGCGCTTATAGGCTGCCTGACCAAGAGTCACTTCTCAAGCAGTAAAACTTAACATGTTATAAGGTAATGTAGTTTAATTCATTTATTAACATTTACCTTTCTCAGAGCTATAATAGGTTACATGATCTCTACATTATTTTTTCAGTTGTCTAATCTGTAATACCTGCAGAAGTATAACAAAAAACTGTAGGGAAGTTAGTTTGGTCCAGAGGTCTGCAACCTTCAACACTTATAGGGCCATTCATGGTCGATTTCTCACTGACTGCAACCCAGAAAGAGCCACAAAGTCTGACTTGACCCTTCAGAAAAATGAGACACTGATTTATATTTATGCTATTGTTATTATTGTGAGATATATATATATATATATATATGAACGTTTTAGGCATAAATGAAACATAAAGAGAGATTTGCTTTAAAAAAGAAGCAAGGTTTAAAACTTTTGACAGAGGTTCACATGACTTCCTTTCAAAAATTATTTAATCTGGCCCACCAAACTGGAATATGTCACATTGATAATCTTCAATAATGCTTTCGTTTTTAAGTAATTTTGGTTTCTCCCCATAGATGGTGCACTACACTTACATTGACCTTTGTTTAGGTGCAGAAAGTTATTCTGCATTCATGTAGTGTTGGAAGATTTTTTTCTGATGTTCATGTGTGTTTTCTAAGTCAAACAGGCATTTTTCCAGTCATTCTGACACCTCATCAATGCAGCATTTCTCTATGTTTGTATTTTTTCCTAATTGACATCAACCCATTAGTGCAATTGGCACTTAAATGAGAACAAAAGTCAAAATTTAAAAATTCCTTAAATAAAAACTCTAAATAGTTTTGTTTTAAAATACATATAACAATTTTCAATTAAAATAAAATAACGTTTTCATCCAAATTTCATGTTATCTCATTCTCTTATGAGGTGGATTACCAAACAGCTGGTCTGGCCCTTTTGTCCAATTTGAGAACCCGTTGTGGCCCACAAATAAAACGTTTGCCAACCCATGAATTAGATCATCTCAGTGCTGTAGTGTAAGTATAGTGTAATGTCAGCAGTATTAAAAAAATGTTATGTTACTGTTTATGGTGCATCTCAGACAGAAATTTGTAAATCTAAAGAACCAAAATTAAACCAGAGTTAATTAGGTGACCCTTACTGTATTTTAAGACACACTTCAAATTCTTGAATTTGTTAAAAAAAAGAAAATCTGTTTTATAATCTGGTGCACCCTAATTTTGGTTGTGACCACTGAACTCCAGATGATTTTCTGTGGCACACGGCACACAAAAATCATTAAAAAACTTCTAGTTCGACTTGTGATGTGTACTGTTCTTCAACAGCTTGTTCAAACGTGTCAAATAATGTTTGAGAGTTTACTTTACCTTTATATTTTACTTTACTACTTACTTACTTTGTAAATTTGAAAACTTTTTATTTTACATTAATTAGAGAGCCACAATTTAAAAGAGACACATGTGCCTCTGGAGCAGACCCCTGGTGTATGCCATAAAAACCGAGGGAAAAAAGCTGCTTTAAACAATCTAAAAAAATATAAGACCAATTAAATAACCTGAGGTCTCAAACTGTTTCAGACAAATGTTTCCTAATGAAAATTTGCTTTACAACAACAATAAAAGTTGACTTAGTGAAGGTAACAGTAACAGACATGTCAGGAACACTAAAGTAAAATAAGTGTTTGGATATTTGAAACCCAACAGGAAATGTGGATCAGTTATAAAATGAAAGTGACTGGGTACTTTTTCATTATTTTAATTTACATTGTCCTGCTGCCTTGCACAGTTACATTTAGTCAGTTTATTATTTATTTATTGACACTTTTGAATTCTCTTCTCGATCCACCTGTTGCTGTAATGCCCAATTTTTTCATTAGGTGGCAGTAAAGAGCTAGACCAAAGGCAGCATCATCAACCTCCTCAGCCCAAATGCGGTTTCCAATACAAAAAAGTACTTTTCCTCACTTACTTCCCACACAATAAGATTTATGCAGCATTTTACTCTCTCCTCATTGGGGAAAACCCTTAAGTAGCTCCCACCCAGTAGGTCAGAGGTCAGGCTCAGCTGCAAGGCTACAATGTTGAAACTGGATCGGAATTAAACATCTTGTTCACAACTGAAATTAAGCACTTGCACCTGCTTTCGGGCAGCCAAACTCATCATGTTTTTGCCGTTTTAAACATGTATATTTATTCAACAGTAATTCTTCTTCTTTTCAGAGATAACTGTTTAGCTGCCACTGACTATCCAACACATTGAACCAGAAAAAGCCTGATGTTCTTTATATATTTTCTTATTTTCATTAGATCATGATGAAATTGGAAATTTTAATAATTATTTCTTTTTTAAATTTGTTTTTAAACTTATCCAAATGTGAAAAGAAAGTGTCTTAAATAATACCAGAGATACCTTTGTGTGAAAAAGTTTAATACGTTTTTTCCAGTCTTCTCTCTATACATTTTAATCCAAATCTAATGTAGATTTAGAAAAATTGTTGCTGGGTAACCCTGGATTTTAGATGTTGAGGGAGGGGGTCATTATGTGGGTGGGGTGATCTTGGATTAGCATTTTGAGTATGAAGAGCTGCAGGTGTCAGACAGTTGTCCCCCCCTGAACACACTTACACACAACCATTATGCGCCACTACAGTCACTGATTTCATCGGGTGAGAAGTTGATGTGAAAGACATCTTTTTACTTCTCAGATCTCCCACTGCCTGTGGCAGACAAGCAGCAGCTCAAAGGTAATGGAAATAATAGATGTCAGACGGGGTTAAAACCAATCACAGTCTCTGCTGACAACATGAAAGCAGACAGTGGACCTATTAAAACAACAGAATTTGTACTCATTAATTTTCATTATATCAAAAATGTCTGCCATTTGCTTTTAGAATACTGCAAAAACCTGCTTTCCTCTCATATATCTGTCAATTAAAACACTTTTCTCATTGCCATTCTTTCTATTTTTGTCACAGATATAACTTGATATTTAATGGAATAAACCATATTGAACACATATTAGTGTTGCAATCTTTATTCATATTTATACATTTCCAACAATGGTTTTTAAATTAATTCCAGACAATTTAGTAGTCTCCTTTATATAAAACAATCCACAAAAAATACATTATGAAATTCCGGTAAAGTTGGGTGAGGCATTTACCATGCTATGATAAATTAAATCATACGTTTTTCAAAGAAAATGCAATGAAATTAGAAATAGTACAGAATAGACTATAGAAATATGTAAGATCACAGCAGATCAAGTTTCTATATGAAATGTTATAAAGATCAAACACAAAAATAGTAACTGCAGCACAAGGGGCCCAAGTCTGGGTCTCCTTGTGCCAGTCCCCAGCCAAGATAAAATAAAGGGTTGTGTCAGGAAAGGCATCCGGCATGAAAATGTATAGCAAACCACCTGTGCGAATCCCCTGGTGAAACACAACTGCACCACTTTTGTAGTCTTATAGCACTTCCACCCAAGAAACTTCTTTCATTTGGTGTGACACACACATTAATTAGAACTTCTATGTGCAAAATCTATATTTTATGTATTTTCATCTCTTTTCTGCTTTGCACATGCCAGCAGATTAATTTGCTGAAGAAAGTATGTAGTTTGGGGGAGGTCTTGAATTAAACAATCAACCTAAAGCAGGAGAAAGTGAGTTATATCTGTTTATTGATGATCTGAAGTTGTTTTCAACCCTTCATTAGGAGGCATGACTATGTTATATTTTAAACACAAGAGACAATATGACTTCTATTTCTTCCCTTTAAAAAAAAAAAGGAAATCTTTGGAGTAAATAGAAGTTAAAGATAATTGATAAAGATAATTGAAAACCCAGCTTAACCCCTAAACTTCTTTTTTTGTAAATATTATCACATTTCTGAAAGTCTTAATGAGCAGGGCAACACAAATATATAATCATCACCTTCTGCACTTGGCCTTTCTAGATTCTTGGTCTTTTTTCACAACCATTAAGTAAGACAGCTTGGGTTAAAAAAAGGCAATGACATAGGGAAAAAAAGTAGTTTAAATGCACATATCCCTCCATATCACTCACACATTTAAAACACCTGTAAGGTGATCATTTTAACAAGCACATACACTGATAAGTAAATGAATCTGCTGTTAGATGTGGCAGGGTACAAAAGGGTCACTCTGTTTCCCCTCCAGCTGAGGAGCAGCAGAGCAGGCAGCTGTCACAGATTAGACTCTCTAAATTGGATAAATAAGGCTTTAGCAACAGTCCATTTTCAGGATTTCAGGAGTTAGAGAGCTGAATGAGCATTGAACAAGGTCAACCAGTGAACGCGTGACAGCAATGGAACCAGAAGTCACATGTTTTTTTTTCAAGCAATCTCAAAAGTAAAGTGGTGAGCAAATAAAACAAAAAAAAACACCCCACTTGATGAGCCTTTTTGAGACAAAGATTAAACCTTATTACATAAAAACAAGATTAAAAACTACAATAAAACAGAATAAACACTGGTTGGTAGAAACACAGAATACCTTAAAGGAGCAGGTCTTTAAAGTCCCACTGTAAAAGTGTCCCCCAGCGTCCCCAAAAACACAGTTTTCAACAATGTGGGTCTTTAAAAATAGTTATTTAGATTTCCACTAGACTGAGTGGAAGGCCTATGATTATCAATCAATCATAGGTTGATTGGCAACTCTAAGTTGGTCATAGGTGTGAGTGTGAAAGTGAATGGATGTGTGATTGAGGATATTCTACCCTGCGACAGACTGGCGACCAGTCCATGGCATCCCTTGCCTACGCCCAAGTGGCCGGGATAGGCTCCGGCAACCCCGTGACCCCGAAAGGGAAAAACGGTCAAGAAGATGAATGAATGAATGAGTGGAAGCCGGTGCCAAAGTTTAGGTTTCAGGGAAAAAAAAGCTTACTGCTTAAACACACAATTTCAGTGCAGGGGAACCAGCCAGGACAAATATTATTTTAATGTTTGGTCCAGTGGAGATAAGGTGCAGCATTTTGCAGAAAAACCTGAATCAGTTTGTTCTGGAAAAAATGATACATTGTGCTTTCAAGATCACATGGAAAAATATAATTGTCATCTAAAACAGCTGATTTTTACCACAACATTTTTCTTTTTTGTTGTCGAACAGATTTAGAGATCTTTGGATCTGAACTGTGAAAGTAAAAGGCTCCAAATCAAACAACACTGACTTGTTATTTTAATCCATTAGGCAAACATAACAGATTCAGTTTTTTTATTTTTGTTTGTTTAAAAAACTGACATTAAAGAAAGATATTGCTCTGAAATAATCAGTTTATTCGTTTTACCTTTCAGGTATGAATTTATTTGTTTTTGGCATGTCTTTCGTTATTTTCCTGTTAGGAGATCCTTGATAAGTCAAATTACAAAAAAACAAGCAAATCCATACTACAAAAAGAGGTAGCCGAAAACAGAAAAAGAACTAATCTTAAAAAGAATATATATCACTAGAAAGTAGTAAAATAATCTTTCCATACAATAAGAAATTTTTATTTAACAAGAAATCTTACAATATAATCTAGAAACAACTAGTTTCATATTTAAAAAGGAAATAAAGCTAAGAAACTAACTGGAAGATAGAATTACTCAAAGTTAAATGTTATATAGCCCAATAATTAGTTTTTTGTATTTTTGGATCTTTCATATACTTGATTGTAGTTCGTTTTGATTAAAGTGGCAAAAAAGTAATGAGAGAGATAGATAGACCGACATAGATAAAGATAGACAGACATAGAGATAGACAGACAGACAGACAGAGACAGACAGACAGAGCGGGGAAAATAAGTATTGAACACGTCAACATTTCTCAAAAAACATTTCTAATCGAGCTATTGACACTAAATTTTCACCAGATGTCGGCATCAACCCAGGTAATGCACACATAGAAAGAAATCCAAACATTTATGTCCATAAATGAATTTATGTGTAACAAAGTGAAATGGCACAGGGAATAAGTATTGAACACGCTTACTGAAATTTATTTAATACTTAGTGCAAAAACCTTTGTTGGTGATTACAGCCTCAAGACGCCTCCTGTATGGAGAAACCAGTCGAATACATTGCTCAGGTGTGATTTTGGCCCATTCATCCACACAAACTGCCTTCAAATCTTCAATGTCCGGTGGTCTCTTCTGTGAACCCGGATCTTCAGTTCTTTCCAAAGATTTTCAATTGGATTCAAGTCTGGTGATTGACTGGGCCATTCTAGCAGCTTTATTTTCTTTTTCTTGTGCTTGGGATCGTTGTCTTACTGAAAGATCTACCCTCTTTTCACCTTCAGCAGCCTGGCAGATGACAGCAGATTCTGATCAAGAATGTCTCGATACTTTTCTCCAGTCATTATTCCTTCAATGATATGAAGTCTACCAGTACCACATGCTGAAAAACAGCCCCACGCCATGATGCTCCCACCTCCAAACTTGACTGTTGGTATGGTGTTTTGGGGATGATGTGCGGTGCCATTTTTCCTCCAAACATGTTGTGTCTTATGACATCCGAAGAGTTCAATTTTGGTCTCATCTGACCAGAGTATCTTCTTATAGAATGTCATGGGTTTATCCAAATGTTGTGTCGCAAACTCCAAACGAGCTTCAACATGCTTCTGTTTCAGAAATGGAGTCTTGCATAGTGTGCGTGCATGGAGGCCATGGCGGTTGAGTGCATTACTTATTTTTTTCTTTGAAACAACAGTACCTGCTGATTCCAAGTCTTTCTGAAGCTCTCCACGAGTGGTCCTGGGCTGTTGGAGAACCCTTCTGATGATTGTTCTGACTCCTCTGTCTGAAATCTTGCGAGGAGCACCTGGCCGTGGCAGGTTTATGGTAATGCCGTGTTCTTTCCACTTCCAGATGATGGCCCCAATGGTACTCACTGGAACTTTCAGAAGATTAGAAATGCGCCTGTAACCAATGCCTTCAGTGTGTTTTGCAACAATAAGGTTGCATAGGTCTTTGGACAGCTCTTTGCTTTTACCCATCATGCAATGCTTCTGGTCTAACACCTTGCTGGTGAGAAACCTTTTTAAAAGGCATCAATCAGGACTATACCAGCTGATATTACTTTTCACTGATAGGGGGCAGATTAACCTTCTGAATACTGACAAACTCCAGCTGCTTTCTTGGCTTGCCAGACCTTTTTACCCCTCCTTTTCTTCATGTGTTCAATACTTATTCCCTGTGCCATTTCACTTTATTACACATAACTACATTTATGGACATAAATGTTTGGATTTCTTTCTATGTGTGCGTTACTTGGGTTGATGCTGACAACTGGTGAAAACTTCGTGTCAATAGCTCGATTAGAAATATGTTTTTTGAGAGAAATGTTGACGTGTTCAATACTTATTTTCCCCACTGTAGATGTAGATGACTTTATTAATCCCACAATGGGGAAATTTAATTTATCTGTGGCAGCAAAAATGACATTCAGAAATAATCTATATAATATAACATCAAAAAAGGACATCAAAAAGGACATTCATATTAAATAATTAAAAATTATTATTGAAATTATTATGAAAATTATTATCAAAAATGAGATTTTTATTAAATAAAGAAATAAATATAAAATTTTAAATAAATAAAGCTGCAAAAGTGTAAAATACATGTGGTCTGCAAAACATGTAAACTGTAAAGAACATGTTAAAAACTTTTTTTTTTTTAAATTACTCACTTTAGAACAAAATTTTAACAAATGAAAATTTGATATTAGTACACATTGGTTTACTAAATTTGAGTACCAAATGTAATCAATCCTAATGAATACTAGTAGCATTCTTAGAACATTAATATAAACTTTTGTATTCAAAATAATAACAAGTTGTCAGTCTAACTTGTCAACATTTGTTGATCTTGAATCGAACATCCTTAAGATTGAACCAAAAAATTAAAGTGCAATTTGAGTTTGTAGATTATTTAATCACGTTTTTCCATTGTCAAGAGTGTGAAGCAAAATGATTTGGACTCATTTTAACAATAATTTTCTTATTTCTGTATCCTAGCTCTTGAGACAAACAAATCTTTACTGTGATGACCCTGACCAAAGGCGAGGTCAAACAACGTAAAACCTGGTAATCAGAATATCTTGAACATCTAAAAACAACTCTTTGTAAGTATTAAATAGTTTGAGGTGAATGGAAATATGATAAAGGAAATATATACTTTGTTGCTCACAAGTTACCCAATGGTTGCTAAAACCATAAAACAAAATATTTAAATACATAAAAACCTCAAACTAGTTTCAGCATTTAGTCCAAAGATATCTTTGTTGTTATTATCATTAGCAAAAAAATAATGATAAAACAATAAAACCTCAGTCTGAGTTTATCTAATTGGAGTATTCTGAGTTATTTAATGCTCTTAAATTATTCCTTATAGGTAGTTTAGCTATTTCAACACTAGGGCTCAATAAATGTCACGTTCAGTCCATCATAATGTCTTTATAGCATCTTGTCTCTTTTAGTTGGTTTCAGATTATCTGAGAGTCTCTGCAGTAGATTACGTTGAAAAGACCTCGACGCCCTTGATAAATCAATTTGTTTTCCAGTGCTAAAAGATGTGTGTGTGCGTGTGTCTGTCTGTGTGTGTGATTGTGCTTGTGTGTTTAGGTGCCTGATAAAGCATCAATGACTGGTTGGAAGGATAAGTTGCTGTGTGTGCTTCCATCTTGATTTGATGGCCAGAGAGAAGGCTGATTGACCCTTTGACCCTCTTGTGTGGATGGCGATCCTCAGTGTCCGCAGCTCCAGTCAGCGGTTTAATGACCAACAGCTGCTAAGGGCACAGTGGGCTGTGGATAAGTGACTGGACAGGATGACCACCCTCTGCTTTGACTTTGTTAAAAAAGACCCTGAATCCCACTTCTTGCCCCTTTTTTCTCAAGCTTCCCTAGTCATCCCCAGTGGCATTGCAGAATGCAGTGAGACTGCAGAAATCAAACACAAATATTCACAATTTTTTTTTAATAACGAAAACTTTTCTCAGCAGAATAACAGAAAACATTGCCTTTGTGCATTTTCACACACATCTTTTTGTTTAAAGAGGAAACTAATGCTAGAAAAGTAACTGCAATGCTTTGACATATTGCTGGGTCAAACCAGGAACCTTTAGAAAATAACAAAATAGTTCCAAAGTTTTATGAAACAAAGATTTAAGAGAAAAATGGCACAAAAAAGTCACAAAAAAGATGCAATTTTAGGCGAAAAATTGACATTACTTCCAGTTGGTATCAAACGATTTTCTTTATTGGTTTAAATACAAAAATATTTTCATACTTTTTTGAAAAACAAGTTTAAATTATTAATTATCTCAATTGTTTTCACTATTGAACTATCAATGAATTTGGTTTGAACGTTTCATAGTATGGTTATTGGAACGTTTATGTAATTTTTTTTGTTATTATTGTTGTTGTTTTAGATTTTAAGGACATTTACATTTGTTTTATTAAATCACAAAATACTTGACATAAGGCTTAAATTCCAATCACTGTCATTAAAGCAATGATGCAATTAGTCTTAAATCCGGTTGACTTAATGGACAGTATGTATTTTTAAAGGATTATGTTTTTACGTTTTTTCACTTTTCCTTGCTCTACCAATCTTTTTTTGAAAGTTTGTTCTCTATTGATAACAATCGCAAGAAACCTCAGCCCTTATTTTGACAACACAGTTGTGAGCAACCCAACATCCGAGTGGCTGTGGCTGTAAGTGAACAGGGTAATGAATTTTAAACTGCCATAGTAACAGCTCTCAGACATGTGGTTTCAGTGTGAGCACCGGTGAGTGGGTGGGCGTGTGTGCAGTTAGGATTTGCAGATCTCTATGTATCTGTATGAATGTAGATGGTATGTGCATTAATAGGAGTGGGGGCTGGGAGATGGCCTCTGTGTATGTGTGAGTTTATGTGCTGGGGATAAAGACCTAGCAAGCCAGCCTGGCTTAGCTGACAGGTGACAAGGATTGTTGTGAATGGGGATTTTGTAAAACCAACAGTGAGGAAAAAGGCCGGGGTACCAGGGGACCTCTGAAAGGAGAGAAAGAGGACTTTTCTTCTAGTAGTGAAGGAGGACAGAAAGAGGCCTGAAGGTTTTGGAAAGACTTAGGGATTCATCTAATCAAACTCCGCCACCGTCTAGCGCACTTATTTTTATTCAAAATGGAGAAATGCTAAATTAGTCCAAGCGGATTGATCCCTGTGTCAGTGCCTGTGTGGCATTTTCATTCTCTGCTTTCCGTTGTCCTCAACTTTGACATATCAGTCAAGCAAGGACAGTGGTGTCACAAAGAGGCCCGATCCAGAGACAGCCTAATGGCTAAGAAATTGAAGTGACATTTTTTTACATCTTCGATTTTCAATTTGCCTCAGTTGGGGGTTTTCAGTAAAGCGGTGCAAGATTCTTGATGGTAAAGTGGGAATGATGTTACAACATAACAAAAAACGCCAAACATGAAAAAGGGTTAATTTCATCAGAAAATGTATTTGATATAACAAATATTTATATAATATTTATACTCCACCAAATATATTTCTTTGAAAACATTTTGAAATATGGTATTACATGAAGACTTATTGTAAATGTTTACATGTGTCTATTTAGTTACCTGCAAGTGTTCAATGTACATGTTGTTGTGTATGTTTACACTTCCACTCAATCATCTTTTGCTCGATTGTAAAAACGTTCCCAGTGGTCTTTTAAGTATGATTATGCCAGTTTTAGGGGGGGGGAAATGAAATAACCTGTGTGTTTTTTCTAAGACATAGTTTCTGCAGAGCGGCAGAGATTTGAACTGATGGTGCAAAGTAAGCCTGCCATGGATCTATTTGTCTGCAAGTAGATGCATCGGCTTGTGACCTGCAAATCAAAATCTCAGGTTCCAATCTGAATTACAAGCCTTCAGAAATACATGATGGAGGGAGGCTTCAATGTTTCAGACAGAGTTTATTCTGTATTCACTGTGATGTATATTCTGTCTTTTATAAGTCGAGAAATCAAGAAATCATGGATTTAGGAAAACTGTAAATCTGGATTATTCCCTGCTTTAATTAGTGAACAGTCCAGTGTGGTTTCTGAAGCACAGAGAATAAAGGAAAAACTGAAGATCAAAAAGTGAGCTGCTAGGACAGGGAGCATCAACGCTTAAAGAGCCTTATGAGTCCATTCCTCTCTGACCACGCCCCAGTGGGACAGGTGTTGGAAAGAAATCAATAGGTAATCTGCAGACAAGTACAACTCAAAGGTTGGTAAAAAAAAAAAAAACACCTTGTGCCTATTCGTGAGATGGGTAATTTTCCCTGGATCTTACAGTAACATTTTAACCAACAATTTTGAAAAAATACCATCAAAATGTCAACATTTGTCAAATAAATTGTTACAAGGTACGCCGGCTGGACTTCGACAAGGAAAATCAACTATCCCTTAACCACATTTCCACTGGATGAACTGTGCCCATTTAGATAAAGCAACCTGTCCAATCTATCAAAACTGAAAAATTTGAATAATAAAAGTGCCAATAACGATATGGTTCCTGCAGTCTTTGACTGATGTGGGAAAAAATGAAGTAAGTTCTTTTAACGTTGTGAAACATTAAATGCCTCAATTGGAAGGACGATATGCCCTAAATTAATACAGAAGAACCATAACACTCAAAGGACACAAGTTGAAATCAATTTAGACTTGAGAAAGGAGAAAACGCCCTGTAAAGTGGGGTGGAAATGCCCCTAGTGTCTATTCCAGTGGTGATGAAGAGAACTTAGGATAAACCATCTGAGGGCCTGAAACAGGTGAAGACTGCTTCATGGTTCTCCAGTGTATAGTGGCGTTGACAATATTCAAACTGGACAAAAAAGTCTGACAATTGATGAAAAAGCTTAAATAAAACCTCCATTAATAAAATTTAATGCACATTTTTCTAGAAGCATATTTTTCCCTGCATGTTTTTGGTGAATTTCTTATTTTTTTCCAGCAAACAAATGATATCATTATTGTTGTGGAAGAATTAAAAAAAATGCTTAAACTATACTGTATAGATAATTGTGAAGCTAAAATTTAAGTGTAAAAGTTGAATCTTCTCAATTTTTCAATTGAAATTTTAAGCTGCAGCCCACAGTTCCCTGAGAAAACACATTTCAAAGGTAGATTCCTAAAGTTTGGAATGGTCCCAGAGAAGCTCCCTTCAGCGTGTTCATCTTAGAAAGTGGACTAACATCCAAGTGGATTAGTGGCCCGAGAGAACAGAGAAATTGGTAATTGTATCTAAAGAGAAACATTTCTTTTAGGGTTTAACACCCCTGCTGTGGCCCAGCCTGTCCAACAGGGAGCATTTACCCAAGTAAACAGTGGGCTTTCCCCACCCTTCCTCCATCTCCACCTCCACCCCAGTGCACCCTTCACAGTGGTTCGCAGCATCCACAGAAAGAAAAGAGGAGCGCAGACACAACTCTCATCCTTTGCACAAACGTCCCAGATTAAATCATGAAATCATTCAGTGTTTGTGTGGTCCTCGCTCAGTCGTGGGGAGGCAGGCTTTGAGGAGCAAGGAAAGGGACGCGCCTCAGCCAGTGTGTGGGAACCACATAGGAAGAAATCCCTGGCTGATCCAGGCCAACACACTTTGTTTTTCGGGCCTCCGCCACCACCCCTTCCCTCCTTCTCTTTTTGACTATCCATTTTTGGGTTTTCATTTTTATTCATTGGGTGATCAGGGTGGAGGGAAGGGTGTCAAAAAGTAGGGGGCTGTTTGTGTGAGTCGGGGCCTGTGTGTGAAGGAGGATAGGATGTGGATGTAGGTGCAGGATTCAGACCAGGCCTGCCAACAAAAGCCAATGGATTGGTTTGTTGCGTCCAGGACTCTTGGACATTCTTCCCATGTCAGTATAATCACTACTGGGAGGTAGCTCCATTACGGATTACCATATCATTAATAGTATCCATGACTTTTGTTCAAAGGCTACTTGTGTAATGTTGCCTTGTGGATGACGGCTAATCCGCTGAGCTGCAGCTGTAGGAAAGAAGACGGGTAGATCCCACCGTCAGCCTCTCTCTGCCTCACACACACAAACACATAAATGGACACATACAGAAGCATCTCCCTGTCACAGCCCACAGGGATCAGGCCACTGAAAGACAGATACAATCAACAGTCAAATACAAAGTTCCCCCCTTAGCAAAAAAGAAACATCCATTCTACACTTCCCAACTGATCCCCCATATAAAACCACCACCTCCCCCTCTTTCCTGCTCCTCCCTTGTCTATGTGTTGGCTGTCGTCCTCCCATTAAAGCCCTGCTCTCTGCCGAAGTCCTCTTCTGAGATGGTAGGCCAGATTAGAAAGGGAACAATAACAGTTTTCTGTCTAAAATGTGCATCTTGTTAGTCCCCTTTCTCTTCTCTCCTGTGTCAGGGTGGGAAGAGAAAAGGAGAAGTAAAAGCTGCCATTCAGAAGGTTATCTGTGGGTGTCTCCTCCTCACAAAAGTTGGTTTGTTGCGTGGTTGTTTTAATCTCCTATTTCTGGCTCTACTGTGGAGTTTCTGTTTTGTTTTGTTTTTAATAAAAAAAAAACTTTTAGTTTCCTTATGCAATTATTCAACTTTAACTGTCAAGAAAAACAATTTTTGTTTTATTTTGTGACAATGAAGTGAGTACATTTTTGTCATTTACAAATGCTATCACCCATATACATTTTCAGAAATGCTTGAAAACTTTTTTTTATTTCCAAGCAAACATTGTCCACCAATAATAAACATTATTTTTTTCTTAGGATCTGATACCAAAATAAATATAATTTTGTACAGTTTTCCTGCTGACTTTTTGGGTCCCATCATAGTAAAAGTCTGACTTACAAAAATGTAAAATACACATTTATTTCTGATTTTATTGAGATTTAAAATATGTTTCTTTCATAAATTTGTTCATAAATATCTGTTCTTTTCTGCTTTTGGTTTGGGCGTTCACGCAACCTCATGATACAAACCCGACATTTAGGTTTGTTAAGGAAAATAATCTCAGAGAATGTCAGAATTAGAAAATGTTATTTCAATCCATGAAAAATAAACTATCTGAGAAACACATATATTTATAGTTTATTTATTTAAACAAATGTCTTAATACTTATAGGCAAGCCCACATAGACATATTTCTGTATTTTTCTAATTTAAGTATTCATAAGGGTCCAGATGCCACGACTGTGCCAAGACAAAAATCAACAGAATAAAATATAAATGTAATCAACATTCCTTAAGGGGGTATTTGCTACCAAAATCTTTCAGCATGAATATATAGCATTGACATCAGATTATTTTTGAGTTGGTTCACATTCAGTTTGAACCCATGTTGACCCTTAAAACGAAGTCTTGCAACCTAACTAGTTCCAATCAATTTTTTCACCTTATTTCTTTCTTCAGAGTGGCTACTCATTCTGTGACCTCAGAGTGTGACCTGCAGAGACCCGGGCTCCACCCTCTCTGGCCCAATGCTGGCTCCCAGGAGCAACTTAATACAGAGGAGTGTCCGTCCTTCTGCGAGACAAAAGGGGTGAGCATGGTACGCTCGCCCCTCTTGAATCCAGCCAAGCGCACAGGGAGCACATTAGGACTTCTAGGTTTTATTTCCCCTTTCTTTTTTGGTCCTGCAAAGAGTAGACTGGGGCGTCAAGTTTGTCAGGTGCCTCAGATACAACTCCCTGACCACTGCACTGGTCAAATTCCCAAAGACCTTCATCTTGCACTCTCGTGATTCACGTTGTCAGTTTTTGTATCCACCACATGCCACTGAAGCGTTGTATTGTGACAGAAGGGAAGCAGCCCCGAAGCTTTTCTTAAAGACGCCATTTCATGTGAATGCAGTTTCACAAATTCAAGTGATTGAAGTTTAAAGCAGCGTGTTCCTTCACTGCAAGAAGTAAATCTCAAAAAAAGCAAAGAAACCCTTGTTTCAAGAAAAAAATTGTATTTTCTGTATTGCAAAAAACATTCAACATAACGTTTTTCAATTGAAAATTATTCTTAGTTCAATAAAAAATATCTTAGTAAACAGAATTATTTTCTTAAAAAAACAATTTTCAGTAAGACAATTTTTCTTACCCCATTGGAAGATTTTTTCTTTCTTTCATTCATCTCCTAATCCGTTTTGTCCCTTTCAGGGTCACAGGGTTGCTTGAGCCTATCCCAGCCACTTGCGGGCGAGGGCCGGTGACATTCTGGACAGGTCGCCAGTCTGTCGCACACATATGGACAATTTAAAGTAACCAGTTAACCCATGAAGCAAGTTTTTGGATGGTGGGAGGAAGCCGGAGTCCCCAGAGTGTCTGTTTGAAAATTTGTGTTGTTTTTGCAGACATTGTCATAGACAAATAAGCTTGAAGAAATGATTGCTTAAAACCTTCAGAGCACACAAAACTGACTGTAGCCCCAATCATATTTTGTTCAACATATGTCACGTTTGTATGAGTTTTCAGTCTTTTATTAAATCTTTGTTGACTGATACTTTCCTCACTGTCAGTTTGCAATTGTTTCTTCAAAGTTGAGTTCCTACTTTTTCCAGTTTCAGACATCGCTGATTGGATGATGACGTTTGTCCATCATTTGAACTGAAAGTTATTTGACATGAAGTGATGCTGGATTTTATCGTCCAAACAACAATGTCCATGTTGTTTATAATCCATGTATTTACCACCTACATATTAAATCAAAAATAGAGCAAATGGATAATGAACATTTGCATTCCTTTCTCAAAATTTCGTCTGAAACAGAGGGTTCACCTGGAAGTAGTTTGTGTGGATGACACCCATTCTGCAGGTAAATAATGAAAGGAAAGAAAGAAAGGATAAAACGTTAATTTAAAGACTATAATCTTGGAATATTAGCAGATAACGACAAGGCGCACACAGAAACATCTACTACCATTTACACCAACTAGATTTACAAATGTTCAGAAATGTCTGTGAAAAGATTCTGTATGAATGAATGGATGTTAAAGACACACATCTGAAAATGCAGTCCTGTCGTCAACAGATAAGGAAGGGAGGAACATTTCTTTGATCTAATAAAGCAGTTGTGCAGTGTTAAACATGATTTCTCGGTGAATCTTTACAGACAGGTCCAAGATCCTTAAATCATAAGTTGATGACAGGTTACCTGTCATCAGTTGAAGTTGAGAGGGGTCACAGGATTCTCAGACACTTGTACCAGCAGCTTAACCAGCTAAGTTGTCAGGCAAACTGCAGCAAACTGGGTATCAGAATAACTTATAACATTTATGAATGATTCATATTCAAACCTATTAAGATCAGTGACTTTAGAGTGTTTCAATACACATAAACATGACAGTAAATGACTGGATGTGAACATCATTAGACATGTCCAGGTGTGTCACTATTGGTAGGAAAGGTCTGTAGGTTCTGTTATGTCTGCAGCATGTCAAAGAGTCACATGGTACTAAAAAAACATTTTAGATTTACGGGCAGAGGACGAATACCAAAGTGAGTTAGAATGTATTTTTATAGGACTGAAAGAATGTATTTTAATCTGAGTTTGGGGTTTTTACCCCTCCCTAATGGATTACTGGTATAACCTGTTTTTCCTCATTTTTGATGAATGCAACTTTTTGAACAACAGCTGATGATTTCTGTCAGGGATTTTTATTTATTTATATATTTCTGTCAGGGATTTCAGTGGAGCTGGAGTCCAGTGCAGAGGAAGCTGCAAGCATGTACAAGCAGGAACTGGGGTCCCTTACCCGGATGTTTTCCTCTGAAGTGGATCTGTTCTCAACAGAGAACAACAGATGTGATGCTGAGCAGCGATGTGTTTTGACATTTTGATACAGTTGTTAACCACAAGTAGACTTTTCTCAGATGCATTTTTCATCTCTAATACCGTATTTTCCGGACTATAAGTCGCACCGGAGTATAAGTCGCACCAGCCCAAAAATGCATTATAAAGTAGAAAAAAACACAGATAAGTCGCACTGGACTATAAGTCGCACTTTGACGGGAAATTTATTTAAAAAATCTGAGACCAAGATCATACATCTCACCTTGAAAGGCAACTTAAAATAACAGGGGGTTAGAGAACAGGCTAAATAGCTACATGATGCACAACGAACTGAGTACATGCCTGCTTTATTAACATAAAACCACTGCGTGAGTGGGACTTGGACTTTAAAGGGCTACTGGTAAGCTCAATGCTGGACTCCTTTTTTTTCAATATGTCACGTTGTTGTACTGGGTTAAAAGAAAAAAAAATAATTACCGGTAAATGTTCTAAAATGTTATACAAATGTTTGTATTGAAATGATACATATTTGTTAACCTGAAAAAAGATAATTATTAGTAAAATACTATTTAAATTAAAATAAATTGTATTTAAGTGTTGGAGCATGCAGGTCACAAACACACTTGACAGTATGAAAGTACCACTAAGTACCACTCCGAGCCTGGAGCGCCCTCTTGCAGTTGTCAGTGAAAATAACGAACATGTGAAATTATTCAACAATGTAATTTATTTCAAATATAAGTCGCTCTGGAGTATAAGTCGCACCCCTTGCCAAACTATGAAAAAAAGTGCGACTTATAGTCCGGAAAATACGGTAAATGTGACTGACAGGTACGCTGAGTAAATGCTGATTGTAAACGTTACATTTGATTGAATGCATGAAGAAGCCCATAAAGGAAAATCCACAACTGTTTCTTCGTTTCTGTTTTTAAGTTAAGTTTGTAATAAATATAACGTATTACCATGAAACAATTTTGTTTATTTTCATATCAATTATTACAATTCCCACATCAGCATTCAGTTTTTTTCACAGTCAAAGAAGCATTTCTAAACAACAGCTTTGAAAAACAAACATCAACTTTGTTAATAAAGCTTTAAAACTTAAAATGAAAACCATGGAGCCACTAAAGACCAACCCCTAAATAAAGCAAGTCTAATTGGAATATTTTAAGATGGAGTTTTGATTAAATGAACATTAACTTGTTATTTGAAGTTGTGTTTTGTACAACTCCTCATAGATGTTGTTTTCCAGGTTATCAGCCCAACGCTTAAGGCAGGAATCGTGGCTCCTCTTCCACTCCCCAATATATATTTTACAACCATTCAGACTCATGCAACAGGTCCAGAAAAAAATGCTTTTTTTCTATAAGACCTTCAATTAAAAAAAAAGGCTGATATGATGGAAAGTCATATTGGTCACACGTAATAGGTGCAGTCAAGATGCCAATCACTGCATTGCCCGCACATATTTTAAGTGCGTCTGAGGTTGCATTTTTATTTGTATTTAAAATTAAGGTTGAAGTCCCATTATCTGTCACGTACCTAGGTGTGTGAAATGTGTTCTCCACATTTGATCCACCCCCTGGTGGCGCGGTGAGCAGCAGAAACCGCCGTGCTCAGGAACCCTTCCTCTGGGTCCGTGCACCGAAGAAAAAAGCTCACAAAAAGAATAAATTCTTCTGCTTCAAGAAACTTGACCTGCAGAAATAACCTATTTTAACTCAACATGAGGGGCCGTATAAGACATTATTTATTCTAAACCATTCACATTCATACATTCTTGCTCTCACATTCATATATACTCTCTTTCGCATACATATACTCTCTTACGCATACATATATTCTCACTTGCACATCCATATATTCTCACTTGCACTTACATGTATTCTCACTTGCGCATCCATATATTCTCTCTCTCGCATGCATATATATTACATTACACATACATACATTCTCACTCTCATTGTCACTCTTAAAAAATAATATATGTATGTGAAAGACGAGTATATATGTGCGTGTGAGGAAAAGTATATATATGCGTGTGAGAGAGGAGTATGCATGAAAAGGAAGTGACTTTGCATGAAAAGGAAGTGACTTTGCATGAAAAGGAAGGCAGATGATTTCTCGTGCTCTGATTGGACGAGAGGCCGCCACCTCCCATTTTGAACAGACGCTAACATGAACTAGCAAGAAGGAGCCACTTGGGTCCTGCAGCAGGCCATCGGAACCTTAAGAAATATTTTATCTTCACCTTACCGTTGCCTTTTTTAAGACATGACAGCTGGTTTTCCCACATTTATATGTAGTTATGGATCGAAAACAAGAGGAATTTGTTTTAATGTAAATGCATGTTCCTGCGTCTACAGGAAGTGTCGCCCATAATTCACGCAAATAATTAATAAATTATTGTAAAAATAATAAATAATTCAAAAAATTAATAATTCGTAATTAATTCAGAATAATTAATTAACAATAAGCCATAATTCATAATAATAATTCGCCCATAATTCATGCAAATAATTCATAATTCACGCCCATAATTCACGCAAATAATTCATAATTCACGCCCGTAAATCATGCAAAGGTTCAGTTTACAACCACCCTCCGGTGGTTTTACATCGAGTAAAAGGGCGGGAGGTTGGTGGAGTCGGTCTATAAAGCTCCCTCATTTCTGTTTCGGTGGTGCTTCTATTACCATTATTGGTATTTGAGACATTCCTTTGTGCCTCTAGAGATGCAGACAGATTTGTGACCACTTGAGGTGAAGATAAAATATTTCTTAAGGTTCCGATGGCCTGCTGCAGGACCCCAGTGGCTCCTTCTTGCTAGTTCATGTTAGCGTCTGTTCAAAATGGGGGGTGGCGGCCTCTCGTCCAATCAGAGCACGACGAATCATCTGCCTTCCTTTTCATGCAAAGTCACTTCCTTTTCATGCAAAGTCACTTCCTTTTCATGCAAAGTGCCTTCCTTTTCATGCATACTCCTCTTTCACACGCATATATATACTTTTCCTCACACGCACATATATACTCGTCTTTCACATACATATATTATTTTTTAAGAGTGACAATGAGAGTGAGAATGTATGTGTAAGGTAATATATATGCATGCGAGAGAGAGAATATATGGATGCGCAAGTGAGAATACATGTAAGTGCAAGTGAGAATATATGCATGCGTAAGAGAGTATATATGAATGTGAGAGCAAGAATGTATGAATGTGAATGGTTCAGAATAAATAATGTCTTATACGGCCCCTCATATTTTATGTACTTTTAGGGTTCATCACTTTAAGTGACAGTTTGTGTATATGGTTCAACAATCTACCATGTACTTTAATGATATTGTTTCCCATTTGAACTTGTTTACTGATTCTAATCTTAAATATATTTTAGTTATCCCATATAACTGAATGACATTATTATCCAGGTTGGCTCGAAGCTTCTTTTGTCATGTTATCATCGAAAACGGGAACGGCTATTCATATCATGACAGTTCAAGTCTCCATTCAGGTTGTTTTTGCGCATGCACAAGTTTAAAACAGCAACAATTATCTTATCAAAGTACCACTTAGCAAATTAACATCCTCAGAGACATGTGACTGAACAATGGAAAGTTTACAGAATTGATTCTTACCTAGGGAAGGACGATAATTGATAGCATGAGCTACGCATTAAAATATTGTCTAAAATTAAACCCGTCTGTGGCCTGAAAAAGGTTGGGCACCACTTCAATAAAGAATGAGACATTATGGGTACACATACATTTTGTAGGCTTCTATATGTACTTTTAGAAAGCTGACAATTGTGGGTCAGTGTGTGTAAATTCTTATTATTTTAAGCACAAAACATAAACGAATTAGCTTTTATTTATTCAAGAAACCCTATCAAGTCAAAAATATTATATTTATTCCCTTTTACAACTTTTTTTGTAGAAGTCTAAAAGATTTTACCTAAAAGTGTCCTTTTATATCTCCTGAGGATCTCTATTAGGATTTGTTTGATTCGACATTATTATTCCTTATTTGAATAATTTATTGACGGTGTTACATTTAATGCCACTAATGTGTCACAAAAAGCCTTCAATTATAGGTTATGCCACACCATTGGAGACGTCTTGTGAAATTACTCACATGGTGCCACTTTTGCTCCAAACACAACTCCCTCCAGATTTACTCATGAACATTTATGTATAGAGCTCTTTGTCTAACTACCATGCAAAATCACCTGATTTATCTTGAGCACTTTCCAATGTCACACTGTCTGTGGCTGTGACAAAAGTGGCCCTTGTTGTGGCACACCATATAACCAAACCCACCCGCGTGAAGCACAGTTCCACTCTAAAACACACACTCCCGACCTTTTGTTCTGCAAAAACAAAGAACTGCACCTCTTCTTGGCAAATGATGCCTTAACTGTGCAAGTTAACAAGATTGCTATTTTTCCCATAAATAAAAAAAAGACTTTCATCCAACTTTGTTCCTTTTTTTTTTTTGCAGTTTTTCCCTAAACCCCCTTTTTCTATAGTGTAATGTTGCACGCTTGTTGGGCAGTTCCCATGGTGCTTTGCTGCTCTGTGCCTGTTTACGGTCACGGTGACAGTACTGTACTTCAGCATTAAAATCAAAGCAACAAGAGAAAAACATCAAAAAGTAGTGCAGGTCAAGACCGGACTGATGATCCCCAGTGGGACGTTTTGTACAATGCTCATCATGTGTCCATTTCTTTGAAAGATGAATTTAACCCCTCTGTTCATTCTTGCCTTCGAAACACTACCTCTTTTATCACTCCATTCATTTTTGGCTCAAATATCTTTGCTCTAAATAGTGGTAGCCGTGAATAGGACATCTCCACCAGATTTGCATAATCTGGTGGCATTGCTGGTGAGCACACAGAGGCTTGTGCCAAGAGCTAAAAGGTGAATGTGTCATCCCTTAGCAGGGGGCAGACAGAAAATTTCCAACTAAGTATTAGAAAGAAAAAAAATGTTTTTATTCAATTTATTAAAAAAAGCTTCTTTGGAATTTTAAAAAGACAGACATGTGAAATCATTTTCACTCTCTGTTAGCTTTGTTTCCAGACGATCAAAGGCCACGGATAAGTGTTGTTTTCTTTCCCCCTAAGAGACTCCATTCATGTCTGCTGTCGTCTTACAGTACTCGTCATTCTTCAGACGTGGCTGGTGCCAAGGCAGTGGGATCACTGCCTCTCTCTGATGGGAAACTGTTGCTCATGTGCTGGGTTGGCTGCCAAGTTTTGGCATTATAGGTGAAGGAAGGGAGGGAGGAACGGGGAGAGGGGCAGGGGTGTACAGAATGGGGGCCCTTAAAACCCTGTGAGATAGCACTATCTGCTGTGGGAATGATCTTCATCCCTTCTCCCCCTTCTCGTACAATCGGGCTCCCTCTCACACAGTTTCTGCTTCTCTCCTCTTCTGTTCTTGCCCCCCCCCCCCCTTCTATCTCTCTCTCTCTCTCTTTCTCACTCTGGATCTTTTCATGTAGTGGATCAGGCAACCATTCCGAGGTGAACCAGTTGGGATCCGGTGCCACTGGTTGGCTGTGATTACCACCCAGCAATAAGTGACTGTTGGTTTTCTCACAGCTTGTGCTGCATGTTGGCTCAGCTCCCATGTCACTTCTGTAAACCCTCCTTCACACGCATGTTCAGGCAACCCAAACACACAGCAGCAGGAGACTTGCTGTTGAGAGCACAGCTAAGCCTATGGAAGTTTTTCTGTAGCAAATTAAAAATAAAAGTCAAAACCAGAAATGCTTTTTACTTTTTAAAGTGAAGCTGCATTTGTTGACTCAAAATTAAAAAAAAAAAGCAATCCACCTAACTGCTTTTACTTCTTTCTTCCACAAAGAAAATGGTATTTGACATTTAATTTTCAAAAAGTTCTCTGGTAACTACACTTTTTGTGGGGTGATTGTGAAAACGCAAATGCAATCCCCTCTTTCCATTTTTGCTTTAATTATGTCACAGAATGAGCGATGTTTAAGTAGAAAATGAAAAAGCATTTTGACATATTGATTTTTCATTTTAATTTTGCGTCATTTGATGCAGCTTCATTTTGACAATTAAAAAGCATTTCTGTTAATCCATTTTAATTGTCAAATTAGACATTTCTAAATGAATATTGCTACACTACCAGATAACTTTTTGAAAAGGAAATGTCACAGAGCATTTTCAATGTCATTTAATTAAGTGAAAGAATAGGCGGTGTTGAAGTAGAAAAGGAAAAAGTGGTTTGGCGGATTGCTTTTTCTTTTTAATTGTAAGTCAACAAATGCAGCTTCATTTTGAAAATGAAAAAGCATTTCTGGTTTTGACTTTTATTTTTAATTATGCTACAGAAAAACATCCATAAGCCTGACTGTAGTGTTCATAGATGCAGAGATGAAAAGGCATTTGGCAGAATGAGCAATTCTCCCAACAGGGAATGGTTTCTTACATTTCTGGAGACAGTTCCCTTGTTTTAGTTCAGTTTATTAATGTAATGTTTGCAAAAAAAACTTCTACACTGGCAATAAATAAATAAAAATTCTCACATTTCATACACTTCAATTTAGTTTGTTTCAAATCACTTTACACTAAATGCTTTGTAGCCTGTAAAAATATTTTTTCCTTTTGTTCAAAGGCAAAAAAGTCAAGCTGGAAAAACCAGCAAATATTTCTGAACATGAAGTTTAGGCAACGAAAGCAGCCTGATAAATGTGAGTAAAGCAGGAATGTCCAAACCTTTTGCAAAGAGGTCCAGTTTGACGTGGAAACATGTGAGGGCCAACCATTTGGCCCTTAGTCTTTGAACCCTTATAGTGAAATAGAATGCAGTTAATTATTTAATAAAATAATTGTTGCAATGATGTGAATTGTCTCTAAATAAGTTGTTAGTAAAATAACTGTGAATTTCATATTTAAAGACCAGACATAATCTGCATGAAAAGTCTGTCTGGAAATAAAAAAGTATGCCTTTGTTCAACATACTTTTAATAACTGGATATATCTGCAAAAAATAATGATTAATGTATTTTCTCAGATAGTATTTTGAAGTGTGTTTCAATTATATTTTGTAGGTGCAAAAGTTTTCATTAGTTTATGTGTTTGAAGTTGTCGAACTTTCTCTGTTTAGGCAAAACATATAAACCAAACATGAATTTATTCTGGTTATTCAACACTTTTTAATGTTAAAGTTAACAGTGTGTCGATAAGGACTGTATGTTTTTTGGCTCAGAGTAAAAATCCACTCTTTGCATTAACACTTCTCTTTTTACTGAGTACCATAGCCATGAACCTCACGGATGTACTGTCCTAACACTGTTTGTGAATGAGTTGAATAAAGTTTGAGTTTGTTTACTTTATGTTTATTATTCTACTTACTTACTTTATATTTTACAGTAACTTTTTAAAATTAAAAACATTTCATTTTTCTTTAACCAGAGAGGGGGGGGTCAATTGGAGGGGTTAAAGAGCATGTGGCTCAGGAGCTGCAGGTTGTAGACCCTGATCTAAAAAATAACATTAATCATCATCACTCAACAATAATCTGAAAAGCACAATCTGATAGATCTGACCTCAAAGTCAGGACTCTGACATTTATAAACTGATTATTATATAATGAAATTTGACAACATGACTACAATTTCCTTCAGTCAGTCAGTCAATCATTCCGTTAGATGCTGAAACAAGTCTGAAAGGACAAAAGTGTCTTTTTTTATTGAAGAATATCATTGATAAGACATGATAACATTTTTGGTCAGTTAAAAACTTTACCCCTTCATATCGTGTGCCACTAATTTAAATAAATCCAGGACTCCACTTAATTTAGCAACACCTTTAACACAAAAAACATTGAATAATATGTTTTATATAAATTGAAATAGAGTCAGGCATGAAGAGGTTAAACAAGTTATGACAGGTTTTACAATTTTGTCACAATGTGTTCTGTAAGGTTAGATGTGAGGAGTGTGGGATGCAGTTTAGCTCAAACATATGACAAACTCTTAGGAATTACAGGACCGCAAATCTTCAAAAAAGCTGTTTGTAAAGACTTTTCCCTTCTATTCTTCTCCGCCTTTTGCCTAAAATACAAAGGTGCTTCTGTTAGACTTAGTGTAGGATTAATACAGTTTTATAGACACGTGATGACAAGTGTTTTAAAATGGAAATCAATATTATTGAGGTGTAATTTTCAGAAACAAGATTGTACATTGACCTCATACTCTTTTTTAAATACATTATTATTAGAATTTCCTGTTACTTCAAGTTTTAAAGTGGAAGCTTGATGGTTTCCATGGCATCTGCAATGAATATGTTTTGAAAGGATAGATTGTTAATGTTCAGAGCGTGATGTTAATGCAAAAGATAAACATTCTCCGAGGAAAAGTACCACCACTGCAGCTGATTTTTACATGACAATAAATAGTCTGGAGTTCGTTTTTATTCCTGCCCAATTTATTATTATTCATGTGATGTGATGTGGTGAAATCTTTCACACGCATCTGACCGTGAGTCTTTTTTTCTTGTTTAGAGTCAGGATTTAAACCAACACTGAAGCTGTGGGGATCCAAGAACTGCCTCCAAATCCTTTTTCTCCTTGATGGTATTGTCACTTTTCCATCTGCTTGGACACTGTCTTTCAGTTCTTCCTTGAGCTCTCTTGTTGCTTCTCTTTTTGGTCAGCGACTGGTTAATGTGGGTTTATCCAGCCATCCAGGCGATTAACATGAGCTTATCCATCCATCCATTAGTCCTCCAACCCACTTAGAAATGATTGATTACATCCAGCCTCTCTGGCATCTTACCTCAACATTTACAAACAATGAATTTCTGCATAAGTTATTCCTGTTTGTGTTCATTTGAACTTTTTCTGTGAAAGCAGGTGTAGGATTGTTTTACCCTTATTCTTTTAATGCCATGGATTTGATTCTTCTTTTTCACAGTCATTCAAGGATGAAGAACAAGGACCTTCTGTTGAACTAAAAAAAATCCCCTGAGCTCCTTGTTATTCATTTAACACAAATGCTAAAGAAAAGACAAAAGAAGCCGCTGATTGTGATCGGATCGCTTTATGATCACCTTGAGACGGCAATTGTGGTTGTCTTTCTGCTGATGTGTGTTCCCAGAGATATTTGAAGCAGATTAATCTTTTTTTTAACTTGTTTAAATTCAGATCTCACATTTCTGTTCTATGTAAGGATTAATGCCTTTTTGGTTTTCATTTGTTGTAATGATTTAATTTGTGTGTGTGTGTGTCCTGCACCTCAATTCAGGGGTTTGTTCCTGTTTTGCTTACTTACACACTAAACACAATAGCTTTTTTTGTTTAATTATTTATTGTTATTAAAAAAAAATTATTAAATTAAGTTTTTTAATTATTTTAACTCAGGGAGAAAACTACATAAATTGGACTCAAATGAAACTATTATGACTCAAAACAATAGTATTGCTCCAAAAAGTCACCCAAAAATTAGCCCAGCATGGTTTTAACCCAAGAATTGGTTCTAAGAAAGAACTCAATTGTTTTAAGAGCGGGATTTATTATTTTTTTTCTGAAATTTTGGTCTTTTAAAACTCAATTCAGATGAAGCTTCATATGTGATACCACTGTATTTTCTGTCTGTCAATTTCTGTCCATTTCAAACTCAGGTTACCAATTTTAGAAATTTGACTATTTGAGCAGAATATTAATTCATTTAAAGTATTTGGAAAAACTGTTTTTGAAAATGTGAATATTTAGCAAGTTGGACCTCTTGGCTCTAATATTCAGCCCATTAGACAATGGGAACATTCCAGAAGTGTTTTGTTTAAGATTCTTTCTGTTTTTATATCTGAAGATGGAAGTTTTGTATTTTTTCGGCGTTTCTCAAAGTTGCTGATCAACTTGAAAAGTTTCCCCACCTCGGCTTTACTTCATCTGGAAAGAAGTTTGCATTTTACGCACACAGCTTTAATAATGGTTTGTAAATAACAAGTACAAATTGTTTTTAGTAAGAAAAATTGTATTTAATATTTACAACATGTACATGATCTACGGCATAAATAAAATCAAGAAAAAGGCTGACGTGTTTACATCGCGTGCTGTGCGCTGTGCAGACTGAACGCGTTCGCGTGAGTGTGACCTATAAGGTTAAAATAATGATGATCCAGTCCCGGTGACAAGTATCCTCCGTGCTGCTGAGTGTGCGCAGAGAGAGGCACTGTTGGGTACGAGATGCTCTGACTGCGCGCGGAGCCGGGCCACGAGAAGGCCCCTGGTGGACTCTGTTGGTACTCGGAGGGGCTGTGGCTTTGGTGCTCCGACGAGGAGTGAAGCTGGCTCAGATAGTCTGATGGTTCCGCAATTGCGCCCACGGACCCAAACACGGGCTCGGTGACCACACGAGACTTTGACTGTAGAAACGCAAGAATCCTGGCGTACTTGATGTCTTTTGTTTCCGCTCTGTCCTCTGTGGTTAGGTAATGCACCAAATTCTTCATGCACTCGTGATATCCATAGTGAAAGTAGTTGGCAAATTCTGCCAACAGCTCACCTGGAATTAACCAAAGAGCGGGGAGGTTAATCCTGCTGAAATGACGTTTTAACGTGTTGCGTCACAAAGGGAAAAGTAACTAACCTTTTTCTCTACCGCGGGGAAAATCTGCTGAGTGGAGCGCTCGAAGGTACTGGACGGTCATCTCCAAAATTTCAGCTTTCTCCAGTTTTCCAGAGTTCTGTCGAAAGGCGCGCAGAACAATCCAGTTTTAATGATTTGTACTTGCGTGTGAGCAGGCCTCATGTTCATGCTTAACTATTTCAAGGAAGAGTGGCATTCGGTTTTAGACCTTTTTAATATAATAAAATATCAAAATTGCAAAGTATATAGTCTCTCACCTGTTTTGCCAGAGCCATCGGGACGGTTTTTCCAAGCTCGTTCAAGCAGCGATTGATGCGGTCCCGTCTTCTTTTTTCGATCACTTTGTGAGAAATTGGAGTTCTCTGTGAAAATATTAAGTAAACATATTAGGATATAAGATATTTGCAGATTATTTGGTTTATAGCAAGTGCGGAAAACATACGAAAGTGAAAAAAATCCCAGTCAAACTGCCCTGACACATGAGCTCTTTTGCGCAGCGCGTATTTGCTCGTTCCAAAGCGCCTAAGGGACAAGAGTGTTTCTTTACAGACTCACTGCGTTCAAAAAATGATGCATATAACAATTTCTCAATGAAGAAATTTTTTTCTGAAACTTGCATTGCTTCAGGTCGAGAATTTCAAAGCGTTACATCTCAAAGGCGCACGGGAATTCTTCTGTAACGCGCGCCAAAGACGTAACTATTTTTCAATTCCGCGTAAAAATGGTACACGTTCAGTCTTTTTAGTAAAAAAAAAAAGGTGCACACGTTACCAAAAGAACATTTGTGAAAAATCACAGGAGTTATTGTTTGCCAAAGTATGTAATTCCTGAGGGCGCACACGGAGCGCGTACCTTCCTGTCCTTCATTTTGGACGCCATCGAGGGATTCCTGACAAACTTTGAAAAATCCGTTCAGTTGAACGTATGGATGAGGTGTGTTGGTCAGGTTGAAGATTGACTGAGGATGGAGCGCAGTCCTGTCGCTTATAAAGCAGGTTTTCGAGAGAGTCTGTCTTTCACTGTATAATTTATTCAGGATTAGAGCTGCGCCTTGGGTAAATGTGTGCGTTTAGGATCAGTTAAAGAAATTGTTTAAAAAATCTGAGCAGGGGGGGGCAAACCTGCTTTGTTAATCCACGTGGCTGTCTAAAAGACACGTGATTGCTTTCGGAATATTATTTGCATAGCAACAACCGCAGGCGGGAAATAATAACAGAGCGTTGGACTCGCCTGATCCGGCGGGGCGCACTGTGCGCACTCGAGACAAAGCGGGCAAAAAAAATGAATCATTTTTTGTTCAAGCTCGCGTTTCTCACACGATCGCGTGTTTACAATTCTCAGCAAGCCGCCCTAACTTTCATCCAAGCCCGGTTAGAGTGTTAAGGCCTGTCCAGTACCATTAAAGTAATTAAGTAAGCCTTTAATAGGCTGTTCCGCCAAGTTCAGGGGAGACCTTTTGGAGACGGAGTCCCCCCGTTTGTTCTCGGCGTTTCTCACACGACTTGGTGACACGTCCATCTTTTATGAGAGATGGCAAGCTTTTTGTTTACATTCTTTATTTTGCTGGACTCCACGGCAGGTGTGTGATTAGCCCTGGCACACGAGCGTCGTCTGCGTCAAGGCCAGCGTCTCCAGCAGCCTCTGGCACACGAGGGTTACCCACCACTGGAGACTCTTTGGAGAGGCTCAATTTGTATCCTATTATCCTATAAGAAAATGTCTATTCAGTCGAATGAATAGTTTCATTGGCCTAAATTTTAATAATGCTGTGAAAGAAAGGGAGAAATAAAGAAGAATGCAGCTGGTGTGAGCGCGCATTATTCCCCGTCACCTGCAAGATGGGTAGCCCGGAGACCTCTATTCATTTGCCTAATTTCGGTCAACTTAACAAACTTTGGAAGAAATTATACTGCCATTGTTATGAAGGGTGAAGCTTTCTGATCGAATTAACAGCATGTTTTGATCCGGTAAATGTCATTAGAAAGAAAGAAACAATCGCGTTTAAAGGGGCCTGGGGAATGCGCCAAGTGGAGACGCCAAAGCGCAAACTGCACAAAGGCTGCGAGTAAATGCCACAGGGGACTTTTGTACCCTCACATTGCTCAAGTTTTTCCCCCCAAACAAAGGGCATTATTTTATACTTGAATACATTTCATACAACAATTGGCTGTTTTCTTCAAACATATTTTCACAGCAAGGTCCACAACAGGTTTATTGTGTGCGCTGCCTCTCACGGATTCAGGCTGCTCTCATGCGTCACGACAGTCTGCTCCGATTCTTTTTTATGTTGTGACTGGGAATGTTTTAATCTGGAAACTTTCTCCATTCTTGGGTATATTTGATCCTGTGAGCGATGTCGACGAATTTAAAGCGGCATAGATTGAAGAAAGCAAAGCTCGCACGACATCTGAGGCTTTTGGAGAGTTTAGAGAGCACCATGGAGAGAAAGGCGCGAGTGAGAGGGACGGGGGCATAAAATCCAATTACTTCAGTGTGGAGTTTTTAACACTTTTTATGTGTTTGTCCTTTGAAATATGGACGGACTTGTGTGTTGTTGGTTTTTAGGAGAACTGAGTTAAACACTGGAAGTCTTTGCTAGCAGACCATTGTGCTGCGCCAGAATAAATCAATGCATGGGCCAAGACCACAAGTCCCGCTTTTTCCAACCTTTTTCCCCTTTTTACTTTTGATCCAGTGTTGGGACTTTTTAAACGCAGAGAAAACGAAACAATATTTAAAATTTCCTGCATAATCACGACTACATTTATTGTTTTGAATAAAGATGTGCGCCCTTTTGGGTAAGCTCCATTTAAACATGTGCGCAACCGCCTTTAAGAAACACCTAACATTAATTGTATCGCTTGAATTATAACCTTTATATTTTGAAACAGTATTTAAACTGTATTTGATGGCAGCAAATGAGTATTCCAATATTGAAAAGTAATTTATCCCGCCTATTTTAACTGCGTAATCCTGACTTGGTTGCAAAATTAGTGCGTAAGAGGGCAAAAGCAGGAGCATTCCACGCTGTTTTTGAATAAATACAGAAAAATAATTAGATTTTGAGACAAAAGATAGAAAAACAATCTTGAGACTGCATACATTTTTATGTCATAGGCTGTAACGTTTTTATTTACGCAGAGACAAAAAAAACGTATTTCAATGACTGGATCAAGCGCAAAAGACCTATGTGCAGTCAGAATCAGGTGATTCCGTAAACTTCAAAATATATTAAATTATTTTTAGTTATTTTATGTTCCTATAGCTTTCTGGTTTGATGGATATTGTTTGTTAAAGTTATTTTTTATACAAGACATTAAAAAGTAATTATTCTTTGTTTAAAAATAAAAGATTTTTGGATTTTCCTAGCAAATTTATAAAAATCCAAATCAGTCCATGGGAGGGAACGGTTGGTATTTATTTTGGCGAAAGATTTTGCATCAGTGATTGAGGCAGTTTTATTGGAATAATGACTACACTCATTTTTGTTAAAAAAACACCCAAATGTCAGAGTGACCTGGCGTGTATAAAAACCATTATAAATAATAATGAGGATTTTTACGAAATCAATTCACTCAAATGTATCTGCAGATTGGTTTATTCCGACTTTTCCCCTCTTTTTCTTTTTAAAATCCTATTCTTTGGGGAGTTAATTCAACCATTATATATCTCGGATGTGCAAAACAGCCAAAACAAGCAGGAAATTATAAATAAACCTACAGAAATGAATCCTTTTTTAAATCAGCGGCGGTCGCCTCCGCACGCTGTGGACTCGGGTGTTGTCTGGCACTGCGCTCTGACCCGTGGTGACCTCCGCTGAAGAGACCGACAATCCTTTGGGTCGGTGCGCCCCCCTCAGCCGGAACTGTGGCAGTTCACACGGTCCCCACTGAGCTCAGACTGCAAGGTTCAGAGAAAACGGCCCCGTAATGGAAATAAACGCGCGAACGTTTTACTACCAGAACAAGTTACGCTTATTGAAAAAATATGTATTGGGCTGAAAACATCAATATTGCTGATCATCTATATATTAATGCCAAACGTCTAATCATGCAGGAACGTCACACAAATACATTTTGAAATAAATGTATTGATCTAGATGTTATTTTTTCCAGAAAATTAAGATTTACTGTGTGAAATTTATTTATTTATAAACTGAATAAGCATCCCTTTTAAAAATATATAAGGTACATTTTTTAACTAAAACTTGTTTTGAGTATTTTCTTAAAAGTCAAAAGTTTTAGCCCAAAACTGCTGTCTTCTAAATTAAGCGCACAAGTGTGCCCTCTTGTGGTACATTTTGGGAACAGCACAAGTTAAACATTTCCTCATGCAGGCTGAAATTCTGAGTTCAGAATTTCTGTTTTGACCCTTGTGCTATCTTAGATGACCCCACTCTTACATTGACGTGTTATTCCTACCTACCTATGACAAACGTGGATAGAGGTGGAAAGATTTCACGTAATCCATGGACAGCAGTGAAGATCACAAATCATTGAAGAAAAAAGGTTCAGCGCACTGTCTAGTGGGTCTAGATGACCCAACTCCCAATGTTAAAGTGCCCAGTATAGCACAAGGGTTAAGAAACTATTGGAACTACCAGCTCAAAGACAGTTTCCTTTATAGGGAGCTCAAAACAAAACATTAAATACCTTTAATCCAATGTGTCTTGTGACTATTTATTGTTTTTAACTAATATTTATATACATCTTTTTGTTAAACAAATGTTTAATGCTATTGATCTAAATTGACATGAGTATAGGCATAGAAGGTTTGTTATTGACATGTAAGTGTTTCAGAAAGTAGACTAAGTACTTCTTCAAACTAGATGAGTTTGAAGAAGTACTTAGGAGAACTGAGTTGGAACATTTTAAGTTTATGATAAATAGATTGTGTAAAAAAAGGGCCTAAACTGTTAGTGCCATAGACGGAGACTACTTCTACACTTACATAGACTACATTTTTCTTAGGGGAAATTTAGAATTAAAGCCAAATAACATAAACTTCTAAAGAAAAGGTCCGGAATTTTAATTACTTGCCAAAGTGTTTCCTGAGAGGGATATTAGTTCCAACAAATATGTTTTTATTATTATTACTATCAGCACTATCAAAGTCAATGTTACAACTTCTCTGAGGCGAATTCACGATAATGCATTGCAAACTTTTATGAGAATCACATGGGCTTACTGTGAGGTTTATTATGAGAAGTTTAGTCAACTGCTAGAAACACTTTGGACAGATGCAGCTGTGTACAGAGACAACACATGTACGACAACTGCACTACACTTTAGCCAATGAACGACGTCTTTTCAAAAAGTAGTTGGCGCAGCATATAAACTCGTCTCTTATTGGTTCACAGCCTTACCAGCAACGCAGAACAGACAAGTCCTGTGGCAGCTGTTGCCAGATCGGGAGAGTTTTGCCCCAATTGGTTTTCCTGTGAAGTTTTTGAAAACGTTTCGCTGTATTTTATTAAGACAAAGCTGTTTTTCAGAGTTGTCCGAAATTGTTTTGAAACAACATTTTAAGTGTTTTTTTGTTTATTTGTTAAAAAAAAATTAACCAAACCGTTATTTTTTAATTATTGGTTAATAGGATAAGCTTTTATAGTTGTCAAAATATCCTTTATTACGCAGATAATTTATAATTAAAAAATAAATCTATTTGACTAATTCTACCCTGAGTGTCTTTTTGTTTTGAAGTGACAAATTATAACTGTATTTCTGTCTTTGGTAGCAATAGCAAGCTATCGGGTTTGACAGTTTTGCTTGGTCTGGAAATCATCAATCAGATCTGGCAACTTTGCCGCTCCTGTTCCGTCTCGAGAATCTCGATAAAGTGTGCCGCTGTCCACAGGTCAGTAGTAAACATTACCCTCCTAAAAGCTAACATTCGCCGGGGTACATGATGAGTGCTGGGCAGTTTTGCGTGTGCGTGTGTTTTAGCAGAAAACAGCAGCCGCGTTCGAACCTGTAAAATAAAAGAACAGCTGCTTTTGTTCGCGCTCCACACATATAGCGCAGAGAAGCGAAGCCAGTTTTTCTTAGCGGCTCATCATCATTTCCGTTGTTTTCGTGATGTTCTCGTCATACAGCGTCTGTCTGTGGCGACAGTGGTTGGTTTCATGCGAGAATGTCGCGTGGGAGTCTTTCATCAAGCTAGCGCAGCAGACTGGGAGTGAACGAGGCTGCTCACGAGCGCAGACATGGACACGCAGTTCCATAGATAATTACATACGTATCCAGTGTCCATGTTACGTTTCTGGTGAAACTTACTTGCTTCTTCAATCTCATTGTCAGTATTGAACTATGTACGTGCGCGCGTGCCTACGAGTGTTGTTTTGTAGGCTTTTTAACGAAGAAAACGGGGAGTGTCAGAGGAACAGTGCAGCTATTATCTTATTGTTCATGTGGTGGCATCCCGCCACTTTGTTCATAACCGCTTGTGGATTTGTGTGCGCGCGCGCTCCCTCACGTGCGTGTGTTAGTGCAGACTGCTTCCATGTCATTTGTTTTTCACTTGTTTCCTTAAAAATATGTGCTATAAACTGAAAATGATCGTGACATATTTACTTAAAAAAGTAGGCTACGACATTGTCGTGATATCAACAGATTTCGCATTTGAAAAATATTCTAGAAATGTGTTTTTGTTTTGTTTTTTGATGAGGGGGGTGAAATAGTCAAAACAAACGTGTCTGAACACAGAGTGGACCACATTGCTGTTTTCATCCTATAATGTTGTAAGCTGGTGTTGCTAGGCAACCAGCAGAAATTTCAGATCAGGGGTATTGCAGGACACTGAGCTGTCTGCACATAACATGTGCAGCTATGAATGTCCAAACCAGGTAGAGGCTTATATTTACAAACTGCTGCTAGTCCTGTAATCCCCATTAAACAGGTCATTCTTTAAATGGTAATCAATCATTAATATTATTGCATAATTTAAACGATTCATTACAATAGTAACTAATTATTGTATAATGATTAATCATCAATATATGTACATTTATAATACTAGACCAGGGGTGTCAAACTCATTTTCACCGAGGGCCACATCAGCATATTGTCTGTCCTCAAAGGGCCAGATATAACGTATACATGAAACTGAATGTAATGAAAAATAAATGTAACTACTCCTTAATGTTAAAAAAAATCATTACTTATTTATTATAACGTTTTAAAGTGTCAATTACAGTTGCATAGAAAACATGTTTGCTTGTTACTCTAACATAAATCCTTTTAACTTGTGTCCACTTAGTAAAACCCACATAACTCCATTAATGAAGGATCAAACTTAATAAAGAAAAATAACATAAAACATGTATTACACGTGTAACATATTATAAAAGAAAGGCTACACACAGCCTTGCATCCAACTGATGGTTTGATGACAACAATTTGTCTGCATACACACATAAGACCTGCAAACATTGAAAAATTGCAACAGGAGCTACACATAAATAATATGTTATCAACTAAAGAAACATTTTATTTTAAGAAATTAAAAACGTTTATGCTCTCACGGGCCACATGAAATGACATGGCGGGCCATGTAGTACACAGTTTGACACATGTGTACTAGACTATAACAAAAGTGTAGTTATACAAATGAATACTTGAGTGCTTCTTATTGACCCTTGTGCTATCCTAGGCACTTTACCATTGGGAGTTGGGTCATCTAGACCCACTAGACAGTGCTCTGAACCCTTTTTCTTCAATGATTTGTGATCTTCACTGGTGTCCATGGATTACATGAAATCTTTCCACCTTTATCCACCTTTGTCATGGTAGGAATAACACGTCAATGTAAGGGGGGGGTCATCTAAGATAGCACAAGGGTTAAAGACTTACTCCAATGAAAATGGAGTTGTGAACATGTTATTTTGACATTCTTTTGATGATGGAGAATATATATAAAGAAAATTAAATTTATACTTGTTGATATGACTATATAAATAAATATCTCAAGTATTTTGGGGCACTTAAATAAGTTATGAAAATAAAATACAACAAAAGCAAATATTTAAAGAAAAACACTAATAGGTGTATGAAGTATATGTGGACCAAATAAGTAGTTTCAAAGTTTTTCTGTATTTTAAAGGTGAACACGTTTATTTTAAATGGCTGTTTAATCTGAATCTAAATTCATTTCACTGTTACTCACTGTAGGCTCCTTTCATAAAGGAATTGCTCAGGTTCATGGCTCCAGAAGGAAAAGGATGACCACTTTTCTGAAACTTAAGATAATTGTACAAATTGTTAGTCCTATATTACCTGTTGTTCCCTTTGTTTACGCCATATGCTTTGGATATTAAAGAAAGTAGAAATGTTTCTCTCAGAGTAGAGATACAAACACACCCGTTAGACTTTTAGGAGCCAGAAGTGATTCACCTTTTCTTAGATGTTTTGATCAACTTTCAAAACCCCTCACTTGATCTTGCCAACTCTCCATTCTGTCTGACAGTGCTGTGTAGCACCCTCACTAGTAGACAGTAGACCAGCGATGCACCCCATGCTGGGCACATCGTCTTGTTGTAAACCCCCCTTACTCAGAACTTTGGAACGCGGGTTTAAGGAAGTACTCTTTCCACAGCTGTTCCGACCGATCTGCGCAGCTGCAGTCGCACATGACTGACTTGAAAGTGGCTGCAAATATGCGATTATACGCTCGCGGTAGGAGCACAGAGGCACCAGTGAGTGTGGATTGACTGCCGTCACTACACTCGTCATTTGAGAGTCCCAGCATCAGGTGACTTGTGTTTTGGGTTTGCTAGAAGGCAGAAAAATCAGATGTTTACACAACATAAAGCATCGACGTGCAAACTCTAAAGCAGGAATTGGATTTCTCAAAGGAAGTCCTTTCTCACTCTAAAAGCCTTTCTAGTTACATCCTTCACTGAATGGAATTATTTTTATTTAAAAGAATTGAGTGGGAGCACAAAACAAAAATCAGGGGTGTGCCTTTGAACAAATAGATTAAAAATGATCCAACATTTTAACGAAAGAGCTGGGTGTGTCCTTTTTTTTTTAAGGATTTTTTTCAAAAGCGAACGTGATTTTAGCTTCATTTAAGTGTTCAGGCCTGGTTTTGTGCCACGCCACGTCAGCTGCTCAGTGTTTAGCAGAGTGACAGAACGAATACCTTTTCTGTTCATCCAGTTAAAGTGCTACTCCTCTGTATGCCTAGTCTAACTGTAAAAGTTGAGTTGCAAACCAAAGAGCTCTTTTTGTTTGTTTTTCTTGCACTGGATGTTGAGTAACCTAATGCTTCATAGCTTAATAAGTATAAATAATGAGTTTATTTAAATGAGCATGTTTCTCCAGATCAATACATCAGAAGCCTTCTGTGGTCTGAAGCAAGGCTCAAAGGGCCGAGCTGCTTTCCACTCTACCCCTGTGCCAGTTTCATGCTGATGCTCTGATGCTGCTTGTTTCTGACAGGTGTGTGACCTTTGTCCCACTTTGACCCCCCCGCTCCAACTATATATTTCTCTGCTGTCTGCCTACGTGACGGGAGGGGGGGGGGAGTTCTTCCTGTCAGAGGGTCGGGGCCTTTTTGTCTTTCTGCTGGTTAGCTTGTCAAAAGTCCGCCTCGGTTTACCGATGCCGCGGCTCTGAGTCCGGTGAAGACTCGCAGAACCCTGAAAAGACGTTACTGGAGTCGCACAAGCTCCTCCCGCCACTTGTTGCGGCGTGTCAGTTCCTTGTCTGAGCGAGCTAAAAGTGAGTGTTGGAGTTTCACTTATATACTGTAGGAATCGTACTTCTTAAGGGGGTGCAGGTAAACCTAAACCCCTGTAGCTGTTCCTATTTATCTATGACCTTTAAAAAAAATCTGATTGTAGTGTGAAGATGTTAAAATCACACCCCAGAATATAAAAAGCTGAACACAAACAGAATCCAGATTAAAACATGTCTTTTATTTACCTTTGTTCAAAGGTGAGTCTATAATAATCATTTATGTGATTTAAGAAGAGCATTAGATTTTAGTGGGAACCACTTAAAGTTCCAAGTTTTAAGAGCAAAAGGGAGGAAATCTGTGAATTCCTAAATAATCCACTCATAAACCTCCACCAGTTAAACATGACTCACAGCTGAGATCAAAGATGCTTTGTGAAGCAAGATCGTAAAAACTAATCATCCTATTTTGTTGGAGTTGAGGTTAATCAGTAAAAGTCCTTTTGGGGACCAACTAGTACAACTGCGTTTTAAAATGATTTGTGGGAACAAAATGTAAATAATTTCGGTCCCATCTGCTGTACCATTTGAGTCTTTGCAGAGAATAACTGATTTACAATCAAATATGGTCTGATTTCTGCTGTGTGAATGCTCTGTGTGTTCATAATCAGTTGATAAGGTCCAAACAATCAGAATAAACACTTGGCGGTTACGTTTGACATTGAGGTGGACCTGCTGCTCACTTTCACACAGATATCCCTTAACTTCAGAGAAACAGCGGGACGGCGCCCTCTCTGTACTTTAGAAGTGGGACTCCTTTGCTGGGGGTTTTGGGTCGATCGGTTAATGAACAGCGGAGCTTCAATTTGACTTAGCTAGCTTGTCTTCATGTTGTGCTATGTGTCAAATGACCCTGCTGCCCTGCCCACCCCCCTCCTCCTCCTCCTCCCGCCGTCTTGTGTTGGCGTGCTCGGGTGTGGGGTGACTGCTAAACCTGCTCTCCAATTGGCTTCCCAACCTCCCAGGCCTAGTATGGAGAACAGAAGTAATGGGGGTGGGCGGGGGCTGTGGGAGTACCAGGAGTACCTTTTACCTTTTAGTAGTCAACCAACCGTGACAGCCGGCATGTTGTACTACTGCCCACCTGACACAGAGGGGAGTGTGTTTTTACTGTCCTTTACCATTTCAGCTGCTTTATCTGCCTGTTAAGTTAAAATGGGGAAAAACATTATGCATACATTTTATTGATTACATATTTGTCTTTGGAAAAGATGGACAATAAGGTTGTAGTTTTTTGTAAAGTCGGTAAAGTTAATGCATATTTGTGCTTGTGTTAGAGGTTTTTCCCCTTATTTCTTAAGTTTGAAGTTAGATTTAAAATGTGTTCTTTATCTCCATAAATGGGAGCATTTTAAAAAAAAAAGCCTTTTTACATATTGGAAAAAAATCACAAATGTCCTTGTTGTTTAGTCCAAATATCCCATTTTAGCTGAGACTATTTTATTTTCCAGAATTGTTCTACATTATCTATAAAAAACACTATGCTGATACAAAACAGTTGAAAAACAGAAAATCTATTGAACTACACTTAAGATACTGTGCATTTGTGTCTTAAACATGTAATCTCAGAACTTATCACTATTGGAGAGATAAAAGTGAATATCTGGTGTTTTCCTTTATAATTCTGACTGTGTGACAATACAGGACACAAGGGCTGCACGATATGAGGAAAACTCGCGATATTAGAGATTAATATTGCGATAACGGTATAATTTGCGGTATATAAACAAATAACAAAATAACCAAATAACCATTCCCATTTCAATGCAACAGTTTAAAAATTATACTCCAAATGACCCTCGTCGACATGCGGGAGAAACATCTAACATAATAGGCCTCCATCCAATTGGTCAACAACGTTAAGGCGTCCATCGGACTGGTCAGATGTATAAAGGGATGTATTCGATTTGTTAAATGCTTCAAGCTGCCATAAAGAATATTACTAAGAATATTACTAAAAAAAGAATATATCCGAACGATTGAATTAAATGTTGGTAATATTTTTAAGTAACCTGTAGAGTAGATGGAAACCTAATCTTTACATTTTTGTTTACATTTACATCTAAAATATGTAGAAATGATTGTTTTAGCCAATTATATTGCAGCTATCTTCCAATATCAGAATATTATTATTGTACATCCTTAAAATGTATTCATTTTTTTGGAAGTGATAAAACCATTGCTGCCATAGTGCTCTATGCATGCAGCCTACATAAGCATCTAATTATTCTCTCATCCATGTGGTGGATGTGAGAAAAAGCAGGTCCGAGGATAAATCAGGTTGTGTACACGTTTTGTAAACGGTGTCTAACTTGATGTCGAGCAGCACTGCAACTGCAAACACTGTCTCTGTAATGAGCGATCAGACAGTCGGTGACGGAAGTGTTCAACATTTATGGCCACGAATGCTTCAGCGTATACATGGAGACGTAGCTGTGCTCAGGGAGGCCGGAATCTTCTCGTACACTGGATGTAAATGAACAATACAAGCAAAAGGAAAGCAAAGTCTTTGTGGCTTTTGATTAACCTGCGCGGTGCCCTTGTGCTGTGTGGCCAGCGGACAGCAGCGTCTCGTGCGTCTGTGTTTCTGTCTGGAAAGGGGCGTGTCTCTGCTATTCATAGTTGTGAGAACTTCAGAGGTCTATTAGAGGTCAGTGTGTGTCCTTCTAATAGCAACTGCCGCTGCGACGAGCCTTTCAGAAAAGCGTATCTTCTGGCTGCGAGTGGTCAGGACTTTCCTTGTACTGTAAGTACTGATGCCAAGCGATAGAATCTGCCTTCATGATCAACTCTGAGCCTATGTAAAAACGGTTTAGCTGCATCTGAAACAGATCTGGACATGATGTGCTTTCTTGCTGGGTTCTAGTAGCAGCTGCTGAACTAAGGCACACATTTGTTTAGCCTGTTTTTGTTTATTTCCTTCTTTCCCTTCACAATGGACATGTTTTCTTGTTCTCTCATAGAGAACGCAGAGCTGAATAACAGCAGTTTGTGGTTTCAGAGTCACATAGATTTACAAGAAAACCATATTCAGCATAGTCTTCTGTATTTGTTACACTTTATTTTTAGTTTGTTTGACATCTTTTCCATACTACTATATCCAAGCTGGCACTGCCCCAATTTGTCATGAGGTTGATGTTAATAATAGAAGTAGGTGAGAAGTCAATTGTTACCTCCATGGTGGATGTTCATGTCATTTACCTTCAATTTAGAGGTCAGATGGGTCGATCTAAGTTCCCAGATATGATAATATACTAACTCATTTAACATATTTTGGATTATTTTAGTTTTTGCTTGTGGCTCCGATCATTTATTTTTTGTTTGTAATTTCAATCGCTCCTCTAAAAGGGACTTATCTGACTGCAAATTCAACATTTTATAAACGCAGCACCATCTGTCCCAGTCTTTATAGAGTAAGGCTTCTGAGCCCCCAGTGAGCTCATCTCCAAAAAATCCAAAAGCTGAGGACATTTTTTTCATTCCAGAAGCCAGAGGTCCAACATCTGTTTGTGGTGTCAACACTGAGGTTTGGGATTAGAAAATGTGAGCCGAGACATGGTCCTTACTTGTGACTTTGGTCTTAATCGGGGCTTTAAATTTGATAAACAAAAGGAGAGGAACCACAACACTTGACACACGACGGCATGTTTAACCAAAACAGAGCAAGATAAAAAGCTGAAAACACGAGCGCTGCTGCTGCTGCTGCTGCTGCTGCTGCTGCTGCTGCTGCTGCTGCTCCCATTGGAAATAACCAGATACATTTAGCCAGGAACTCATAGTAAAATGCACTTGATTGACTGATCTTTTGAGTTCGCGCATGTATGTGTGTGCATATACCTTAAAGCAGAAGCTTGATAAACTGTATTAAAGGGCAAACAAACTATCAGAAAGCACTGCCCATTTTTACAAAGTTGCATAAAAAAAGATTCAGGTGGTAAAGTACTTTGAACAAATGTCACCACAACAGAGTGAAAGACTTGGCTCCAGTGCTCAGTGATGAAGTATAAAACAATCATGTTTTAGGAACCTTTGGGCATGGCAGTGTAAGTGTCATTATTTGGAGTTGTTGACCTGACACAACTAAGTCTAAGTCTACAAACCACATTTTTACTTTAAAAAAAGATTATGAGGTAAAATAAGAAAGTGTCAAAATATGATCTTTGATTAGAAGTTATTTTAAATTACTTTAGCAATTTTTGACTTGAGTTAGCTAACTACATCAAAGGTTATCTTTCTTTATGCCAATCATCTGAAGTGGAATTTCCTTTTCAGAACTACTAACCTCTAACTTGACTAAGTGCAGAGTTTTATAGGGGTGGACTTGGCAACTGATAGTAAAAAGGAGTAAACTCCAGATCGCCAAGGTCAGAACGGACAAAAGAAACGCTGAAACACTTTAGTGACCTTAAATAATGCCATCTACTAACAAACCAGTTCATGGAAAAAGCCTTAAAAAAATAAACACAAAGGTATTTGCTTCGGGGGAAAAGGATTATTGTTTCAAATGAATCTTGTGAGTTGTGGTGGAGCTGAAATGCATCTGTCAGACCCTCTCCTTTCTGTCTTTCTTTCCCCCTGGACAGTCAGTGCAGTCATGCAGGCTCAGGAAGTCCTGAGACAGCTGCGGATTCCCGAGCTGGAGGACGTTCGGCAGTATGTTCGAGGCTTCCCCACAAACGCGCTCATGGGTATAGGTGCCTTTGCCGCCATCACCACCTACTGGTTTGCCACCCGACCCAAAGCCCTTAAACCGCCCTGTGATCTCGGACTGCAGTCAGTGGAAATCCCAGTAAGTGGCCGATTTGATTTATTTGCTGACTTGGGTTCTGGTCTTTTCTCTGCTCTCACTTGTAGCCGGATAAATTGGCCTGATATGAAACTTTATGTGAGACTAGAATACAAACGAAAACTATCCTGTTGAGCTCATCCGGCAAAAATGTTATTGAAGCTTCATTTTCAGATAAGATTTTCAGATATCCCAGCTTATTCCAAAACGACAGCGAGGATTGTTTAACGTTACCTCTAAACTTAAATGTGATAGGACAGTATTCTTTATTTGAACAAAACATTTATTTTAATGCCACTGAAAGACAAAGTTGTGTTAAGTCAGCTGCTTTTTTCTGCATTTTCTAGGGTGGAGAATATGCTCGAAGATCAGTGCTGAACGACAACAACGACGACTACATGACACACTACTACAGCGATGCACGCACACTATATGAAGTGTTCCAGCGAGGCCTCAGAATGTCGAGTAAGAGGATTCAGTGCATCAACTAAACGAAACACATCCCTACAAACTGAGTAGAGATAAGAACAGGGGTTATTTTCCTGCAGATAATGGACCGTGTCTCGGATCAAGGAAACCAAACCAGCCGTATGAGTGGCAGTCCTATCAGGAGGTAAGACTCGATTGGAAACACACGTTCAAGCGACCACTTGCAATAAAAAGTCTATATAACTCTTGCGTTCATGCATGCCTACTAAGTCTGTATGACTGTTTTATGGGTCTACGTACAAAACAGGCGTCCATTAAACATGCATTGCCAGTTAAACCAGGTCAAACTTTGACTAATCAGAGACTCGGGTTTGGTAGTGACGCATGGTTAGCGTCCGTTTTAATTCACGGAAGTGCTAACCGTTTCAAAATTAATAGCGAAGGAGAAATGAATAATTACGGTTTGTGCCCGGCTAGAATTATCAGACACCAATCTGTCATATAGCAGAATAGAGTTGTGACAGAAAAAGCCTAGAGCAAGATTCATGAGATTTGCACCGCTTCGACATTTCACATCAACCCTCTTCCATCTGTAGGACGCAGACATGCGCTAGAGTAGAAAAACAAAAAGAAGCTTGTCACCATAGACTATATGTTCGTTCAAGAATGCGCTTTCAACGTTCTTGAACGCACATCAAACGCCCGGTTTGTATGTAGCTTCAGACTGATCGCAGACTAACATGAAGGTAAGATAAACCAACAGTCTGATTTTAACCAATGTAATTCTGTGCTGTTTCCACTCAGGTTATAGACAGAGCTGAGACCATTGGCTCTGCTCTTCTACACAGAGGACACTCTGACACAGGAGACAAGTTCATTGGCATCTTTTCCCAGAACAGACCAGAGGTGATGCTCATCTCTTCACCCCTGTTCACTTGCATGGCATCCTTGTACTTAAAGGCAGGGTAAAGGAATAGCAGCTGTCGACTTCAGACTGTCAATGTAATTTTCTAAATATCTCAGAACATTTGCAGAGATTCCTAAAGTTCTCGACAGAGATTGAAACAAATATTGAGTAATCTTTTTTGCTATGACAGTCGCAATTGTCTCAAACCTCTCCCAAACCAATTTGAAACAGCGATTTCTTCTGACAGACGATTTTTCTTTAGTCGTCTGGCCACAGCCACTGCAAGAGTTCAGTCATTGCTCAATGAGTGCTTTACCACAATTCATCCTTCTGCTTTCGCTCTTCTCAAAAACTCAAATGTCATTTCCCAATCAGCGACACCCCCAAAATACTTTCCTTTTCCGGGTTGCTGTTTCATTTCCTTTTGATTTGTGGAAATTACGTTTGTTTACTGAAATGTGTTTTTACCTGTGGTTATAGAAATTTAATTTCTAGTAAAAAAACTATATTACTTTTTTTGCTTTTTTCATTTTTATTGTGATCTTTAATATGTTTTTGTGTTATGTGATTTGCACGTTGGGGTTTACCATAAGATTTCCTTGACTTTTGTCAAATGCTGTGTATAGAGATTCTTTTTCCACTCATATGTCTGTCAGAATTATTTTCCGATTAGTGAATGCATAATTATGGTTTTAATAATGACTCTCTAGGGCTCCAGATGCTTTTTTGCTAGATTAAATGTGCATGTATCACTTGAAACCCTGCAAAAATATACATATATGTGGTTCAATGACATGCTAAAATTGGAAGACAGACTTTTGTTCAGGCTGTGGTGTGTTTTATAAGGAATATTTGTTTGGATGGGACAGTAAAAACATGTTTTTCACATACTAATATTGTTCTATTTCTACAACAACATTTAAATGTGTCATATTTGCTATCTTTTTCCTGCAGTGGACCATTTCAGAACTGGCATGCTACACATACTCCTTGGTGGTAGTTCCATTGTATGACACCCTGGGCACAGAGTCCATTGGTTACATCCTCGACAGAGGTTTGCCAGACGAAGCTCCAACACCAGATGTGTCACCCAGAAGGGCGATAAATAGTTAATTGAATGACTTGTGTCCCTCAGCGGCCATCTCCACAGTGATCTGTGACGTCCCTGAAAAGGCTCGGATGATTCTGGATTGTGTCAAAGGAGAAGGAAAAACAGTAAAGACCATTGTTCTCATGGAGGCTTTCGACAGTGAGTTGGAGACAAGGGGGCAGGAGAACGGCGTTGCCATTATTAGTTTGAAGCAGTTTGAGGTAAAAAAAACTAAAAAAGGAAATCTAGTTTAATAAATATCAATAAAAATCATTTTATACACATGTTTTCATATTTTCTGAGTTTGTAAGTTTTATAATTTAATTTTCTCACATTTACTGCAATCTGGATGTTTTTCAGGCCATTGGGAAGGCTAACCCACAGAAACCTGTGGTAAGTAACAACTTGTTGAATTCCAGATAAGCAAAAAATGAATTTTTCCTCTTCCATGCAACAGCAATTGTAACCTAACTTTATGATAAATGCAGCTTCCCAAAACAAACGACCTAGCTATCGTCTGCTTCACATCTGGCACCACAGGTATCTAAAGAAAACACAAAAAAATGTTGCATCCTACTTTGTTCTATTGTTTTTATCGTTTTTTTTTTTATCATTTAGGAGACCCCAAGGGTGCGATGCTGACGCATCAAAATATCATCTCCAACACTGCAGCCTTCATTAGAATTACACAGGTAAACTCTCCCTTAAGACTCACCGTTCTTCACCAGCTATTCATGAAACTATTTGACTTCTTTTTCAGTCATTAATAGATTTCACAATAGTGTTTTTGGCCTTCTCTGTCTGAGCATTATACATTAAGATGATGGAATTGATTTACTAAACCTAAAGCTACGTTCACATCGCCTTTGTAAACGTGCGTTCAAGTGACCACTTTCAATGAAAAGTCTATGTAAACGAGGGTAAAGGTGTGTTTCGGGCTTCTGCACTCAAACTCTCGTGTTCATGCATAGCTACGCATGTTTTTAAGACTGTTTTCAGGCTCTACGTACAAAACAAACGTAAAAAGGTAAACTAGGTCAAACTTTTGCTAATCAAGGACTCGGATTTGGTAGTGACGTATGGATTGCATCCAATTTAATTCACGGAAGTACTAATTGTTTAAAAATAGCCCATAAAGGAGACATTAATAATTGTGGTTTGTGTCTGGTCAGAATTATATCCCACCAAATCCTAGGGGTGTGACGATATCAGTCAGCACTGCCAGGGATATGATTTAGCTCTTTTACTCACTTAGTCTTTCAAACCGGTTAACTTTTTTCTAGGCGTTTTTTTATCGTTCTTTTTATATCACCGCGGTGATGACTCCCCTCATTTTTTATTTTTTTATTTTTTAAAGTTACAGGACTGCATATGGTGTGTGATTTGAACTATAAAAAACATTCATCTTTGCTAATAATTTACTTTTCCCGCGAGTTCTTTTTTCAAACTTCAAGGGCTTGTGGCAGAAAAATCCAGCATCCTCCTGCGCAAGGGAGGGACAGTCCATTAAATACTTTGGTGGATTTTTTTGTGTGTGTCTGATTTTTAATTAACTGCTTGTCATGTTTCAGTACTTGTAATGTTTACAGATAATGTTAAATTAAATGCACAAGACAATAGCGTAACTAAAACAGTCCAAAAAGAATCCGTGCAGACACTGAAGTCTGATATTTGCAGGAGGAAGCCCTCGATCTGCACTCTGATCCGCTTGCCTGGTGGAGGGATAATCAGGCTCAATTCCCTCTTCTGTCCAAAGTGGCAAGAAAATATTTGTCTGTGTGCGCTACGAGCACTCCATCGGAGCGCGTTTAGTGCGGCTGGAAACATCATCACCCCGTTGAGTTCCTCGCTGAAAGCTGACACGGTTAACATGTTGGTGTTCCTTTCACGCAACATGAAGACCGACAAATAAAAACAGCAGCAGCACGACTCATTTAAGCGGCACTTGTTCACTTTTTGCTCTATTTTGCACTTTAAAAAAGGTTGTTAATGTTTATCTGTATAGTTAGCTAATTAGTTAGTTAGTTGTTTGTTTGTTATTAAATATACTGCGTTGTAATTATTAATTTCCAATGTTTTTCCACTACAAGCTGCATGCGTTCTTGATTGCACGACACGGGGGTGTAGCTTGCTGCTCCATCACCGCGGTGATCAAAAATCCCACACCGTTACGGCTCTACTTCTGAGTGGGTCAATAAATGGTAAATGGCGTATACTTATATAGCGCTTTCTACCTTTTTTCGAAGGCCCAAAGCACTTTACAGTCACAGTCCCATTCAACCATGCACACACACATTCACACAATGATATAATAAATAATAACAATAATAACAATACAGTAATAAAGTAAATTAATAAAGAATCAATCACCCTTCTTCTGGGGGAAACCTTTTATTACTGTTCTCCTTCACTTTGTGTATCAAACATACACACTTGCACTGTGCGCTCTCACTCACTCTCACTCCTCCTACCTCCTACACACGCAGAAGGCTGACACACTGGTTGTAATTAGTAATTTCCATTGTTTTTATTTGCGACGCGCCCGCCGGGGGACTCGGCCACAACCACGGTGATCAAAAATCCCATACCATCACAGCTGTACCAAATCCTTCATTTATCGAAATAGAACCATGGAAGAAAAAACCTGGAGCAAGATTCATGAGATTTGCACCGCTTTGACATTTTGCACCAAGCCCCTTCCAACTTTAGGTGGCGGACAATCGCTAGTGAACAGTAGAAAAATACAAACAAGAAGCCACTCCCTGCTTGTCCAGCGTGAACACTGTAGACTACATATGCGTGTTTAAGAATGCACATTTAGCATGTTCTTGAACACGCATCACATGCTCAGTGTGAATGTAGCCTTTAAGTTAATCTTTTCAGGCATCCATCTTTATCCCTATTTTTTCTTTGTAGCTGACTGTTTAAACATGTAACCCTCTCTGCCGCTCTTCCTGTCCCGCGCTGTACTCTGTCATCCATTCTTTGGTGTTTGACGATGCTCAGGTCACGCTAAAGGCCGGTCCAAAAGATGTGCTCATCTCCTTCCTCCCTCTGGCCCACATGTTTGAGAGGGTGGTGGAGGTACAGTATCTGCGGTGTTTGATTTGCACACTTGCATGGTTTGTTTTGTGTGTCCTCTGCAGGTACACTGCATGCTGAGCTTCCGTGACATTCACATATCCTTCCTCCCCCTCGCCCACATGTTTGAAAGGGTTGTGCAGGTATGTTGTGGGGCTTCTTTCATTGCACAGCATTTTCTACAGAAGCACTCCAGCGTTGTCTAAACAAGCCAAGCTTTGTATTTGCCAGTAACAGTAACTGTATTCTATTTAAGCCCACACCCTGAATGTCAATTTCCTCCTAAACTTTTGCTTAGCAATCTGCCAAAGAGGTCTGTGTTCAAAACAAAGATGAATCAATAAAAGTGCCATCTTTTAAGTAAAGCTGGAATTGATGTTTTCTCTGTAACCCTTGTGCTATCCTAGGCACTTTAACATTGGGTTTTGGGTCATCTAGACCCGCTAGACAGTGCTCTGAACCTTTTTTCTTCAATGATTTGTGATCTTCACTGGTGTCCATGGATTACATGAAATCTTTCCATCTTTATTCATCTTTGTCATGGTAGGGAGAACACGTCAATGTTAGGGTGGGGTCATCTAAGATAGCACAAGGGTTAAAATTTAAAGTACCAGCAGAAAAAGTAATGGAATTAGTTTATTTCAAGCAATGGAAACAAAACAATCCTAATCATAAACAAACACACTTACATTAACAGTACTCACATGTCACATTTAATTAATTATATATAATAGAGTTTGACGGGCTGCACAGTGGCGAACTGGTTAACGCTTTTGCCTCACAGCAAGAAGGCCCCTGGTTCAAGTCCCGGCTGGGGGGACGTGAAAAACAACATCGATGGGGGACCTTTCGTGTGGAGTTTGCATGTTCTCCCCGTGTATGCGTGGGTTCTCTCTGGGTTCTCCAGCTTCCTCCCACCGTCCAAAAACATGCTTTATAGGTTGATTGGCAACTCTAAATTGTCAATAGGTGTGAGTGTGAGAGCGAATGGATGTGTGGTTGAAGATATTCTACCCTGCGACAGACTGGTGACCTGTCCAGGGTGTCCCCTGCCTTCGCCCACAAGTGGCCGGAGTAGGCTCCGGCAGCCCCGTGACCCCGAAAGGGATAAATGGTATAGAAAATGAAATGAATGAATAATAGAGTTCAAGTAATCAAATAAATTGCTTGACAGGGAATAGGAAGAAACACATTTATAGAATTCCACCACCTCTTTTTTATATAGTTGCTGTGTTAAATTATTTAATAGAACATCTCGTTTTTTTTTTAAAAGTCCACATGCTATATATATTTTGAGCTGATCAAACTAAAGAGTCAAATATTGTTTGAAAGTGCTCACAACTGAAACAAACTAATCCAGCAGTGACAACATCTGATCCACAATAACAGCATTTGGAATGTAGTGTTTTCTTTTAACAACAGTGCCCTCTTGTGGTCAAAGGAGGTTTGTCCCACTGTGCGTGTTTGTAGCAGCTGAATAGAATCTGTGTCCTCAGGGTGTTGTCCTCATCCATGGAGCAAGAATAGGCTACTTCCAGGGGGACATCCGACTCTTGATGGACGACCTGAAGACACTGCAGCCGACAGTCTTTCCTGTGGTCCCTCGTCTGCTGAACCGCATGTTTGACAAGGTTGGTGAATTCTGATCAGCTAATTTTTCTATTTTCTTCTACTTTGCTTCTTCTAACGGCTACACGTGTAATTTGTCAGGGAAATGGTTTTGTTGTAGTCTAGCCAGAATTAACTAGAGTTTCCTCTTGGTCCAACAGGTTTTCAGTCAGGCCAACACTCCGATGAAGAGGTGGATGCTGGACTTTGCCTTCAGAAGGAAAGAGTCGGAGCTGAAGAACGGAGTGGTTAGAACAGACAGCATGTGGGACAAACTCATCTTCAAAAAAGTACAGGTAAACACTAACATTTCTCCCAAAAAACATGAGTGTCCAAATCCAGGCACTGAGGAATACTGCACTGCTTCAGGTCATCAGCAGCAGGTAGGACAGGGAGATCTGGAAAACAAGCAGGTCAGCGGCCCTCAAGGCCTGGATTTGACACCCCTGCTCTAAAAGGGCTGTGTAGATGTGCTGCCTTTTTTTCTACTAAACTTCCATACAGGCAGATGTGCTCAGTCAAATATCAAAAGGGGTCAATATGTGCTGATATTTTGAACACCAACATGGAAACTTTTATTGTCCTCAATTCAAAAAGAATTCAAGTAAATGCACCTCAGTAAAAGATCCACCTACCGTATTTTCACGACCATAAGGAACACTGGGTTATAGGGCGCGGCCTCAGTTATGGGGGATTTTTCGGTATTTGGTACATTCAAAAGACGCACCGGGTGTTAAGGCGCGGGCATGTTAACACATATCGGTAAAACATGCATGCTAGTGTGTGTTTAAAACAGGCAGCGGGAGCAAAACTTCAATCAGTTCGTCATTGTCCGAGTCCGTCTCATTGCTGTGCGGCTCCTCATGAATGATGCCAGCTTTTCGGCACTTTGAAAGCAGTGCAAGCAGACACGTTAGCCCAAGCTTCAACAATCTACTCACAAGTTGTGGCGTAACTCGCCCAACGCTCCCTCCCGCAACAATGAAAGCCGTGCCCCGCTGTGCGTATGGTACATGTCGGTAATTCAGCTGGGCTGGATGTGTTTGTCACCGATCTTTTTACTGCAGTATGAGCGTAAGATTAACAGCTCATCATAGGAATCCGCTGGAAGTCACCGCTGCACCGTAATCCGCACCCGAATGCAAAGATGATGGAGTTTCATAAAATGAAAGCATAAGCTTCCTCTGTAAACATTACCGCCCTCAGTTGAATGGTGACTGCAGAAAAGCTTCTCCAAGCTGATTGTTAATCCCTCACTCGAGTTGCCTTTTTTCCGTGAAAATTCAGCCGCATCATCCTGACTGTCTGAGTTCATTTTCCAGCTTCCTCCACTTGTGAACCATGGATTCATTCCTCTTGAATTCTCTTACGGCTGCTCCCATATTCCTAGGGCGCCCCCTACAGTTTGGAGAAAATTTAAGACTTGTAATCCTTGTGCTATCCTAGGTACTTTACCATTGGGAGTTGGGTCATGTAGACCCACTAGACAGTGCTCTGAACCTTTTTTCTTCAATGATTTGTGATCTTCACTGGTGTCCATGGATTACATGAAATCTTTCCACCTTTATCCACCTTTTTCATGGTAGGGAGAACACGTCAATGTAAGGGTGGGGTCATCTAAGATAGCACAAGTGTTAAGTGCGCCTTATGGCCGTGACAATTCGGTATGTTGATGATTTACAACAAACTCTGTTGTTTGCTGTCCGCAGGCGAGTCTGGGGGGTCATGTGAGACTTATGATCACCGGGGCGGCTCCAGTGTCCCCCACCATCCTGACCTTCTTAAGAGCTGCTCTCGGCTGTCAGGTGAGTCCAGCTCTCGGCTGTCCAGCTGGCTGGTTGCGATTATTTTTAAGTAACCAAGTCTGTTTTTGGATTTCAACAGTTTTATGAAGGTTACGGGCAAACTGAATGCACAGCTGGGTGCTCCATGTCAATGCCTGGAGACTGGTCAGCAGGTAGAAGATTCATAGCTTCTCTAAATGTACATTTGATTTTATAGCCTATGCTCAGAGAACACTGCTTTCCCACAGTAGTTATATGAAAGTCAGCTCTGTACTCTAACAGTAAGAGGAGTATTGTGCCTGCAGGTCATGTCGGGCCTCCTTTACCTTGCAATGCCATCAAATTGGTGGATGTGGCTGAAATGAATTACCTGGCAGCCAACGGTGAGGGAGAGGTGAGCAACGTCACTAAATAAAGCTGGGATTGACTGTCAAAAAATATTGAGATGATTACCTTTAACAAGTTCACAGTTCATGTTATTTGTTGATTTTCCATTCTCAAACCTGTTTTGTTTAGTCATAAAAAACATTTTCACAGAACCGATCATTTAATATGAGCAAACATTGAGCTTAAAAGATTATAAAGTCCCATGTTAAAACTAACACTAAAGCTGTTTGTTTTTGTCTGAAACGCACATAATTACTTTGAAAGAATATTGGTTCACGGATTTGATAAATTAATAACGTCTTTTCTAAGTAGTGATTGATTACATTGATTGATTTACTAAACCCTAATCCAGTTTTCCTGACATTTTAGGATGATCTTTTTTTGTTTTGTTAGTTTTTTAGCACAAACGTTTTACTGAAAATGTTTTGTGTTTTATTTAAATTGTGTTTAACCAGAACCCCTTTTTGTAACTTTTGAAAAAGGAGAAAACTTCCCACAAAACCTTGAACCTTCTGAACACTACTATACAGTTTTTCTCAGTCGCTTTAGTACAATTCTCAGATCAGAATTGAAGTTTGCAAATATGTGTGTACATTTCTCAAAACAATTTGTACAAACAGCAAAAACACTGGATTTCTTGCAAAAGCCTGTAACTTGCTCAAAATCTTTGGTTCATCTCTCAAAACTAAGTGTTTATGTCATTGAACATGTCAGTGCCATCAGAATGTCAAGTCCTTGTGTCATTGTCTACGAACAAGACAGTCAAATGACTTAGTCATGTTGTCAATATAACTGTGTACTTTAGAGGGAGGTTCTGATGTAAACTATGGCTAAATTTTTGATGACAATTATTGTAAAATGTAAGTTACACCTCTTTTGTTTGATTGCAAGAGACTGGACAAGATTCACATTTACACTTTTATTGTTCAAATTAGAATTTGTTGACAGACCATGACATACCAACATAGAAAAACCCACTGCAAACAGTAACACAAAGGGAAAAAAAAAATAGGACAATATTCTGCAGGCAGTGCAGTAGGAATTGGTGTGGTCTTCCTACACCTCTTGTCGTTCCTGTATGTTAGGCCACAAATTCTCATCCATATCACAGCGAATATCCTCTCTTGCAATGCAGCGAAATATGTTTGTCACATTATGACAACTTGGTCAACCATTTTGCAGTTAATGAGTTATACGATGAACTAATGACTAGGTGTTTTGAGGAGTAAGACTATTGCACAGTGAACTATAGAATACATTTTGATCAACATGACATAAACAATTGATAATGCAGCAAAGAGCAGAGAATTGTACATAATCATTTGCATGGATGGACCAAAGCAATTGCAACTTGTTCAAAGAAGTGAGGAACTGCTTATATGATGTGCACAAGTGACATCATGATGTGAAGATTGAACAAATAGTTTTGGCAATTTCATTCTAATCTGAGAATTGTTCTAAAGCGACTGAGAAAAACTGTAAGTCCTGTATTTATATGTCAATAAAATTACTTTTTGAGTATCTTGCAAACATACAATAACCTGCTGCTAAGTATTTAAAATGAAGTTTAAAAAATAAAATAAGTTTGTAAATATATTTCAGGTGTGTGTCAAAGGACCAAATGTTTTTCTGGGGTACCTGAAAGACCCCGACAGAACCGCTGAGGCCATCGACAAGGATGGATGGCTGCACACAGGAGACATTGGGAAATGGCTTCCTGTAAGCAAACAAAAGTCCAGTTTACATCAAGTCAAGTTGTTGATGTTTTCCTGACCTGAACGTGGACTTCTCCTGTGTGTGTGTGTGTTTCAGAATGGAACTCTAAAGATTGTGGACAGGAAGAAGCACATTTTCAAGCTGGCACAAGGCGAGTACATCGCTCCAGAGAAAATAGAAACGGTTTATAACCGCAGCGATCCAGTGGCCCAAATATTTGTTCACGGTGAAAGTTTACAGGTGAGTTATGCTTCCATCCCAAACACCTGGTGAAGAGACTAAACCAGTTTCTGTGTAAACACTGGAAACCCCTTTGAGCCGACGATCTGTATCTTTTCCATGATTCATTTAAAGGCATGTCTGGTGGGGATAGTGGTGCCCGATCCAGACTTTTTACCCATTTGGGCCCAGAAGAAAGGCTTTGAAGGAACTTATTTGGACTTGTGCCAAAACAAGGTCTGTTCCAAACAGTGATATGAACGTAGAGCTCTGCATGCAGCACGCTGACGTTTCTCTGCTCTTTAGGATGTGAAGGCGGCCATTCTTGAGGACATTCTTACTTTGGGCAAAGAAGCAGGACTCAAGTCTTTTGAACAGGTAACTGCTGTTTTCTGCTTCAATAGCCAGCACAATGTTAGCTTACAGCATCCACAATTGCAACATTTTCATCTGCTCCCACTTTATATCTGAAAAAATGTTTTCTTTTAATGAATGACTAGAAATTCAACTTTTAAAACTAGTTTAGTTTGCTATATAACCTTATTTTAAAAATCCTTTTTTTGGGGGGAAATTCAGAATTCATTTTATGTACTGATGGTGCAGTAAGAGAGCAGCTGAGGATAATAATCACCTTCTGCACGTCTGCATCCTTTTTTTTTGTTTGTCCTCCCATGTTTTCTGTCTGCAGGTTCGAGATATTGCGTTGCACACCGAAATGTTTTCGGTCCAAAACGGCCTGCTCACTCCGACGCTGAAGGCTAAAAGGACTGAGCTGCGGAACCGCTTCAAGGAAGAGATTAATGAACTTTATGCCAAAATAAAGATGTGAGCTGATAGGATAAGTTCTTCTGTGGGAAGGTAAACAGATCATTGAATCAGAGGATAATTCTGCCAGGACCGATTAAGGGATTTTGTAGACATTTTGAGGGGGGGCACCTGCCTGTTAGTTTTAGTGTAAAGTAAGTTGGTATAATGATTTTAGAAAATATGGGCTAAAGGGTTCAAATAAATATAGAAGAAGTGTTGTTCTCCGTGGTTCTTACTGCCACAAATTCAGAATGTACGTTCAGAAAAGTGAAAGTCTTGAAAAGTTTTCTGCAGGTTCTTTTTGGAAAGCAAACTAAAGATTTAACTATTTATATATCAAAAATATTTAAGGTTTTGGAAATCTAATGAAATCCTCAACTTACAAACCTGTAAATAGTGTTTGTGCTGGAAGTGTGTTTGTATCCGGAGCGTCTTTCCTGACGCTCTGATCTTCTGCATTCCTGTCTCACTGCTGCAGGTCAAACAGCTGACTTCATTCATCTGCTTTAAAGCACAATTAACTGCGTCTGGGATTTCTGTGCCTTTTGGGTTGTTTTTATCTAACGGTGTATGTAAAATATTCAGTGTTGCTTATGTACTGTACATGATGAGACCTCTTCACAGTGCCCTAGTAAACTTCAGTGCCACAGGCTGTGGAACTACGTTCCCTCACTGCCATTTGTATATTGCACATTTGGTTGGAAGAAATATGTAATTCTGAGAAAATTGTGTTTGTTTTGAATGAATTCATTGTGGGTCATCTCATCTGTGGTGATTTAAAATGTTCTGAGTGGGGATTTCTGCTGCACTTTGCCATTATAGGACACGTTTCCATGGAGATTCAAGGATCATTTTTGAAAAGGTGCAGTTTAGTGTAAAGCATAGGATCTGCATTTGTCCATTAATATGAATAAAGCCATTTTAAACTTCACATTCATACAAGTGTGCTTTATAAAAGAGTCGTTTGGTTTCACAACCATCTATGGTAGTAGAAAAAGTGTGGCCCTCAGGGGCCCCCGATGACGAACATGCACGCACAGTAATAGATCCATAGCTTTTTAAACAAAATAATTTAGTTCTTTGTGGACATAAAGACATAGTGGTATCACTACATTGGACGCATCAATGATACACACATTTATAAAGTAGTTTTAATCTGTTTTCAAACTGTTACACAAAAATTACAAATGATACAGTTTAATGGAAATGAAACACTAATTCTTTAGTGTTTCATGCCAGTAAGAGTTATAGACATGTTTAAAAGCTGCTTCATTCTTTACTGATCCTCTAAGTCTGCTGTGAGAAGCAGCTGGTCAGAGATTTCCCCAAAGTTTTGTTCAAAGTCAGTCAGACTCTCTGAAAACTCCCGGTCCTCCTGGTCATCTCCCCACATGGTGGGGGCTTCCTCCGCCGAAGGCTCCCTGTGCCGTGGACACTGATGTGGTACCTGACTCAGCTCAAAGTTTCCAGCTTCATCCATCAGGTAAACCCGGTCCTCCTCATCCTGTAAGAACAGATGATGTGAGAGTTTCATTCAAATCTCAGGATGTAATCGTCCACTAAAGAGTTTTACATCAACAAACCAGGTTCAAGATGTAGCTGATGCAGATCTCCTGTGGGAGTGGGTAACCTGAAACAGTAAAGTGAAAGTTATTCCCTTTTATCATGTATATTTTGACCATTTTAAAAATATATTTTGTGTTTGCATTGTAACTTACTTGAAGACCTAAAGTTTCTGCAGTCCGGATCGTGACACTTCTGGTACCAGACTTCCTCTTTTAAATCCACAACAATCCTGTGAGTGACAATGTGATAAAGATTAATAACTAAGAAAAAAAATATAAGAGAAATGCACAGAAGCACAGGCTTCCCAACATCAAGTACATACATTATGTTGTTGCTTTTGTGAAACCTGCCCACATTTTCACACCAGCGATATTTAGCAATGTCGTAGACTAGAAGCTGTTCTGCAGCAAAGTAGTTCCATCTTCTGATGCCTGCAGGAATCAAATAATGAAAGAAAGTTACAGAATCCTATGGAGTCAAACATGCTGCATGATCGATACTGAGTGAGGAGTTCACTTCCAGACAAGAACACACAATATTGTTAAATTGTGATTGTTTGACTTTGTAAATCCTCTGCTGCTGTCAGACGATGACGGGCTGCGTCTGTGTTCGGATCTTTCTGAGGGCTTCAAACATCCTTTTACTTTGTCGTACTAACATTTTAGTCAAAAACACTACAGGAAATGAGGTAACATAGTTTAGGACATCTTTACTTGAAATTTAAAGAAAATAACATTTTAAAGCTTTTTAAGGAATTCATTATAAATTTGTAATTTCAAGACAATTACATTTTTTTAGGAACCCAAAGGTAAATTTGCTACAAGCAGTTACAAACCAAAAGATGCAAATATATTTAACTGTCACCAAGTTCATTTATATATTTGAAGTCACCAATGAATATACGACAGCTTAGCATTGTTTTATTCCACCACTACATCTAGTTTTTTTAATCACTTTTTAATTCCCTTTTAAGTCATAACATCTTAGGTTGTATGTTTATTTTAAAAGCTGCTGACTTTTTTTCTTTTTTACCTTACTGAGAAATGATAGAAGATCAGAAAGAAGTGAAACAAAAATGTCCTTTGCAGAAGTCTGTCCTGCAGCTCTCAAACACTTACTTCCCTGTATCGCCTCTTTTTTCACCATATTCAGCACAAATGTGTCCACCTCTGGGTACGGGGACACTGAGCAGCCCCAAAAAGGACCTATAGTTAGTGAATGACAAGAATAATGTGTTGTCACTTTCAAAGCTTGAGGTAAAACATTAGCAAAATTCAACCATAAGAGGATCTTTCATTTTTTAGAAAATTTTATTTTTTATACTTAACAGAGTGAATATTTTCTGAATTTAAATCCTTAGTACTTGTAGCAGCAAAGGTAGAACTTCATAGCTAAGTGAGCAGCAGATAAGGATAACAGACATGCATTGAAAAAGCCTGAGGGAAATGAAAAAGACCTGGAACAGAGTCAGATCCCTGCTGACAAGAGGATCTTGAGATTTTAGTGTCACTGGTTTCCGGAACACTCCAGGTAAGAATTGTCTGACCTGTAAAGCTGTTGACATACAGAAAAAAAATTCATGTCTGAAAATAAAACTTCAAAAAAAACTGAAGAAAAAACTGTGTATTATACCTCAAATTACACACTAAGGAGGCCAGGAAGATACTTTGCTCAGCAGAAATTCCCTTCTCTGGTTGAGGAACAAACTGGTTGTCTTCTGCCACAGTGAACGCAGCGTTCTTCCCCACTTTTGACGACTTGTACAAGCGGAAATTTCTGTTCTTGGTGTAAACTCCTGTGTAGTTAACATGATAATATATTTGCTCATCAATCTCTCTATTAAATAAAAAAGAATTCCTTCAAGACCAGTAGACCCACTACTGCAGTTTTTGTGTACAGTTATCAGGTTTTTACGTTTCAGTCATGACAAAAGATTTGTTTGAAAAGGTATTGGGCAACAACATTGACAATCTATAAAGTGCAACGTCCTGTCTCTTTATTTTAAAAAATGTGCCGATCTTGTTTTTAGGGAGGCCACTTCCTGATTTTGAAGAGCCATTTCCTGTGTGATTACACGGTGAAAGGTAAACTCCCCAAATGCTAACACTAAGAGTTCTGCAGGTATACTTTAGTGCTCTAAGATAAACAGAAATAGTATATCGAACCAAATACATAAAATAACAACATATTATACATCTAAAGACTGTTTTAATTACCAAGATCTACAAAGAGGCCATCTTTGCCCTCTTTGTTTTTTATCAGAAGGAAGCTGAGGTCCCGCTCCAGCGCCTTACACCTTTTTATCGGGGGACTCTCAGCTCCTCCATCCACTTCTGCTGCTTTCCTTTCAGAAACATCAGTCCCACTCTGAGCACTTAAAGAGAGGAAAGATGCATAAAAAGATTACAAAAAAACAAACAAAATATAAAACTAGCATGAACAATAAGGGCTTTTGAAAATGGTTAAACAAACAGACCAAGTTTCACTGCTTTTGGTGGAGGATTTCACTCCTTTTCCACGATCACTCTTGAGTTGGTTCAAAGCAGGTTGAAGAATCGCACCGACAAACTTTCCTTAAGGAAAAAAAAATATGCATACGGAAAGGGCTGAATGAAATGAGTGAAATAGATGATCTAAAGTTCAAATGGATTTACATTGGCTGTATGTTTAAAAATCTGATTAAAGAGCCAAACAAGCTGCAAAAACACATCAAGTTCAATTCAAGTTCTTATGACACAGTAGAAACAAATAGGAATTTAGAAACTGCTTTGGCTACCACTGTGCCTGTCTTCAGTGAGAACAAATTACATTTTTGTCATGCAGATACATCAGATTTGATGTAAAGATCACCCTGTTTTCAGCCATCTTTCTCACAATTTTACTTTTTTAGAATCAACTTTTTAGACGTCGTTGTGGGAAAAAAAGGCTTTTTTGTGATTTACAGAGTTACTTAATACTGGTTTCTTTTTCCTACCATCAAAATGATTTTTAAATCATCTAAAAAAGGTAAACACAAATACTGGACCCCAGGTCTCCATCAGAAGGTGAGGCTGAACGTACCAACATGTATGTTGTCTTTGAAAGCAGCATGCTGAAGAAGAAAAATAAGATGTCGACTGAATTTTTCTTCTGTGCTGGAGTCCAGGTTGAGGACATTTTTCTCCGAACATTCGATCCCGTAGATGTCCAATAATTTTTCACAGACGTACTGCAAATACAAAAAGGATTTAGGCTAACAGAAATAAAAGAATGTGTTACACTTATGGCACATTATATTAAGTAAATAATTCAATTCAATTCTATTTTATTTGTATAGCCCAAATTTACAACGACAGTCGTCTGAATGGGCTTCGTACCGGTAATGTAAAGTAAACACGAAATCGTAAGGATGATGAATACATAAAATTCATTAGGAGAATTCTAAACTGAACTAACTAAACTGGACATCCCTGCCCTTAGACCCTCCTTGTGGTAAGGAAAATACTCCTAAAAAACGAATTCTGGAAAAAAAGAAGAAACCTCAGGGATGTCCACATGAAGGAGGGATCCTCCCCCAGGACGGACAGGCGATGTACCAGAACTCTTAGAGAAGAATTAACTTGTCTAACTCTACAACTACATATTTAAATAGTCCAGCAGACGAGCTTCATCCAGATCCTATTTTTAACAGAGAAATAGAATGAAAGGGAAATGAAGACTACCTTGATGAGCAACAGGACCATAGATTCTCCATCAGATCCTCTATTTGAAGGTTTGTGGAACTCCAGATCAAAGTAGAGCTTGCAGACAGCCCCTTCTGGTATCACTTCATAACAGTGCATCAATGACTGAGGGTAGGTCCTGGGAGGGAAAACACATCAGGCTAAATTAGTCTTGTTTTTTTTTTTTTTCAATTTCTTTGAAAGGAAAAAAAACTGCAATTGTTACATATGTGGATGTAAAGTTGTATATTCATACTTGTAGTAATGCCACAGCTCACTGTAACTGGTAACCAGGAAAATGCGTTGACCCAGTGATTCCCTTTCTTTTTCAAGTGCAAAAACATGCACAGTCTATAAAGGAGTAAAACAAGAAAACCAGCAGACTGGACTGACATGATCGACTGCAGAGGAAAGTAATAATAAAGCACTGGAGGTCTTCGCGTACCTCTTTGCAGCTCCGAACGAAGCTCACGGCCATACTCTGGCGAGGGAAGAGCCTCCACACAGACGAGGGCTCACATGGCCACAGTCGAGGTTTGTAGCGTGCAGTCAGAGGGTTGGACTGAAAGGTCTGAGCCAGCAGCTCAACCTTCTTCAGCCTGTCTCCCCATTTGCTCATCCTGGATTGGGATTTAATGATCTATTATATTACACAGCCACTTTTTGCTATCTTTAACCTTTGCGGAAAACATAGCATGTTAATGAAATTCAACAGAAGTACAAACCATTCCAAATCCTTTTAGTTTGACCAACAGCAATTTACAAGTCATGACAGAGAACACAGGGGTTTCAAAAGAACAAATAATAATAGTAATAACTATACCAACATGTTTACTTGAATAATCTTTGTGTAAACTAAACACAAGAATGAAGATAAGTTAAAATAAACACATTCAATCAGTTTTTTTTTTTCAAAGAGTAACAACATGGTAATAAATAGTAAACCTCAAACAAGTGTGTAGGTCTAGAGAGTTTAGACCTACATGAGTTCCAGCACATTTTAGAAAGCATTATGCTTGACCAAAAAGAAAGAAGAATGCATAAACATGACAGTTAAAAGATAAATAACTTTTGGAATCGCGTTGTTTTTCTTGTACCAGTCACTAGCTTAATTAGTTTGAGCCTTACTCTCTATCTACATCTAGTACAGGAAAAAAGAAGGCGGGGGTTTGATATAAACACACACAGCTGCTGGCTGCTGGTATTTTTTGTTTTATCGTAGCGGTAAACAATGGCGAAGATTAAACTTTTTAAGTTTATATACGCTATAGTGTGCTGTATTACCTCATTTAAGTTTAGGTTCTCCAAAGTACTTGTTGTTATGTCGTGACCACAGACATATTCCTGCACATCGATGTTCACTGGAAATCGACTGCTTCGTTTTTTCGCGGTCCTCTACAGGAAGCGGAAGTTGCGCTATTTCCGGTCCAAAGTTCCGCTCCTCATTTAATATTCACATATATTTATTTATTTTATATGTCTATGATTTCTTTATTTATAAATAAAAATTGTTTATTTATGACTAAATACATGTAGTTGTGTCTCTTTCTCTATCCATCTATCTATCGATTGATCGATAGCAGTGGCAGTCCTACACAATGTTGGTCCTACACTAACTCACTCCTTAGGTGATCTGGGTAGGCAGTAGTTTGGTTTCCTGTGAGCCTCACCACTGACAGATGATAAGTAGTGACACCCTAATGACCAAAATGTTGTCAAAAAGAAAAAAAAAGTTGAAGTGAAGTCCTGAGCTTTCCAGGAAAATGGAAAGTGTTTTATTTGTTCACGGAGCTGAATGCAAACTTGCATTCTTGGTACGTCTTTAAAGAATATAACATTCAGCACCACTATGAGACTCTCCACTAAGAAAAGTTTCACCATTTATAGTTAAGAAAAAAAAGATTTAGCAACTATTAGCTGGACTGATAAATAACCATCTGGATTTACTGCAGCCGTGACGTCAGTGATGGAGCAGTGAAAGCTTATTAAGTTTTAACTTATTATTGTAATAACAATATGTTATTGTAATCATTGTAACGTATTGTGCCCCAAAAAGCAGTCGACCTTAAACATGAATCCAACATCTCTGAGGAAACATGGGCAGCCATATGAAGGAATCCAGTCATTTATTGTATTTTCAGTCACTATTGATGAAAGCACCAACATCACAGATATGTACAGCTGTGCATATTTATTAGAGGTGTTAAAGAGACGTCACAGTGGAGTTTCTGGAGTTGATGGACACAACAACAACTGATGACATAGTCAGCTCTCTAGTTACTGTGCTGGACGATGTTGGAGTGAACTGGTCACATGAAATCATTTTGGTAACTGATGGTGCCCCATTAAAGGTCAGGAAGAAGGCAGGTGTTGCCACAAAAGTCAGACTACATCAAAGAGGTGTGGGCACAAGTGTCTTGCAGCAGAGGGCGTCTGTCTGTCTGTCTGTCTGTCTGTCTGTCTGTCTGTCTGTCTGTCTGTCTGTCTGTCTGTCTGTCTGTCTGTCTGTCTGTCTGTCTGTCTGTCATCTAAAATCTGATCAACCAATCAGCACCCTTCTCCTAATAGCACCTAATGGGCATGCGGCCTCTTGCTAGCCAATCAGATTACAAATTGTTAAAGTCCTCAATTAAACTAGATTAGTCTCTTCCTTTTTAAAGCAATTAATTTTCTGTGAAGGAAAGTGTTCTATTATTATCCTTGTTTAAATGTTAACTCAGATTGACCTTTTCCCCTTTTTAGAAACGACTTTGTGTGTTTGTTCATCTGTTTCTCATCCCCAGATAAGATGAAGGGGTTTTACGACACACTGTCCTTAGCTGATAAGGAATACTGTTTGACCTGAGAATCCTCATAAATGGTTCATTATACGACACTCTAACAAACTTTTCTCTTTGTTTTGGAAATTGTAACCTCCTACTTGAAGTCTTAATAAAAGGAGCACTGGGAGAAGCAGACATTTTGAGAAGAGAAGGGTGGTGGACTTTCTTCCGTCACACTTGCTTTCCTCCCATGTGCATAAGAAACTTGATTCTTGTTGCGATTTGTTGTTTCTAATTGTGTTTTTCTTCAATGTCTAGATGCATTTATCTGACATTCTTGTTGCTTTAATATGCAATTTCTATCTGCCCGCAACCTATCAGATCTTCACAGAAAACACAGTGTCATGACTGCAGTGAATTGAATGATGATTTTGTCAAACTGTCAAAACCCTCTGTCCGTTCCTTGGAGGTTCTATTTCCGAACATTTTTAAAGTTAAATCAAAAAGAGCTTTTGTCTGGATCTGAGACATGGTACCAAAGACAAAAAGACAAACATTTGTTAAAGCTGTAAATCTTTTGCTCAAATAAATTAGTAAGTTTGTTGTTTTTCATTCAAGGATAAGTTTGTGTCGCAAAAGCACAAAATTATTCTGAACCTACATTTTTTATATCCATTTTCTTTTGTTTGTAGATGACAGGCGTTACATATATGGACATCCTTTTCTATGCATTAACTACATGAAAATATTACAACTTCACAGATTTACTCTAAATGATGTTTTTCAAGTAAAAGCAAAAACAGAACTACATTTACTGAAATAAAAGCAACAAGTAACTGGGAAAAGAACTACTTCAGCTCTCAGTAAGTTTATATTCAAAAACTCTTAGAAACTTGCGTTCACAAAAATGTGAAAGTTCAAAGTTCCAGGTTATTAAAGTGTTTTAGGCAACAAGACTTTAAGTAATAACTTTGAATGAAATGTTGAATCATAATGACAGATTGTTCCTGCCATTGAACATGAGAATATTATCATTTACTTGGTAGTCCAACCAGGAGCCAGTTTAGCTCGTGCTGGTTTGCACCACCTTCTGTCCGTGAAACCAGGGTTCGAATCCAGGCTGCTCCCTATTCCCTTCCCTACTTCTGTGCTGGTCCCAAGCCCAGACTAATTGAGAGGGTTGCATCAGGAAGGACATCCGGCATAAAACCTTTGCCAAGTCAACCATGCTGATGGGGAAAAGCCGAAAGTGATAGAAGACTTGGTAGTCCAACCAATATCTGATGTGTAAACATTTTTTATTGTGTTTATTTTCTTTACCGAAGACATAAATCTAAATGTTTCTAGTTTTTATTTTTTAATTTTGTCCTAAATAATTGTTGTCCCACCCTCCATTCCTACAATGTTTTTGTTCACCTTACGGCACATCCCTTCAAGAGTCGCCACAGCAACAATCAACTTTCATTGATTTGTAAAGGTGATTTTGCAGAGAGTTTTATGCCGCATCTCTTTTCTGACACAACACTGAATTTTATCCGGGTGGGGGACCGGCACAGGGAGACCAAAACTTGGGCCCCCTTGTTAAATAATTAGGCAGGCTCTTTCCTAAGGACCCACACTGGATGAAGCTCATCGCGCCCCCTGGGGATTGAACCCTGGTTTCCCACACTGTAATAAATCCAACTTAAATTTTTTGACTTAACAAAATATTTTATGTTGTAATAACTATATAATCTAAGTTCTACTATTCAATTCAACAATTTAAGTCAGTTCAGCAAGTTAAGGTAGTCGTACAGTTCAACATTATTTATTGAGTTGTCTGTACTTATATATCTAAGTTGCATTTCATTACAGTGTGATAAAGTTCTGTGAACTTATCTTTTTTAATTGTGAAATGCGGGAATGCCAACTTTTGGAGTTGGCATTGTCCACTGAGTGGTTTGTTAAGAAGTGTCTTCAGAAGTTTTAACTCTTATTTAATGACATAAGTATTAGCAAGTACATAAAGTACGTTGTATCCCACAATTCCTTGCGGTGCCGATCTAACAGCAGCATCAAAGTTACACCTACTTAATTGAATTAATTTGAATGAAAGTAAAATAACTGTCTGATAACTACATGTTATTTTTAAGATGACTAAACAAAAAAATATATTTATCTTAACTGAAGCAAATAATTAAGTTAGATCAATGTAAGAAGTTTATCTCTACAACATCCATATGTGGTCTTGTCACCCTCTCATGTTGGAAAAAGTATTATCTGAGCTTCTTCATTCACTAAATCATCTTCAAATGGACACGCCATGCTCTGTCACCTCTCTGAAACCAACTAACCTTCAACTAAACCTGCTCCAGACCAGGTTATGTTCAGAGCATGAGTTGCTATGGCAACTTGGCATATCCTGAAACACTGGAACTGAAAGCTGAGGTTATCAACTTCCTTAGATTCAAACTTACCGTTATAACTATAACCTGCTTTCTGGAACACCCCCAGGGCTTCAGCCATTTTGTAAACAACGTTTTGGTGAACCAGGCCTTAGCCCCGCCCATGGGAACTAAGACTCATGGGAAGTGTTGATTCCCACACCTTGAGTTAGAGAGCTGTGAAGAGAAGTGACCCTCATGTTGTTGCAGTTATAGAGTATGGACAAATTTAAATATTTGCCCTGCTGCACACATGAAGATGAGCTGCAACTGCTCACCTGTGCCCCAATGATCTTGAAAAGATCTGGGTTGCCTATGGAAATGTGGCAGGGTAAAAAGTATCTGTGAATATGAAGCTGATTTCAAAGTCAAGAACAGAAGTGCTCTCAAAACACAAATTTAAGTTATGTCAACCTTTGGTAAAGTCACCATTAATCGGAATTTACAGTTGTTACAGCCTAAAAAATTAAGTTTGTACATCGAAGCCTGAGTTGTGAAAAATTAAGATTCAGAGTTGGGATTACGTGACATTTTAGGTCACTGTAATTTACATCTGAGTTGGTCAAAATTACGATTCAAACTTAATCCAACTTGAACTTTTAAGTTCATACAATTTACAACTGAGTTAGAAGAACTTAGATAAATGAGTTTGAAAACTCCAACACAAAACTTAAAATATTGAGTTCAGGTCCTTAACTCAAAATTTTACCGAAGTTTGTTGCCTTACAATTTTAAGTTCTACCAACTTTTCTTTTTTTGCAGTGCATTTGCCAGTCTTGTGCATATCCTGGTTTGTGGAACACAGAAGGTGCTTTGAATTATTTTTGCTTTTTGTCAGAATAACATTTTTACACAAAACGTTTTTTAAGTAAAAGTCTATGATTAAATTCAAATTGTAAATACTTACCATTGCATATATCTGTAAAACTGCCACTGAAACCTTTTGTTCGTGGTGAATGTATGTGATCTGTGTGTAATCCTTTCCCTGCAGTCTTGTTTTTTAGCAAATGTAAGATGAGCCTTGCTGTTCTGGATTCCATTATGTCCTTTTCAGATGAGTCATCAATGTACTCTTGGACAGAATCCTATTGGGCAGTGACTCCAAGATTGGACTACCCAAATATGTTTTTCATTTTCACACTTCTGAATAATAGCTTCATGGGGCAAACCGAAAGACCCACACCCTTAGAAAGTGTTGTAACCCTTTCCCAACTGTTGTATTTTAATCATTTTGCTTTGAATCTGCTTTTAAACATTTGTTATTTGGCATTGTGACTTTCTTTTTGCAGACTGCATCTGTTAAACAGATTTAGGTCTGGCTTTAAATCAGAATGTGCTGAATGAAATTGAATTCCATTACAATTATCTCAGAGGGATGCAATGTTGCTATGTAACAAACAGTTAAGAAAAAAGGAATAATATCTTTCTTTTTGGAGTGTGACCAGTTCACTCTACTTCCAGCTTGTACAGAATATTTAAAGCCAAAGTGCAGCAAACAAGTGAGCTGCATAACTCCCTGTAGAAGTCTAATTTCCTTCCTCAGGAAAAAGAAAGCGATTACAACAGAAGCCCTCCCATTTCCCTTGCACAGCAGTTCTATGTGCAAGCCTTAGTTTTAAGCTTGCAACACTTACTTCAACTTTCTTGTCCTAAGGTATGTCTTTGTAGTCATTTGAACTTCTACTTTTTGTTTTAGTCTTGAAGTTTTTATTTAAATTCAGCTAGAGGAAATTGCGACATCTGAAGAAATTCCAGTGAATTATAACTTGTCTGAACAAACTTGGTAGCAGCATGCCAGACCACACTAATAACTTTTAGCATCTGAACAGTTGCAAAACTAACACTGAAGAGATTGTTTTGTCTTTATTTTTTCATCTTTTTTATAGTGGAGTGCAAAAAGATGACAAAAATGTTTGCTGAGGAAAAACTGCTTCTGATAGCCTTTATTTTCACAACTTTCAACAGCAACACAAATGTAAGTATTATGTGACTAGTATTTTTTAATGCTAATCCAGTGTTCTTTCAAAGTATACTAAATGCTTGCAATTGCAGGTGCTGGTTGGGAGTGTGAAGCTGCTGGACAGGACCCAAAATGTTGTGGATGACATGTATAAGGGATGTCGTGAAGAAGCCATGGAGACTGTCATTCAGTCGGGCCTGTTAAGGCGGGAGCTGAACAAAAGCGTGGAATTCCAGAAAGCATGGAATGCAAACACCCAATGTTCATTTATTATCCCCGGAGGAGTCAAAGAACATACTGCTGCACTTTCAGCCTATTACAGTGGAGACAAAAAGTTCACAAAAGAGTTCAACAGTCAAGTGGAGACAATGGGAGAAAATTTTACCACTTACAAAAACAACTTTCATTTCAAATCGCTTCATTTTCTCCTCATGGATGCTCTGATGCTGTTGAAACCACAGAAGTGCAAGACTGGCTATGCTATTGTTGATGACTTGCAAATACCCAAATTAGGCTCAGCGGTGAGACTAGCTGGTTTCACAATAGTGGACACAGACACAGACCTTACTGACCTCGAGGGCTCAACCCTACTTAAAATCAACTCTTGCTACTTTATCAACTTGGAGGAAAACATTTGTAAGAAGAATATTGGTCAGATGCTTTTGTCTCCAACTGAAGTTTTCACTGTGGAGGACGTTGGAAGAAAAATCACGGATGACGCAGACTACGAGGAGGTTGTGTTAAAGCATTCCACTCTTACCAGTAGACACAACTGTTACATTATTTCAAGGTAAGATGTACTTATTTCAATATGAATTGTGGATGTTGGAACTGTGGAATATCTAGTAGTTGTTTTTTTTCTTCCACTTAATGTGTTTGTAGTCTTCAGGATTGTTCCTAAAAATTCTCAGGGTTAAAATCTTCAGTTGTGATGTAAACATAGTGTTAAGAGAGTGAAAAACAAAATTCTAAAAATGGCAAAAAAAAATCTATTGTGAGTGTGGTTTGTTTGCCTCTAATTCTCATATAGTAGACAGCCTTAAAGTGGCTTCCAGAAAATGCACTGTCTTCATGAGGGGCCTCTTTATGCAAGCATGAAACCGTATTAGTGCACATAAATGTTTGTTTGTTTTTTTGCAGAAAAGTCCATATAAAAAATTAAAATTTAATCTATTTTTTTTTACCTTCACAGGGCTGAAGCTGTCACCTCTGCTCACATGCTTGTTCCTCTGATCATGGTCTACTCCCTTTTTTCTGTAACACTTTAAAAAGAAATGCTGATTCAGTGATTATGTAATCAGCTGCTGAAAAGTAATTCTATAGTTTCTCTGCCCTTAGTTTAATTTTTGCCTGGTTGCTTCTGTTTTTTAAATATAACTGAGATGAAAATTGTTTAATTAAAGGGTGTTTTATGATGCACAATCTTTAAGGTTAAAATGAGCCAATGCTTTGACTGCGTGTATTTTTGCTTTTGCTGCATTTGTATTACCTGTTTGGCCCTGAAGTTCAGATCACACCAGCAAATCACCAACTACAAAAACAAATTAAAGATCTCATCGACAAGATCAAAAGTAAAATAAAAAACATTCTATTTTAAAAATCAAAGCTAAACTTCAGAAACCAAAACACAATTCCAAAAAAATTAAATGAAATAAAATAGAAACATTTTAGAAGACAAAAGTAATTCTCAGAACTCAAAATGAAATGTTAAAAAACAAAATACAATACTGGGACATGTTTGGATGATGATGTTTGTCCTTTCTGTTGACCAAAAGTTACTGGATATGCTCCATACTAATCATAAACCTGTAAGTATGCAGATCATCATGATCATCATCTAATCAGTGATGTCCTAAAGTCCTACCTTTTCGGTTTCTTATTTAAGAATTAATGTCAAATCCATTCACATTTTAGTTTCCTAAAGTTCAACCCACTCTTGTTTTTCCACATCCAAATAACCCAAAGGGAACATTATTAGAACATTCTACAACACCGTATGGTCACAAATCTTTGCTAAATTCAAAGTGTTTCCACAAATCGGACTGTAATGATGCCTTAATTATTCTTTGCTGTCATCACGTGTGTTGTCCGCTCTGAAGACAGTTTAGTATAACATTTTTACGTTATAATAAACTGAATTTATGTCTCAATCCAAATGGAATATAACAAGGCTGATTAGCATCGCCTTGTTTCATTTTGAAACAATTTCAAAATGTTATAGGTCAATTTGATTTGAATCAATTGCCTCAGACACATCAATCCGGTTGGATCATAGGAACTTTTTTTACTTTTTTTAAAAATATTTTTGTTTTCTTAACCCTTGTGCTATCCTATTGGGTCAAGATGACCATTGACGTGTTCTCCCTACCATGACAAAGGTGTACATGTTGTCCATGGACACCAGTGAAGATCACAAATCATTGAAGAAAAAAGGTTCAGAGCACTGTCTAGTGGGTCTAGATGACCCAACTCCCAATGTTAAAGGGCCTAGGATAGCACAAGGGTTAAACCTTTTATTTTATTTAGTTTCTTTTACTTTTTCCTTTTGAATTGCGACAATCTGTTATACGTTTTCACATAGATTTGCTATTGTGATTTGCACTTCGGGGTCACCATAGTTAACCACAAGAGTCAGTTTGTTTATGAGGAAGGTTGCTGGAAGTAAATTCATGCTGAGAAGTTGAAAATATTAAAACGTGAGCAGTCACTACAGGGTTTTACAGGTGCTCTCTTCTTGCTTGTGAAGATAGAGATCAAGTAGAACTTTTTAAAGTTGTTCAGTTTACTAAACTCAGGATGTTTTTGAATTATCCATCTAAAAAAACTATGTCTTTTTACAGAAATAACAACAGTTTTAGAACATTGTAAATATGTAAGTTCACATGTTTTCTGGGGGTTAGCAGAAATAAGTGAGGCAATGCCGCATCTCTAGTTTTTCGTTAGCATGCAGCCTCCCATTTATCAGTATATAATATCACAACAATTTGTATTAAAAACTGCTGATGCGATGTGCCACACTAAAATTAAACAATATCTCATTTAATTGCTTCGGTGCCTTCCGTCCGTGAAACCAGGGTTCGAATCCGGGCTGCTCCCTTCTCTACCTCTGTGCCGGTCCCAAGCCCGGTCGCTTTGAGAGGGTTGCGTCAGGAAGGGCATCCGGCGTAAAACACATTGCCAAGTTTACCATGCGACTTGTTCGCTGTGGCAACCCCTGATGGGAAAAGCCGAAAGAGAAAGAAGATCTCATTTAATTGCTTCTTTTGTTTTTACATATTGAAAGCAAATCTATGATGCCATCAACAAACACAGGCTACTTTGGGCTTCAAACAGAACGTCACAATTTGTTTTGTTTTTTTACAGAGATGATTTGAGCTGCCATTTCACACATATCTGTTGTCCTGGTAAAAACATCAAATGCTTTGCTTTGACTCACTTTAATCAGATAAACAGATTTTTCAATATTAGCATGATCCAGCTGACAGTAATTATGTACAAGAGCACTTCAAAATGGTTCAAATGCACATATATAATTAAAAACTAATTAATCCCACAGGCGTGTTGTTGTCTATACAGAAAAAGGAGCAATTCTGATCGTTTTACTTTTTTAGACAAAAAAAGCAAAATTGAAGAGATTTAACTTTTAAAAATTACTTTTAGTATGTTTGATCTTAAACTTTCAAAAGCTTTGGCCTGTTGACTTTAACACATTTATCTAAACAGAAGATTTCTGACATCCATATTACAAATTTAAATATGGATAAAAATAAAAACATATGTAATGACTTTCAAGAGTTAACTGGTATTGCAGGACATTTTTGGCACTTTCAGTTAACTTAATTTACAGATTTTTTTCTAAGGTGCCACAGACATCCAGATTACAAAGCATATAATTAAAGCATACATTCACACCACCTGTAGTTCTCATCAATTGTTTTATCACAGGATGTGAAATAAATGCAAAACACAATATCATCTTTTATATTAATGGTTAAAATATTCATCCATCCATTTTCGTAACCCGCTATATCTGTTTTTGGGGTCACAGGGTCACCGGAGTCTGTTCCTGCTACGGATGGGCGAAGGTGTGGTACACCCTGGACAGGTCGTCAGTCTGTTGCAGGGCACACTCACACATGCGAACCTAGGGACACTTTATAGTAACCAATAAACCCAGGAAGCATGTTTTTAGATACTGGGAGGAAGCAAGAGTAGCTGGAGAAAACCCACACATGCACAGGGAGAACATGCAAACTCTACACAGATAGGAGCTTCTCACTGTGAGGCAAGAACAAAAGCACCATCATGCAGTCCATTATTCATATTTGGCTATTGAAAATGTAACCTTTAATATTTGCTTATTTGCTTCATTTTCATTTTTTACATCTTTCTTTTCCTCCAGCTTTCCTATATTTTTTTTACCACCAGGATAAAGCGTAGTTGTTTATTGTCTACACAGTGCAACATTTTTTTAAAGATAGCAACCAATCCTCTGGTCCTTTGCTTGTCTCATTCCATCAGTTCACACATCTACAGTACAGAAAATTTGAACCAGAAGAAGTATCTTTTTAAATACTTACCCTATTTTTCAACTGATTAGCTTATTTTAAGAGAAAAATATAAAGAAAAACAAAAGAAGTCTTTAGCTGTTTGTGGTGAGCATATGATAGCAATGTTAAAAGCAAGGCCACCAATTTTAGAAAAAAAAAGAGTAATTTTTATCTATGAAATAACACTTTTAGGAACCTCAAAAAAACAAAATACTTGTTTATTTAAAACTAATTTAATGATTCTTTACAGAGAATTATTATTAGGATTCTTAGGCAGGTGTAGCAGCCTTTATTACTACTACTTCTGCTTTTATCACTAAACCTCTGTACTTCAATTGCCCGTGTGACTTCCATCACTGCAACTTTCCCAAAGGGCCAAAACAGGAACACAATTTCCTCAACAAGGAATAGTTTCTGTTTGACTCAGAGTCCATTTTTTTTAAAATAAAGTCAAATTCCAACAGAGCAGGGAAGAAAACATGATGGTGATCTGCATTACTGGCAAAAACTTGAAAGTTTAACTGTTTTTATTGAAGTGCTGGGATTTCATTTTTGACCTGTTTCCACGGGAACAAAAGCTCTTGCTTTTGCTCAGGATGCTTGTGTCGACTCGAGAGATGCTACTCTGGTGACACGGTCGGAGTCTCCTGCTCTGCAGCTCCAGCTCATCGTAGCTCAACACCCGCACACAGGGACAGCACCGGAAAACCTGCTTGAAGCCCGCCCGAAATCTGCAGCCAGACAACAGCGTAAGCGTGCTGCAAATCAACATGATCGTGACACGGAGTGTTTTACCGCTTACCTGCTGTTGAGGCAGCAGTAGATGATGGGGTTGTACATGGTGGAGCTCATTGCCAGCCACATCACCGACAGGTAAACCTGCTGGATGTACTTCCACTTGCTCAGACGCTTGTTGATGCCGGTCACAATGAAGTAGATGTGGTAGGGCAGCCAGCAGAGGGCAAAGGTCACCACCACGATGATCATCATTTTCACAACCTTCGGGAGAAAACAGGAAGTGATAACCATAGGTCAAAACAAACTTTAAAATCTGTCAGAGGAAAGGACAAGTGATGAATCATGCAACTTATCTACTTACATCCTTTTTATTTATGTAAAGAAGGTCTGTTTTACCAAAGATGCTCCATGATTGGCCTGGTGATTGCTGCCATTTAGCAATTAAATCAATTGTTTGGTTATGAAAAACAGCCTTAATTGACTATTGGTTTAAATTGAACAAAGTTGGAGAAGTTTCTTCTATTAATAAACTCTACATGATTTTATTTAAAAAAACATTGTTTCCCACCAATATTCAAGGAACCGTTTTAAAGGAAAACAGGGATTTGAAATAGCGGAATCTATACAGGATTTAGCAACCCAATTTGATCCAAAAAAATTCAGAACCTTTATAAATTATGCATGAGAAACATGGTGTTGGTGCTCTTTTAAGTTGTTCAAACACTTATTTTGACCAGGATTTAATCACAGTCCTTATCTTTGCATGTCTTTTGACCCTTTTCCTGTAGTCACATCTAATGTTGCTGTTTAATGTGTCAACACTGGCTGGTGTGAGAGGACAGGGAAAGGTCAGTGATGACGCACCAGAACCAGAAGGGTCCGAGTGAGACACATGACAGACCGTGACAGAAATCATCAGTGTGTAACAGCACAGGAGACTGAATTGGAGCAGACTAGCAGCAGATGCTAATCTCTAACACAGACAGGAGAGTGATCTTTTCTCATCTACTTCCTGGATGCTATTTGAGGGTCTAATATTATGTCACAGCTTTATTTTTAGACTTATATTTGGTTTTCTGGTTTCAATTCTCTGCCTTTTTCCCAATCAGAATTTCTGTTTTAATTGTTAAAAATAATTGTGTCGGTTGTTGTCGCCACGTATCATTTTTGTTTTCCTATTCTCCCACAGCTTGACGTTTACTTTGTCCCGTTTTCCATTTAGTTTGCATAATTAGCAAAGCTGTTCTGGTTTTGAAGACATTTTGTAAATTCAAAATGTTTATCAGTGGGGAAGATGTGCTTCTTTTTTTGTGTCCTCTCAACCCTGTATCTTCCCCTGCAGCCTTTGCAATGTTTATCAATGAACTCTATTCTGTGGCATTAATCCCCGGGCTGTCTACATAGATGCTCATCATCCTCGCTGTAATTTCCGTAATCCATGTTCTGCTGTTGTAAGCTGCTGCTGATGACGGCTACATTTTTTCATGGGTCTGAAAGCAATGTTTTCAAATACATGAAAAGGCATCTTTATGCAGCTATCAGTAACTTTACTGGAGCAATGAAACTTTGAGAATAAGACAAACTTTAGGTATTGTTACACAGTGTGAGAATTGCTATGCAAACAGAATAAAACTTAGTGTACACAGTTTTGTCAAAAATAGTAGTAGGCCTGAACCATTCAGCACATGAAGAAGTCTTCTTTCTAATGCACGCCTCAAACAACCCAACAACCTTTTGTTACCATGGGAAGCAAATATCTCCCTTGGCGTCAATCAGTCTGCTTTTAGGAGAGGACGTTCCATGGATTTCCTTTTCCTCCCTGTTGAGAATCTTTTCACAAAGCTAAACCTGCAGGGCAATCTCTGTTTTAATCCTGCTTGATCTTTTTATGGCCATTTCACTTTATGAAGTGGACATATTCAGTACTGTTTTAGACTCAAATCCTGTCCGTTCAAACTTTTAAAGTATTCAAGCAGGAGGGAGAACCCAGCTCTCTCCACTATTGTTCCAGTATCTTTCCTGTTTACTGTTCCATACAGTTCAGCTTCACTATTAACTGAGATTTTTAAATGATTCACAACAAATTCAGCAAGAGATTTTCAATTTTGACAACCAGACTAACTCGAAAAAAGTCTCCTCTGCTTTCCCAATGAAGATTTGCCCTCTAAAGCATCAGGTGGATCTCATCCTTCCTTTTTTCTGATCAACTTATTTCCCAGTGGAGTCACACATTTTTTGTCTCTTTGATTACTGCAGTTCATTTCTAACAGCAGAATCAGTTTGCAGAATCCAGCCTCCACAGATTATCAAAAATGTTGTTGTTGTTTTTTAATCAGCTCAAAAGGACTCAACTCTTCACTGTTTCAGATTTTCCTGTGGCTGCCAGCATCAAATTCTAAACCCTGACATTTGATTTGCTCAAAGAATGGTCATCTCAAAAAAAGCATCTGGTGAGTTACTATATGTGATGCAAATACAATTAGGCTAAGCATTTTATTGACACATTTTGATTCTGCAGAGTTTTTGTGAAGCACCATGTTTTTAGGTACAGCTTTGAGTGAAGTGAAGTTTGTTTGCTTAAAACTTCACAGATTTCATGTTTTGTAAAAAATAAATTGAAGAATTTAGCCCAAATGGCTCAAAAGTGTTATTGTTTACAGAGAAATAATTTTATTTTATTTTTACCTTTCTTTTGGCCCTGAGTTGTCCAAGATAGTTTTCAGATGAGTCTCCAGGAATCTTGCTTCCCCACAGCGACACCCCAACAACGGTGTATGTGATGCCCATCACTGCTAAAGGCAACACATAGACCAGGACTGTAACTATGATGTGATACCTGCACAAACGAAGAACCACAATGGAATAAGACACAAAGTTGTTAGGACTTAAGTAATGATGTTTTTGTTGATAATAATTATTGAAATATTTTGCCATTTTGTCCTAATACAGTGTATAACTACATAAAGGGGTCGTCTGCCATCCGGGGCCATGCCACATAGCAGAAGGTCCGGCTGGGTAATGTGCGGGTGGTGGAGAAGTAGCAGAGAGGAAAAGCCAGAACCACAGCCAGGCTCCAGATACAAAAGATGACTCCAACAGTGGCTTTTGCAGACAGACGAAGCTTCAAAGGATGGATGATGGCCATGTATCTACAAGCAGACGGTCACAACGCACAAATCTATTAAATGTAGTCGACTAAAGCTTGCACCGCATTTGAACCACCTGAGGATCATCCGACAGCAGTTTCTACTAGCAGGTTTTGTATAAATCTTTCAGGACTGTTTGTCTTGAACCTCTTCTCCCATGCATAATTTCATCCATATCCCTCTCAAATGCATTTATTTTTTATTCATCTGCCCAAATTCTCTCTTTTTTCCATTCTTTCTCTTTTACATCCTTAAAGACATACTCCGATCATCTTTTGATCTATTTTAAAAGTGTTCCCAGTGCTTTAAAAAAATTATGATTATACAGTTTAAAGCCAAAATAAAAAAAACGTGTAGTTTCTAGGACATAGCTTCTGCAGAGCTGCAGGAGTTCATTAGAAATTCATGTCTGAATTGTGGCATGGAGTAAGCCTTCACCCCTTCCCATCATTCACATTTTGACACTCTCCAGCTAGCTTACAGCCCCTGTCAAACTTAACTTTACCAATGCAACAGAAATTATGAGCAATTTTGGAGCTATCCAGCCGTAGAGTTTTAAGCCAGACAAGGAAAACGAAGATGTCGGTAGATCTATTTGTCTGGAAGTGTATGAATCGGAATGGAGTGGAGCAGGGAGCCTATGGCCCATCCAGTGTATTTTCTAGATCACAAATGGAATCTTTTCAAATGATTTTTTTTTTTTTTTTGCTCATGATTCACAACAAGTTGAATAAAAAATACTCAGCAACACTATTTTGAGCGTAATTTTCTTAATATACATGTATGTCCTTCATCATGATAATGATGTCACAAGAAAACGCTAAAAATGCCAAAAACGCCATGATTTTCCTCTGAATTTTGTCTGGGGGCTGTAGTCTGAGCAAAATCATCACATCGACTGTTTACCATCCATTTCAAAATTCAGACAGCCTCTTCTTATCATCTGCAATAAAATCAAACAACCCTTCAAATATGGGGAAAACACAAACTTGATTTTTTTTCTTTTTGCAATACAGAGTGGAAAAAAACATGAATTTGTAGAGACAAAAGGGTTAAAGGTAAACATGGTAACTGATGGTTTAAAAACCTTTTTTAACCATATGACATGTATATTCATATATTCAGGGGTAAAGAGTCTGAGTACGTCATTGTTTTGCAAATAAATAGTGATTTGCAAATATGTCTAGGCATAATACATTTTTTTAGACGAAGTATTGCAAGACCATTCAAAGACCGTAACAAAGTCAGCGGTTTGGCCTAAAACACTTTTCAAAGGACTGGATTTAGAGAAAAAATGAGAAACGCTTACAATTGGATCTTCCAACTGAAGCAAAAGTGTTCTTTTTTCCCTTCCCCCCCCCCCTTTTTTTGCTGGGTCAAATGGATATTTAGCATATAAAATGTATTTCATGCAGTCATACCTGTCGATGGCTATGGCCGTCATGGAGTAGATGCTTGCAAACACAGCAGCAACAGGGAAGAAGTTGTGAAACTTGCAGTAGACCTCTCCAAAGTACCACTGTCCGTGCGCCGCGTATATGAAGTTGATGAGGGTGTTGAACGCGGCCATGGACGCATCCGCAAAAGCCAAGTTCAGCAGGAAGTAGTTGGTGACAGTTCTCATGCGCTTGTGCGCCAGAATAATCCAAATGACGATCAAGTTTCCGAAAACGGCCACCGCTAGGACGGCGATGTAAGCCAGCGACCACAGCGCGATGCGCCACGCCGGCTGCACGAATTGGTTGGCCAGGACTCTGGTGGTGTTCGATCCATCTCGTTCAGAGCCCATAGCACAAATGCCCTCCGTGGGGTCAGTTTCAGCCCGCTGTTGGCATGCAGACAGATGAGCTCGCTTCCTGCGATGGGTGATGACCCGCGCTGATGCGGACAGAGTGGTCCTGATGCTGAGCAGCGCGCGGCCGGCGTCTTCCAGAGAGACACAATGAATGTTAGGGTGAGATCAGGTCAGACTCATTCAGGGAGCGGGGGGGGGGGGGGGGGGGCAGACCAAAACAACAGATGACTCAACCTGAGGACCGCCCTATGATCAATTCTTCTGTCTTTTACCCCTATTTTAAGCAGCTACAAAGGTTTAAATCTCTGCTGGAGGTGTAAGAGACCTGCCAGGGTTTGATACCCTTAATCCCTAATAGCTTTTCTATCAAAGGAAAAAGTCATTTATGAGGGTTTTACAATTATTCGTGTAAGAATAATCCCACTGTAAATTCCACGAGGTGTTGCACATGATGTAAATCCTCGGTTTGTTTGCCTCTGGAGTTTTTGAACAGAAGCCCATAAATCCATGACTTTTCTTAATTGAAGATTTCTAAAAGTACCTGTAATATTCCCCTTCATCGTTGTTTTCTGAAAGAGGTTTTGGGTAATGAAACCAGACTGAGATTTTTTTTTTGCTGATAATACCTGCTCTTGATTCATTTCATAAGTCTGATGAACGATGTTGTATCAGAACAAGTGGTCTCACAGAAGTCCTCTCTTTGAATTCAGCATCACAGTTTTGGAAATTAAACTCAAATAACATATTTTGTCACAAATCTGGAGTTTTCTTCTGCCCTGGGAATTTGAATTAAAGTAACAAATACTAATTTGTATAGTGCTGCTATACACGACTTACTAGAGCACGTGTCAAACTCAAGGCCTGGGTGCCAAATGTGGCCCGCCGTATCATTTTATGTGGCCTGCGAGAGCATCAAAGCTTTTAATTACTTAAAATAAAATAAAAATTCAGTGGATTACATATTATTTATGTGTAGCTGCTGTAATTATTTGATGTTTGCAGGTCTTATGTGTATATGCAGACAGATTGTTGTCATCAAACCATCAGTTAGATGCAAGGCTGTGTGCAGCCTTTTTTTGTAAAATGTTACACATGTAACACATGTTCTTTGTAGCTCAGCTTTATGTTATTTTTCTTTTTTCACAGCTTGATCCTTCATTAAGGGAGTCATGTGGGTTTTATAAGCGGACACAATTTAAAAGGATTTATTCTAGAGTAACAAGCAAATATATGTTTTCTATGCTTTAATTGTTTCCAGCTGTAATTGTCACTTTAAAAAGTTATAATAAATAATGAGTTATTTAACATTAGGGAGTAGTTAAATTTATTTTTCATTACATTTAGTTATATGTAAAATCTATATCTGCCCCTTTGAGGACAGCCCCTATGATGATGTGGCCCCCAGTAAAAATGAGTTTGACTCCCCTGTTTTAGAGGGTCCAAAGGTTCAGAAGGCTGAGCCCACTCAACAAGCACAAAGACAAAGAAAAGGGGTGAGAAAAACAGCTTTTAAAAGTCAAACTAAAATATAAATATGGTAAAAATTCATCAACACCACAGGGCAAGAGAATACAAAATGTACAAAACAACTGCCAAATAATGCAACACGAAATATTTATATCCGGAATACAAAAATTACCGCAAATAACAGAAGTTAAATAAAGTAAACAGTAAACAGTAAACAAAACAGCAACAGAATGTGAAAAAAACTCCCAAACATACAAAGAAGCAGCTACGGGTGTATCAATTTAAAATAGCAAAACAGATGAGAAGCAAAATAAAGTATGCATGAAATTTAGCAACAAAGTTCAGACAAAAACTGGAAACAAAGCCAAATATGTCAAGAGAAAATTTTATGCAAGTAAAATGTGTCACCTATTCCCTTTCAGAAAATCATTTAAGTGTGCGAGAGATTTACCTTTTCTTCACAGCTAAAACATTTATGTAAGAAATCCAAAAAGGTGCCAAATGGTTTTAAGATGAAAATACTGAAAAACAAACAAATGAACAGGATAGGAACAAAATGCAGAATTGTTTTCTACGAGGATTGAAAAGTTTTTACAAATCTGAACCCTTCAGCCCGTTGCTCTTAGTCACAGAGGGCTGTTCAACTTCCAGCTAGAGAAGTTGCTAAGTTGAAACATACCAATTACAGTTCTTTGCTCCATGATTTCATTTTGGGTCATTGTTGCTCCATTTTCACAGCAACTGACCAAAAGACCCAATAATTTACATTCTTTCAAGGTAAAAAAAAAGTTTGCTTTACAGAAAAAATGATTTTCAACCATGCACTGGATCTCACTGACAGTAATATTCAATGAGTTTGCAGAGTTGGTTTTTATGTTGTTTTGCTCCCAGTAATGCAAATGAACACTTCAGCAGTCTGAAGTCACATATTCCATGGTATAAAAACCCTATTTTTGTATTACTTTATTCACGTTTCATGTTTTAGTTCAACCTTCAAAGAGGAGATGGTTGGTCATTCTCTTTGGAGAACACCTCCCGCTGTGAAAAACCCTTCAAAAGGTCATATAGTTTGTTTTCTGTCAGTTAAACAGATTACCCAGAGGCCACTTCTTCTGGGCCCCTCCCCTAATCAAATGTCACTTTATGAAAGCTGCTTTAGAAAAGCGTCCGGTCCTACATATTAAAAAGGTCACTCTCTGTTAAGGAACAGCCAACAACATCATTAGCTGCATTCAAAATAATTCCCCACAATTACATGTGAATAATTCAGGCATTACAAAAAGGAAAACAGATGGGTGTGTCACTGTGTCTGGTGCGAGAGATGTGAGTGATGTCTGTTTCATATGCCTGTATAATCCTGCAGTTTTTTTGGACATCAGTCCTTCAAAAAATAATTAAAACTGGTGGACAGAGAAACATTTGGGAAGGCGCCTTGGGATTGACATGATGACCAGCCTCTGACGCCTTAATTGGCCACATAAGCCTTTTGTGTCGCTAAAAAACTTTTAAGGTTAAATTAAAATGGAAAGCTCTAACATTGCTCACCATTTTTGTTGCACAGGTAATCTTAGGTTTGGGTGTCAGGGGCTGTAAGTTAGTTGGAGAAAGTGTAAATAGATGGATGATGGGAAATAAAGGGAGGCTTGTTTCATGCTAACAGTCCCGCCCCGACTTAAAAGCAAATTTCTGAGGAAGTACTGTCTTTATGCAGAAACTATGTCCTAGAAAAGGACACAGGTTTTTCAAATTTTGGCTTAAAACAGCCTGATCATAGTTAAAAGACCAGTGGGAATGCTTTAAGAGATGATTGGAGTGGATCTTTAAGGATAAAAAGCTTGCCTGAAAACAAAGATGTGCAAAGGAAATTGAGCTGTGGCACTTTTTTTTTCTAAGTAATCAAATATGGTTTTAAGAATCTGTGACATTCATACGCATATTGAATTTGCTTGCCTTCTTGTTACATGGGGGCAACACTGACTGGGTTTAACCTAATTATTAAATCCTAAATTTACCTAATTGAGCTGAAGTGGTAAAGGAAGAAGAGAATGAATGTGTGACAGAAAGCAGCTTATTATCCAGTAATAACTCCAATAGGATTACATGTCTAAATAAAGCATGAGACTTCTGCCTGCTGGGAAAGTGACAGAGCGTGGAGGAGTTGTCAGAGGCCGAAACGTCTGATGATTCAAGGTACTCTTTTCTTCTATATTGTATTAGAAACACAATTTGGTCAAAATGATCAGCTAGGACAAAGTAAGATAAATATTTTTGAATTGAATAATTAATTCATATTCGTATTTTCATGCATTTGTCAGTCATTTACAGACAATGCATGTCTTATGAAGACTTTCAAAAGCTGTTTCAGCTTTATTGTGAAAGGTCAAAAGCCAACTTCAAAAAACTCAATAAATAAATAAATTAATAATTTAGAGTATCATGCCAACAAATATGTTGCGCTATTGAAATATCAAAAGAAGTCCCCCACAGGAAAACATTTTCAGTCTTTATGTCCAAAAGCGAGTTTTTCCTGTTTCCTCAGAGTTTCTTCACAGTCTGGAGCATTTAGAGTGGCTCCTGCTGGTGAGTTACAACACAACTAACCCAAGTTTCTGTTGCGTCATATTCTTTGAAATTTGATCTGTTTAAAGGGGTGTAAGAACCGTGACAGGAAGGAGAAGAACACACAGGGATAAAGTCTCTGTAACTGTAATTACAGCTTGTTACGCTTGTCTAAACAAAAGGTTATCCCATTCAGGAAGACCAAGACAGCTTTCCTGAAGTTCCCTCTGTTCACAGGTAGTGTGACGTGACACATGACTCTCCCCTCAAAGGTTAAAGGTTGTTGAAGTTATGTGAACAACAAACAAGTCTATGTCCCGACAGAGAGGTAAGGAGGTTTTTTTTTTTTTTAAATTGTTTGGTAGCTGTTTTTGTATATTTATTCCTTGTGTTTTTCTTTGAAATTGTGTCACTTCAATGAAAATGAACTCCAGAGACAGTATTTGTGAACCACATCTGCTGTACACAGCAGCTTACAGAGTTTGACCTAAATGTTTCTTCGCTTTTAAATGGATCCATGGCTACAACTAGCATTAACTTGTTTTCAAGCACATATCGCTATTTTTCTATCACCTTTTAAACCATGATTAGAAATTCACTTATTCTCATTGAATATTTTAGATTGATCGATTATTGATTCGATTTTTTTCTGTCACAATAAAAATAGTCAAAATGAGCAGGTGTTCTAGTCAAATTGTTTTTTTTTATCCATATATACAAAATACATTTTCAAAATACTTCATCTGTGACAGTGACTACATTTCTCCCAACAGTCTGGGTCTGTGGCAGCAGATGTGCAGAAAACTCCCCTGTGGTTTGACTTTCACAAAACAAGACAGAAACATCAAATGTGGCTCTTCTGTTACAGACAAGAACACCTTGTTTTGGCTTCTATTGTCCTGTTTTTCAAAATCACAGAGACCTTCAAATTATTTCAGACGTTTCACAAGCTTTTTAAAAACAATTATTTCAGTTAGTGTCAGGGAGATTAAAAAACAGGGGCCTTGATGGCTCCTTCAAGCAAACTGATGAACACAACTAAACTTAGTTGACCTTTAATTTTAGGAGAAAATAAGATTGAAACCACGACTAATGACTGAATGAATAAAACCAAATAAAGTAGTTATAAGTTCACGGCACAACAATCACAGCAGTGTCCTCAATCTGTAAATGCTTTATGTCAGAAACACTGGGTTGACTGTGCTTTTCCCTTTTTTTGTTGGATTCTTATCCGTCTTTCATGCATGTTATTGCATTTTATAATTTCATCCTTTTTTTCTTACAGTTTTTCTTAAATGCTAAAACACATTACACAAACGTGTCCTCCATGTTCCCCGATGTCTAAACACAACACCCTTTTCTAAAGCTACACAAACACAACCATACCTTCTCACTTCAAAACTCAAACTTTCACAGCAAACGAGTAGCTCAAAGCTTTCAAAAACATAAACACTATACACATCTTTGCACACTACAGCAAAACAATTGAAAACACAATGCTCAATTCATGACGTTTTCAACAACTGTCAATGCATATTTTTAGAAACTTTATAGTAATGGGTGTTCTTAGATCTCTGCAGAGGATTAGGCATTAAGATTTGTGAGTTTCATATGAAAAGTATAAATCTATAGTCAATTCTGCATGTACACTATTGTAACACATCTCAGTGCAAAAACAGAATCTTCTGCACACAACAGTACTCTTGAAAACATGATCAGAGTGTGAAGTGATTTTATTTACTTTATTCACATCACAATCTTTGTGTGGTATGTCGCTGAGCTGCATCAGGCCACATCACGTCATCCACATCCCAGGCTATAATGCCTATTGCCAGGCACTGCTGGAAAAACGCCCTGGAATGGCGAATCCATCCTTGGTAGGCCTGCACTGGGATGTCAACACAGGGCAACTCCATTGCCCTTAGGAGGTTCTCTTTAGTGTTTGGGTGTCTGTCATAAACCTTCCATCTCTACGATGAGAAGAACTCCTCTATAGGGTTCAGGAAAGGGGAGTAGGGTGGCTGACAGACGTTGAAAAAGTGGTTATTGTTGGTGGTAAACCACTCTGATTTGGTTTGTTCTGTAGAAGCACTCTTCCAAACCCATGGCCTCACAAATAGTAATCCCCCCACCCCACCCCCCATTAGCCAGGAACCTGGAACCTGGACGCGATGGCCATGAGGTCTGGCCATCGCGTCCAACTGTAATATCCCCTGTGAAAATGTGAAAGTGCACAGGTGTTCAGACCAACAGTCAATCAGGTAGCACAGTATTGTCCAGAACTAAAATAGGCCACTGAGCAAAACAGTATCTCCACTGACTGTACTGTGAACATAGATGTAAACTTGCACATACTCCTTATGTAGGTCTGTGTGTCGCGCAGAGTTGCACTCAAAGGGAACCCTATAAACCTGTTTCATCCGCATCTTTTGGTGCCGCAGAACTCGGTCTATTGTGGAGTTTGACATCATCAGTGCTCTCAAAGTTGACATTATCGGCAATGACCTTGTGTCTGATCTCCTGGAGTGGTTGTTCTCACGAACCATATCCACAATGAGGGTTTCTTGTGCCACTGTAAAAATGGCAACCCTACCACCTCAATGTGGGATTCTTTCAACTCTAAGCAAAGGAACGTGTTGTCAATTGACATGTTTTACAATACAGTAAAAACTGATTTGAAACCAATTGACTACTTTCAACGCTTGTAGAATTGCATTGTGACAAAGAAAGCAATAGAGTTCAATACCTGTTGTGTTGTCTGAATGCCCTGATAATTGTGGCAACAGCTTGGACGGACTCTTAGTCCTGCTTCAGCCATTGTCATGGCATGGACAATGACATGGTCAATGACTCTTGCTCGCATCTCGTCTGTAACGATGGTGTGAAGTTGTTTTGCTCTCCCTCCTTGACGTCTTACTCTCCCTTGTTGGCCTGCTCCTCTTCCTCCTCTGATTTGAAGTGCTCTTCCTCATTGGTTTGCTCCTCTTCTTTCATGACCAGCTCTTCTCCTTCTTCTGACTCAACTTCCTATTCCCCTGACTCTGCCTTCATCCGTTGTGTTTGTTTGGAATCTTCAGCAAACTGAGCTCTCTGAACTTGATTTTATACATGTGCTCACAGCATTAGCAACAATTGTCTTCAATTTTGAGTTGTTTGTAATGAATGACGCTAGGTACGTTTATTGTGTTCAACTGCTGCTGACTGCGTGGCAAGCATTTTGCATCACGTGAGCTTTCATTTGAGAATATGAGCAGAGTCCTTTTGCAACTTGTGTTTTAGCAAAGAACAATGAATTAAGATTTATGAGAATGGAGGATTGTGTTTTGTGAAGTGTGTCGTCATGTGAAATGTGTTTCTGATATTGGAAAATGATAGCTAGATTTAGTAAATGTGTTTAGAGAACTGGTCATTTGGTTTAGGGGACTGGCTTTTGGGTTTTAGCATTTGAGAAAAACTGGAAATTTTAATTTTCTTGTAAAGCACCCTGGTACTGGTAGGGAGATGTAAAGTGCTATATAAACATTCATTCAATCATAATGTGGTCAAGAATTTGCAGAAATCACCTCTTAAATAGTCAACACTCGACAAAACCATTACAAACAAATGGTAGCTCATAAGGAGGTGTTGGATTTTCAGTTTTACGTGACATGACTTGTTAAAAGAAAATCCTTTCTCCTGGACATCCTTAACCTGTCCAAATAGCCAGTAACCTATTATAGTGGAATGGTTTACTTATTGTCATCTCTGGACCTATGAACTTTCCAGCCCATTTTTCAGGTCAGAGTCTAAACTTCTGAGGTTTATGTGCTTCTCCACAGCTCACTTCCTAATAATTTGTCTTCCTGCACACAGATGGAGCATGCGTCTTTCCCTCCGTTGTCCAAGGTTGCCATCTGTGGTGGCACCCATGGTAATGAGATGACTGGCGTGTACATTGTAAGAGAAATGCAGAAGAAAAAAGAGAATGCTGCCAGATCTTTCTCCATAACACCTGTCCTCACGAATCCTCGAGCTGTGGACGTTTGCAGAAGATATGCAGACATGGATCTCAATCGCTGCTTCACTGATGCCTTACTCAGGTAAAAACTGTTTATTTAAGTAGAAACTACAGTCAACACAAGCTAAAGTAATGATAAGAATATCCTTTTTGAGTGACATGCATTCTAAAGCAGTAAAGTAGGATTTTGTTTGGTCTCCAGTTCGCCTGTGACAAACTCAATGCCCTATGAACTGAGGCGAGCACAAGAGCTGAATACTCAGCTAGGACCCAAAGGAGGCAAAGAGGCTGTGGATCTGCTGGTAGATCTTCACAACACAACTGCCAACATGGGGCTGTGCCTCATCTTCTACTCTCTAGACTGGCTAACCCTGCACATATTAAAATACATCCAGGTACAAACTCTCATCATTTAAATTTGGCAACTTCTACAATAATTATGACACCAATGTTTGATATGACAAATGAAGCTGCAACAAATTAACTGGTATTTCCAGCTATCTACATGGAACCTGATAAATATCCAAATAAACAATTATTAATATGAATGAAACCATGAAAGGATAAAAAAAAATTACTGGCAGAGGTGGAGCTAGAGGGGGCAAAGGGGAGCTGTAAGAAATCATCAGTACAAGCTTCTTTAAGCATTGCAATAATAACAAAAACAGTCCTCTTAAAATGTTATATATTAATAACAATAATGAATCCTTTTGAAATTTGTATTTTTGATACTTTAATTTCATTTCCACTCTGCTGTTCTCATTTGCCACCATTCCAAGGTTTTCTGACCCCCCCAATAAAAATGTTCTGTAGAACCACAAGTATGAAAAGGTTTCAAAAGACTTGTGATGTCCTTTTTATTTTATTTCAATAACAAATATTAATATACTGTCATACTAGGCTCGCCAAATCACAGAAAAATAATTCAAAAAGTAGATTTCTTCATTGGAGAGGCCCATACAACGGTTTAGCAGTTCATAAAGAGCCATGTAAGTCACACATTTTACCGACTATTTGTGAAGTTTCTGTCATCCCGAAGTGTTGATAGTATATTTTTAATAACTTGCTTTCTGCTCGGTAAGGGTTAGCTGCAGTAACTATGGTGGGTGGCTAACCTCATCCCGACCTACCAACTACTCAGCGTTGTCAGCTGTGCAAATAAGCTTTCCAAGATTTGTAAAAACAAGTAAAAAACTTTTTTTTTTTTTTTTGCATTTCTTAAAGTCCTGGATGTAGATTTGCATAAGCAGATGTGATAAAAATGAGTTGTTTTTTTTTGTTTTTTTTTCATTTCTTTGCACTAGAATAAGATTTCCTCTGTGCCAGTCAGAGCAATTCAGCTGGATATACCCCTCTCTGATGCTTATTCTCTGGAGGCGGTGGGCAAGCACGGCTTTGGTAACTATTTAAGATATTGACGCACAAGCTTCAATGCCATTTTATTTTCACAATAGATACAATAGACAACAGTTTTTCTTTTTGTTTGCAGCTATAGAGGTCGGCCCTCAGCCCCATGGGGTTCTGAGAGCTGACATCTTTAACGTGGCAAAAAAGGCTGTGGATCTCACTTTGGAGTTCATTCAGGAGTTCAATGCTGGTAAGAAGCTGCCTCTGGTTATCAGTGCTTCACGTCTACATTATGTGCTATTAAAACCATGTTTCATCTTATGTAATCTGCTTTTATGAGTTCTGTATTTCTAGTGACTTGAGGAAAAGAGTAGGGGGTAAACCAATTTTAAGTGCAATTTTTAATATACTAAAGAAGGGTTTTTTGTTTTTTTTAATTATTCTTTTCTCTTTATTGTGAAATTTTTCTTTTTTCTACTTTTTGTTTTCTGTGCTCGGAACCTGGAACAGGACATTACCAAAAAAGAAAAAAATTGTCCCCTAAAGTTAATCATTTGTGGGCTAAAATGATCATTATGCAGGCACAAAGTAGTATTTTGTGCACACAAATGATCATATATTGGGCCAGAATTAGCTAATTTTGTGTGCATAAATATGCCTTTTGTAGTGTTTTGTGGTAACAAATTGGTATTTTGTGTGCACAAATAATATTTTAGTATCTTTTATTCCGACTGTTAATTTGTTACTATCGACACTTTTATGTAAGTATGGATACGTGCTCTTCAAGAATCCGTGAAATACGCTGTGGGGTTCCCCAAGGGTTGATTTTAGGTCTTGCACTTTTTAACTGGTATATGTTGCCTCTTGGAGATCTCATCAGATCAGGTTGACTGTCACAGCTATGCTGATGATACACAGCTTAACAACGCCATGTCTCCTGGTGACCTTCAACCTGTCAACACTTCTTTAAATTGTATTTTATATATAAAGTTGTGGATGGCAGAAAACTTCTTACAGCACAACCAGGACAAAACTGAAATTTGAATCACGGTCGTCCAGCACTGGCATTTTAGTTGTCCCTAAGGGGAGGACCAAAATTTATTGTGAGGCTTCGTTCTACGGTCCTCGCCTCTGGAACAGCCTGCCAGAGAACCTCAGGGCCACCAGAGACTGTTGAGGTTTTTAGGAAGAGGCGAAAGACCCACCTTTTTAATTTTGCTTTTAGCTGATCTTATCTGCTTATTTATTGTATTAGTTTTAGTATATAATATTTTATGTATTTAATCTTGTTCTCAATTTTATGTTTTTATAATCATCTTATTTCTTTAATTTCAGCATCTTATCATAATTTTAGCCTCAGTGTTTCTTGTGGGGATTTTTTCTGAAAGAGCTTGCTAGCTTGGTCAGTGGTTGTTGCCGCGGTTATCACCCTTGCTGGGGCAGCTAAAGTTTAACTTTGACGCCTCATGGCTATAAAGTAGACCCTGTTGCTGTCCTGGTCTGGATGGGCACTGTGGCGGTGTTCCTACGGCCGAGCTGGCTCCTGGTATGAAGAGATTCCCAAATACTGTTTCCTCACAGCAGAGCCAAGCCTTAAAATTCTTTTAGTAGTTACTTTTATTAGTATTCATTGCGTGTGGTGTTATGGGTCATATGTGTTGACGGAGGGTAGGTGGGGCGAAGGGTGGTTTTTTATTGTAATATTGTGTTTTTTTTTTGTTCCAAATGTTAAAGTGCTTCGAGTTATGCAATGTATGAGAAGCGCTTCTTTTTATAAAGTTTGATTTGATAAAATACATAGTTTTGGCGGCTACAAAAAATACAAATTTGTGACAACAAAATATTAATAAATGTAAATGTGTGCCCACAAAATATGCATAAAATGCTAATTTTTGCCCTCAAAATGCTAATTTGAGTTCACACAATATTAATTTTAGCTCAAAAGTTATTTTGAGGGAAGAATTTATTATAAGTTTAATGTAATGTGCAGTGCTCCAAACTATTTACATTTAAATGTTTTTTTTTCATCTTAGTAATAGTAATAAAGGGTTTTTCTTGAAAAGATTTGTGTAAACCTTATTCAGAGAGATGCATCTACAAAAATATTTCATCTCCTTTCTTCCAACAGGACATAGGTTTGAGGGAGGCGAGGTGGAAGCATACACATTTGTAAAAAGCATTGATTATCCAAGAGACTCTTCTGGTGAAATAACTGCTGCCATCCACCCAGAGCTGCAGGTACATTAATCAATCAGAAAAAAACGGACACTAAATGAGTATAACTAAAGTTATTTTCAAAATTACTTTTGGGAAACTTTTTTTTATATTATTGCTCTGAAGAAAAAATAAAATTAATTGTAATATTTAAATCATAATTTTAAGGCTTGGTGAACCCAAACTGGTTTTTACATCGTTTATTTTGGTTATTACAGCTATAATCGGTCTTTTGCCTTTTTTTGTGTTAAATGTTACCATTCAGAAAGTGTTTTCACATATATTTTGTTTTCCTTCTTTGTCCAGGACAAAGATTTTCAGCTTCTACGCTCAGGGGATCCTTTATTCCTGTCATTTTCTGGGGAAACGGTGAAACACGATGGAGAAGACCTCTACCCTTTCTTCATTAATGAATGCGCCTACTACGAGAAGAAGGTGGCTTTCCAGTTAGCCCTGAAGACCACCTTCCTCCTCCCATCAGTGAGCGTGGAGAAAAATTAGGAGAACAGAAGACCAAAGATGAAGAGGATCATAAAAATACTGCATGGGACGTAAACATTTCAAGTAACAAAATGTACGAATTTATATGCGGTAGTCACAGCTGGGGATTAATGTAATCCCTTTGACACAGTTCTGCAATAAATCAATGATTAAACTAAGACATATCTAGTTAGATATATATATTTAACCAATGGTATAACTTGATGCAATTTATATTCTCCAACATCGTCTGTTAATTTTTGAAAACAATTTATTCTATAAGAGGGAATTCTGATTGAAAAAAAAAACTTTTTTGCCAAAATAAATGTCAACTTTTACAGAAGACAATGACTAAATGAAATAAACTGTCTTAATGTTTTTATTCTGTCTATTGCTTCTACGGTCACAGTTTAAGGCTCTGTCTGCTTTTCTGCTAAAAGAAAAACACAGGAAGTCAGAAAAATTTTACATTGAAATACGACAATGTGCTTCAGGCAACACAGCATGTACAAAAGTTGGTCACATGTGTGACTCAACCTTAACCACACATCAAAGACGTTAGTTTTTTTTTGTTTCAAATACTTTCTTACAATAATCTTTGAATATAAACAATTTACAATTTAAAAAAAAGAAATCACTGAAAATGCCAACCCTATTACTTTATAATGTTTTTTTTTCTCTTAACAATGCACAAAACTAAATACTAACACAATGGTGATTTCCCAAATAAAAACATTCAGGCATTTGTCATGAAAAATGTCAGCTGTGTAGTTTTGGGATGAAAGTCACAGGTTTCCTTGAATGGAAGCAAAGAAATCTTACACAATTTTGTCATAACAGTGAGAATAATAAAAAAAAAAGGTAAGTGGTTCCATTTTTAGTGAGTGACATTTCATGACATTTAGTCAGCATAAACCACAGACTGCAATCAACAACTACCACAGCTGATGGAAAGGTCAGCTACAAAGGCATGCAGAGCAAAGGCCTTTTCATTTAAATATGCAAAATTAGAATCAAAATCGATGCCTAAAAGGCGCAAGCCATGTTTTTTCTGATAAGGATAGCTACAAAGACATGGATAACTCCAAGTCGGCTTTATCTTTTTTTGGCAACACAAGGCTTTTTACCCCCCCCCATTTAATCTATTTTTAACAAGTGAAAGGAGTTAAGGACTGTATGATGAGCAGCTTTGGAAGCATTGGCAATGTAAAAGAAGGCAAAGAAAGAGCAATACATTTAAATCGAAGTATGATTTTAAAACTTGGGCAAAAAAAACAGAAATAAACAACATTTGCTAACTTGTCGGTCAGAAATTGGAAAAGCAAAAGTGACTAAAGAACTAAAGCCTGAGCACTTGTGAGGTTTTAGCTGCAAGTATTTCATCCCTTTAGTCAATAGTAGTCTGTAACAACTTTCAACTGTTAGAAGACTAAAGGTTACACCCAATAATCTCATTTAGAATCCATTCCAATGAAGTTCGCTTTCATTTTCAGACGTATTCATGCGACTCTATACGCCATCATGCGGGTGTAGTTCTTGCGGTGGCTCTTGGCGGCCCACAGGAACAGAGCTGCTGCCATCATCTGCAGAGGGAAGGAAATGAGGGCGAGGTAGAGAGACCAGCCCATAGAGCCCTTCACTCCTTTGGGAGGCAGGTGGTAGTGGTCGAGCAAATCAACCCCTGCCCGGAAACAGCAGACGCTGCCAAGAGTGCAAAGACCTGAGGAGCAGAGAGGAGGGTAACAGCAGGGTATGTAGTTTGCAATAAATAAATAAAAAACAGCCGTTTATAATCTGTCTTTAATAGTTATACGGCTAACCGTTTGTCCAAGGATTTTACATTTGAAGACCCATAAACAGAGTAGATGATGCATGATTAATTAAGAAGTTCAACACATAGAAAGCGAAACCCAGAGTAAACCCTAATCATGCTTACTGACATTTAGACTTTGCAGAAAATATCTCTAAAAGTCTACGACGGAGTTTTAGGGCCACGGTGATGAAAAGAAACTTCTGGCCAACGTGTCAGTGTCGTCATGACGAGAAAAAACTCGACACACAGTTTCGAGAAAAAACTTGTCGTGTTGAGATAAAAGTTCTAAATAAAGTTTCGAGATTAAAGTCGCAATGTTGCGCGACAGAGATTTTATCTCGTAAATTTAGGAGATAAAAATTATTGTGGAAGTAAGCATGCAGAGCAGCAGGTGAACGCCGCGCAGCAGCAGATCAGACCGACTAAACGTTGTTGAACAGGTGAGCTGAATGTTTATTGATAACGTTCCAAATGACTGGAAGCTCATTTGTTTGATTTACAATTTATTAAGGTTTTATTTATCGATGGTTGGTTTGCAGGATCTCAGCAGCCCGATGAAGCCATCGGTATCCCTGCAGCTGTTCGCTTGAATCCTTTCTTCCTCCACCAAAGACCACGGGCCTCATTTATAAAACTTTGCGTAGGATTTGCGTCAGAAATGGCATACGGATGAAACATAGGACGTGCGTACGCAAAGAAATATTCGGATTTATAAAACCGTGCGCACGCACATCCTACGCATCTTTCCCTTAATAAATCACAACCGATTCTAAATGCAGCGCAGCTTTTGCGGTTTCATGACACGCCCATATTTGTCCATAAATAGTCCGTGAAACGCCCACAAATGAATATTCATTGATTGCGAAACCATGGCACACACAGAGAGGAAATCAAAGAAACGTAACTTCAATCAATGTGAAGTAGAATTTATCGTTGGCGAGGTGGAAAAGAAGAGAAAAGTTGTTTTTGGAGGGCACAGTGTGGGCATTACTAATGCCAAAAAGGAACGTGAGCGGCAAACGGTGGCAGACGCCGTAAATGCCCCCCCGATGGAGGCTACAGCGCCCCATCGGGTGGGGAACCGGAGCGCCAGATGCATGCACCGGGTAACACGCGTGGTTCCTCCGAGTGCTCCTCTGTAACGCCGGGCCCAAAAGCCCGTAGAGGTCCAAAAGGACGGCTCGATGAAGTCGGAACCGGCTCATAAGCCACTCGTCCTCGTCTGCCAGCAAGTCTTGTTGCTGTCTAAAGATGCGTTCACTCCGAATTCTTCCATTTGCCACATCTTCTATTAAGAGCGCAAGATCAGCCATTGTGCGTCATTACGCATTGTGATGGGGCATTTTATTTCCCTCCATTTAATTACATCTGACAAGCTACAGATGTCGGGAATAATCCACGTGGAAATGGGAAATTGATCAGCGCAAATATAATTTCTTGTTGCTTTCTGAATGGTTGAGACATACGCCATACATTGTTTTATCAAAAATAAAACAAACTGAAAGGCATATGCATGAATACCTTAATTCCATAGCTTATGAAGAAATGTTTAAATATGAAAACAACTTTCCCCAGTGGACAATTAGTACATCTGTCCGTCCATCCGCACGCCCGCACCTCTGCTCCGCCAGACGGACACACTGACGAGAATATCAGTTTTGTACATTATTTCATTCTGTCAACTATATTATTTATGAGGATGAATTGCACAACATGCCAATATTGCAGAACATATTTCACTCTTCTTTCTGCAAATATGTGTTCATTTGAATTTCTGTTGTAATTTTCGTTTGATCTTTTTTGTTTGTTTCACTGCTGATCGATCAAACGGGTGTTCGTGTAGCTGTTAATTGTAAGACTTGCTTTGAAGTCTTCATGTTATTTATGAGAGGCAGGATTGTCATTTTCACTTTCACGTGTTTCTTCCATCTGCCGACGGTGTCGCCGTTTCTCATTTCACCCGTATTTGTGCGTACGCCTGGGTCAGAGCTTGCGTGAAGGACCGCACATTTTCCCGTCTAGTTTGCTTTTTATAAATCTCAACTATTGCGTAGAGAGTGGCGTACGCCTTCTTTTGTGCGTACGCAACGTTTATAAATGAGGCCCCTGATCTCTATGTTTGTGTGATGCTTCCGTCTGAGGAGGAGAAGCACTTTTTGCCTTTTTCAACGTTGTAATGCTAATATAACAGACTATTTTCATTCATCTTTGTTTATTAATGATCAAACGGGACGCTTCATCTGCAGGAGGGGGCGTATGGTTAGGATGACAGATTCATGACGTAATGTGACAGATGAACTTCATGTTATGTGAATGAAAAGGAGAATAAAGGCTGCAGCGTTCCTCTACACCCAAACGTGTCTCTGAGCTCCTTATTTTACTGATGAAAGTCCGCTTTACTGCCAACTAACCCCAGAAAGACTGAACCTTGTCATGACGAGAAAAAACTCGACACGTTGGCCAGAATTTTTTTCCTCACCGTGGCCCTAAAACTGTCATAAAAAGTCAGACTTTTAATAGTCTTGAAACAATAAAACCAGCTCAGTGGCCCTGTGGTAGAGTGTATACCAAGAGATCGGAAGGTTCAGATCCACTGCAGAGTCATACCAAAGCCTCTAAAAATGGGACCCATTGGGGAGTTGGATTGAGCGATTAAACCACCAAATGTTTCCCGAGCGTGGCTGTGTCTGCAGCTCACCGCTCCCCCAGGGGATGGATCAAAAGCGGAGAACTAATTTCACACATCTAGACAGCTTTAACATAAAAAAAACAACCAAATTAAAAAGTAGGGCAACAATGAGAGGGAACTGGCATGTTTGATTCAGAAACTGCGCAGTTATTTAATTAGACACAGACAAAGAGAACTTTGATGGATTTGTTGGAAAAGATCGATTAAAAAGAAGTTTGGATTGTGGAATAGTGGAATAAAGCTCAACTGAACTCACCGTTTTGCTTCCTTACCCTTTTGGCACCTTATAATACAGTAGTCTTTGGATACAGGTTAAGTACAGAAATAGACCCCTACTTAAGACTGCGCTTTATAGTACAGTGGCGCGCCTTAATGATGCAGAAAATGTCAGAGTCGTGATTTGATCGGTGGTCTGTTGATCTTGATTAATGATTCGAATCGCCACTTAAGTAATGATCCACAACCTTAAAAAAAATCTATGTAGTGTATATATTTTTATTACCCAAGAAGGACTTTAAGCCTTTTCTGTGGCCTGTAAAATACAAATTTGATTTAGGGATGCATTTTACTCACCTGCAAGAAAATGTAGAACGCCCACAACCAAGGTTGGAGTGAAGCTACGGCAGAGGCAGGCACAGACCCCTACAAGGCCACCAAGGAGGACCAGAGCCAGTGAGACCAAGGGAAGGAGAAACTGACACCTCCACAGGTCTGCACACACACAGAGAACCCAAAATTCAAAAGTATCTGCAGCCAGATCCAGTTTAAACTTCTGTGGTTTGCAATCAGTAGAACATGGCAGTCATCAAAAGAAAAGAAAAGCAATCAAAAGCTAGAGAATGAGCAGATCCTCAGGCCATTTATATATTTTCAGTGCCTAGTATAAATAATTCCAAAAACCTAAATAACAACATTCAACCTAACTTGCATGTGCTGTAACCGTGTGCAGTCATCTGCAGATAACTTACATGTTCTCAGCAGGTCCTCCTCAGCATTGGCGTCAAGATTTTTGTACTTTGGCATGAACTGCTGGTTTAAGCTGAAGGGCTCACACTTTGTTTCAAAGGTGTGATCTAGGGTCAAAAACGGAAAATCAAATTCTATTCCAACCATAACACTTTGACAACTAAAGAAGTACAAAAACTTGTAAAATATTTCAAATCTATTTTTGTAGGCGCCCTCAGAGATTCAGACAGTGGTAAAAAAAAATTGATCCAAAACTTTACATTAAATTGCCTTTCCTAAAATCTGTAAAGCAATGCTTTCCTCATTCGTAGTTTAAAGCTGAATTCCTGAATGTTGCCCTTTTAAAATCAAATCAAACTTTATTTATACAGAATTTGGCATTTCATCGCTCAGTTTTCGCTTGCTGGCTTTTTCAAACACACTAGTGTGCATGTTTTAGTGGTATGTTTTCATTTTCACGGTGGGCCACATAAACATAGCGGCTGTCCTCAAAGGGCCAAATATAACTTGTACATGTAACAAAATGTAATGAAAAGTAAATGTAACTAATCCTTAATGTTAAATAACTAATTATTTATTAGAACTTTTTAAAGTGACAATTACAGTTGCATAGAAAACATATGTTTGCTTGTTACTCTAGCATAAATCCTTTTAAATTTTGTCAGCTTATTAAAACCAACATAACTCCATTAATGAAGGATCAAATTGTCCAAGTAAATAAAGAAAAATAACATAAAACTGAGCTAGATAGAACATGTATTACTACACATGTAACATTTTGTCTGCATATACACATAAGACCTACAAACATTACATAATTACAGCAACTACACATAAATAATATGTAATCAACTAAAGAATTTTTTTATTTCAAGAAATTAAAAACGTTTATGCCCTCGCGGGCAACATGAAATGACATAGCGGGCCACATTTGGCCCCCGGGCCTTGAGTTTGACATATGTGCTCTAAAAGACAGCTGTGATCTCGCTGCCTTGTCGGTTTTGACCAGCGGATTTCAACCAATCAGATCAACCAGAAAGGTTTCCGCCCCCCAAGTGACAAAACACCCCTGAACACTGCCCCCCCCCCTCTAAGTGACAAAACTGGCCCCTTTACACTGCGCGCAAATCC